>VZSV01000108.1:1546693-1558200 GCA_013398735.1 Nothocercus julius | reverse complement strand
AAAACTTGTTTTGCATTCTCTTCCCCAAGTAAATGTAATATTTTACCATTTAATGGCAAGATATTGTTTGTAGTATCTATTATGAGATAAGGCTTTCTGGGAGAGCTAGGAACAGAGGTAGGTCTGTTAGTCCTCTATTAACAAGATGGAGGCTGCTTAACATATAATGTGATAATACTGATGGGGCTGTTCATCTTCCTTACTCACACCATAGTTTTATTTATCCCAGCCCGATGTGGCATCTTATTATTTAAGTATTAGTGCTTATTAATAGCAATAATATTTTATTAGCACTGGAGGCTAAAGTTATGGCCTCAAATTCCATTGTGACGATGCACAAGCAGCAGCCCAAGCAGCATAAACTCGGAGAAAATCAATTTGACTGTTCACAGTGCTTCCCTTCGGCGTGGCTGCAGTTCTACGCAGAAATTCCTCTCATCCCACTTAACTTTCATCTGCATGATAGCTCATTGAGAATGCACTTTATCTGAGATATCCCTGACAGGAAGAAAGAGGGGTCGTGCTCTCCAGGCTTCCCTCTACCCTGACTGCGCATTGATTTATCCCTGTACACTGTACAGAACTGGGTTCTGTCAAAAATATTTCCTATACAAGAAATTATCACACGAAAATCTTCCCAGATTGCTTGCCTTTAACCTCCCTCCCTCCAGTTCCTCAGATCAGAGATTTTTGCATTTTTTGAAAGAAGTGCATCAAGAATGATCTTTCATTCAAGCTATACCTCACCTTTTTATGCTCTGAGAATCACAGACTACACTTCAAAACTTGGAAGAAGAAATTTTGAATTAAATTGAAGGATTAAAAATGAGGATTCAGTGTTTGCTTCTCCTCCCATTTCCTTTGATGTGATCCAGGAATAACTGTATAGCAATGGAGTTACACTGTAATGAAGCCAGCATAAAAAAAAGGTTAGAATCAAAAGATCTAAAATGAGTATATTGGTGCTTAATGTAGATAGCAGAAAATGTTCAGTGGATCCAGGCTATTAAAGCAGAAAGTCTTGTAATGATTGTAGATTGTCTGTAACAGGGAAGCTATCAGAAGTCTGTGTCATATGCTTTTAAAGTGTCAGTCCTTTTTTAGCCTCTATTCCAATACAAACTGCTTCTCCAATCACAGAACTGTCCTTTTGATCACAACACACTTTGTAGTCAAATAGATACAATTAGATACAATTAGACACTGTAGACTGAGGGGCCAAAATCTGGGCTGCAAGAAGAATGTGATGGCAATCACATCCGATGGAAAATGCAGCTCTCTACAGTTTAACCATAAACCCAAAGGAACATACCTGGTTTTGAAACTCTTTGGAACATAATGAGCTGTAATATTCTCATGAGCTCAACTTCAGTAAAACACTTCAACGCAGGAATTATTCTTATGTATCTCCAATATTTAAGATGTCTTTTTTTTTTTTTTTTTTTAAAGTCACTTTCTTCAGGTTTACTGCATTATAGAAACAAGAGCTCAAATCCCACCTTTGATCTCAGGGGGAAGCTGACCTTTATGTATCAGTTGAAATGACAGGGTGGGAATGGGTTGTGAAGAGACAATAATGGGGATCTCCACGATGTCCTCTGCTGCAGAGGATAGGGATGACATGCAGAAATCATTCTGCAAATTGTTCATTACTGATGACATTGAATAAGTTCATACATATACACCTCAAATCTCATATCATAGGTGAAGCGTTTATTAATGATTGACAGGAAGACCTTGAGGGTTTTTTCTTTCCCAGATAACTGCGCTTGAAAGGGTAGTGTCAGTTACTTAGCTGGGCTTGAATTCTTATTTATAGTACAATGTACGATGTTTTTGTATTACTGCAGCAAGTTTGGGTATCTTACCTTAAGGTCTCTTTATACAGTAAGAGATATTAAAGACAACGTGGAGTAAGTGCATTTCCTTTAAGACTTTATTTTCAGTCAGCCTTTATTTTCAATCAGCACATTCCTTCTCACAGAACCAACATATTCAAAATAATTGCCATACTCTTTGTTGTGCCTTCATCTCCAAAAACACCCTCATCTTCCTTCCCCCTTCCATCTGTAAGCTTTCCAAATGCACCATATATACACCTCCTGCCTGGAGCCTTCCCTTTCCCTTTCATCCTAATGTCTCTCTCATTCATCCTATTTCAATAACATTCAAATCAAATTATTCTTGGCAATAGAAGTTGCCTGAATATCGGTTTCTAAAGGCAGGTGTAAGCTAACTGTTTAACTTTGCATTAAAAAAATGGAGGTTGAATTAATTCAGTGAGTGGAGCCTAGAGAGAAACTCAGCTGACAACAAACCTAATTCAGTTGCCCAAAACATGGGTATTTTAATAAACTATTTTAGATGTTTTAAGGTGTCTGAGACATTGCCATGAGACTTTCAGATATGGCAACATATCTGCAATGCACCTTTTTAATCCTAGGCTGCAGATGGAGACCAGCTGGGATATCATAGGGCATTTCAGATAGTACTAGATGACAGCACCTAGGCAACTGAGTCCTGAACTAGGTGTCCATTTTACAGTGAAATATGTTCTTCAGGGCCATATTTATCATCATACTGCAGCCTTCATCATTCTTTAATCTTAGAAAAAAATGGTGTATCTCTGTTAACTTAATTTCTGTCTTATAGATTTTGAAACTAAGAAGTTCTTCATTTCAGTAATGCCAAGAGTTGATGGCAGGGGCAGGAAGAAAATGTCCTGCCAGTAGGAAACCTAGATGATACCATTCTACAGCCAATTGCCTTGTATAAATTATTCAAAGGAAGATGAAGGAGAAAAGCTTAATGCTAGAGATCAAATGCAAGCTCTGGAGAGGTCTGTTCTAACTAACAAAGGACCATGGAGCACAGAATTAGCCTGCATCTCTTCTGCTAAACAAAACTGCACTAGGACACATTTCCTCATCTTTCAGCTCATTGGCATAACCTGATCAGATGCATACATTATCTCACTATTTAAAGCAGATAGGTCCACCCAAACTATTGAAAGTGTTTCCTGTCCTGTGCTGATTTCTGAATTTTGCCTGAACTTCAAAATCAGCAACAATATGAAGATTCGAAAGAAAGGGAATCAGAGCTAAGAAAACAATATCATTAGAGGTAGCGTAAGGACTATAGGACACCATCATAGAAGCCCTCCACTACTGAGGATCATCCATTAAGACATTCTTGAAAAATAACATGGCTATCCAACAAAGTAAAAGAATTTTTTAGTAAAAAGAAGTGGTGAGGTACCTAAATGACGAAGGGCTTATAAATAAGCTCCGGCTGATGAAATGTAAATCTTTCATCGGATAGGTCAAAAGAGAGTGTGAATCAAGGAGTCAATATCAGACTAAATCTTTATTCTGATTTTTTAGGAGTAAGAAAATTACCAGATAGTCTGCAGGACCAATTGACAATGAAGGCATAAAAGGATCATTCACCAGCAACAGGAGAACTGCAAAGCAACTAAACGAACTATCTGCATCAATTTTGGCTGCAGAAGAGCTTAGACAGATTGTCACACCAGAACCCTTCTAGGAGAGGGATAGATTGAGCAGGCAATTCCTCTGAAATTGAAGAAACAAATACAGTGATTATGGTACAAATAAATGAACTTCAAGAAATCATCAGGGCCACACAGAATTTGTCAAAGTATTCAAAAAAATCTAATGGATGGAATAGTGAAGTACTAGAAGCAAGATGCAGCCTCTCCCTTCGTATCGGAAGGACGGAGGCAAGCCATCATGATGCCAATCTTTAACAGAGATCTCTGGGAAGACCTGGAGAACTACAGGCATGTAAGGCTGAGAGCTGTACAAGACAAATAAATAAAAGTTAGGAGAAAGAATGGATGTGAAAAATAAGCTCTATCTGAGAAGAGTCACCGGTAAAAGAGAGATCTGCTTTGCAAACTTCCATAGTTCTTTGAATGAGTCATCTGGCACAAGGATAATGCTGAACTACCTAATTTCTAAAAGCACATTAATAAAATCTCTCATCAGAAGACTTTAATTAGTCAGAGCAGAAGTGAAAATGTGGTAGAAGAAGAGAAAACGTGCTAACTATTTAGCATGACTAAATTATTGGCTAAAAGATAGGAAATAGTTTCCTAATACTGAGGGGAGGTCAACAGTAAATTCCACGGAGTTTGTATAGAGGTCTGTGCTTTGTAATAGCGTTATAAAAAGCCTGGAAAAGCAAGTGAGTCATGCTGTGACGAAGTGTGATATAAAGTTATTCATGCTAGGAAGGACAGGGGCTGATTGTGAAGAATTACATAGGACTACGTAAGATTCAGGGCCTATCCAATAAAATGGCAGATGAAATTTGGTGTAAATAAATGTAAAGCAATTCACATGGGGAAAAACAATCCTAATTCACATAAAACTGAGCTGAGTGTTACCAGTCAGGAGCAAGACCTGAGGATTATGATAGATAGCTCTATAAAAATGTCATCTCAAGGCTCAGTAACAGTCAGAATAAAATAAAATAAAATAAAATAAAATAAAATAAAATAAAATAAAATAAAATAAAATAAAATAAAATAAAATAAAATAAAATAAAATAAAATAAAATGTTAGAAATTATTAGCAGAAGAATAAAAAATAGGACAGAAAATAGCATTACAGCACTGTATAAATTCACTCATGCCAGGAACATTATGTGCAGTTCTAGTGTGTTTGTCTAAGGAAAGGCATATTCAAATAAGAAAAGGTTTAGCGGAAAAAAAAAAAAAAAAAAAAAGAGAGAGAGAGAGAAAAGGATGATCAACAATATGGAACTATGGAACGATTGAGTATGTTAGGACTCTTCAAATCTGAAAATGAGATATCTAGGAGGGTATGATTCTGTGAAATGACAGAGATGTACATATCCTATATGACCTGCAGATATTTGAAGTCTATGAATCTCACTATCTCTCCCAGTAAAAAATATAGGGACCACAAGAAGCTAGCAAGAGACAGATTCGAGACAAGCAAAAGGGAGAGTTTTTTCCATTAAATCAGTAATAGATCTGTGGATCTCTCTAACCTCAAAGGAGAATGATATATATGTAAGAATTTTGCATAAACAGGATTATAAAATTGGAAAAGTATTTGGAAGAGTATTCAGTAAACTCAAGTGGCATCTATTACTAAATTATTATATAAATTAAAGGAAATCTGCAAACGGTTCAGGAAATAATCTAAGCTGAAAGAAACTTGGAAACTGAAAGAGAAATACTTGTAAACTGTAAAACAGGAGAAAATACCACATGAGATTGACATACAATTGCTCTTATCTAGATGTCAGCTTATGACCGTGAGAGAGAAAATAGTGGCATGGATGACACCTTGGCATGAACCAGTATGGTCACTGTTTTATTCTTTTATAAAATTAGAAACCATAGGAAAACAACCAGAATGAATAAAAAAAAAAAAAAAAAAAAAAGTAAAAAAATGAAAATTTAAGAACTATAAGGAAATATTGAAACAGTTATTATTTTTTTAATCTCAAAGAAGAACACAGAAGGAATGCATGACAATAGTCTTCAGCTATGCATGCATTTGTTTTAAATGCCAGTAACTTCTCTCCTTGGACACCGAGGACAGGACAAGAGAGCATCATTTTGATGTTAATGATGATAGGTTAAAAATACCCATTCAGGAAACGCTTAAAGCTCTAAAGAGAGCTAAGTAATGAACAGAGAGTTTGTTGAAGCTCTTTAATAACAGATTAGATTTTAAAAAGTCCATCAGGTATGGTCTCATTTGAGACTGTTTTGCAGTGGAAAAAGGGGAGGGAGGAGCAGAGGAGAAAGGCTAGAGGAAAGGACAGGCAAGAACTTGTTGTCTTCTAATTTCCTTCCAGCTGTATCTTTCTGTGACCGTAGAACTGAGAACACCTTATCATCTAGTGATTCAATGCTCAGTTCAGTGCAGTCACAGTCTTGATCATTAAATAAAAGAGAGCAGACATAGCTAGAAAGCAAAAAAGAAGGGACACATGAGAGCAACAAGGGCCAAGGGAACAAGTGGGCTGATTGTAGCACATTGTGCTTTAAATCCTGACTGACTGAATTCATAAATTTCTGAGGTATGACATTTTCTAGACATGAATATTGAGAAGGGAATTCACATTCTCAGCAGTTTCAGCCAGCAGCTGTAGGAAGCTGTATCTAGAGATGAAGCTGGGCTAAATGCAAAGTGGACCCTAGGCCCTGGCACCTAGTTTGGGTCAGCTCTGCCTCTCCGTCTCCTAAGCACCAGGAGCAGCCAGTGCAGTGTTATTGCAGACTCAGAAATGTCTGGTTTGCAAGGGGGGTCTGGAAATGTCCAACCTCCTGCAGGGACAACTACACAGTCAGAGCTGGTTATTAGTGAGTGTGCATGCCTGACATTGTGGATTATGATATAGATGTTGTGTCGTTCTATTCATGGTACTCTAAAGATAATATATCTATGTTCTAGCAGGCAACACTTGTAGAAAGGCTCTGTATTATTAGAGCTTCAGTCTACTTGTTTCACACCAAAAGGGCTTGTGCGTCTGAGGGTTTTTCTGCCTTTTTTTTTTTTTTTTCTGATCATATCTGTTGGTCTAATAATAATCACTAGCCCTATCTATAAGTGTTGCCTGCTAGAACATAGATTCAAGAGAGTTTCTGGAGCTCACAAACATACACAGATCATGAAGGTGAAAGATGGACAGTGTCGCTACCTCCGAAGCCAGGAGAAAATATAGAGATAAAAACAATGCAAGTTTAAGCAAACGGATGGAGAACCAGAGGATAAGGGTTTCCTGAGGTCTTCTCATCCTAACCTCACCCCCTCCATACTTGTTTTTCTAGCAGAAGGCGTGTTGCAGCTGATTGCTTTCTCATTAACCTCTCTGATATTGTCTCCAGGAGTGAGGACACTGCTGTTCTTTCAAATATGATTGTGCTGGAGAGGACATAAGAAGCATGGATGGTGTCACGAAGAAATTACAGGGGGAAAAAATGGCAGGGAATGAAAACGAGGTAAAATGTATCTGTGCTCCAGAAGAACCATTCAGAAGCTGTGATTTTGTTAGAAAGAAGTCTGTGGCTGAGGATTTATGAATCACAAATAGATCTATGTGATTTTTTTTTCAGAAAGGCACATCATTTTGTCATTTTTATGCCCATATAACTTAATTTTGCCACAGAATATAGCTCTTTGCTAACAAAAGTAGCCATAATATTTACATTTCTGAAGCTAGCCCTTTGATTCAGCATAATGCTTAGAAATTCAAATTGCACACAAGCAGGGAAACATAAAGAAAAATGTTCTAGTCAAATCTCATGAGAAATAAATAAGAATATTTTCATTTTAATACAGATTTTCACCACAATTCTTTGTCATATTATTTCCAAGTGAGATGATGTTGCATGCCATGCTGACAGAAAAGGAAAAGGATTACCCCTCACTTGAGGAACATACTATTAGCACCATGTTTTCACTGTAGATAAGTTTTATACCTTTCAGAGCATTAAACTATTTAAATTAACCTTTGCAGCTGCTTTGCACATTCTTGTCCATAAGCTGTTTAAGCTGCTACAATACAGCGCAACACTGAAAAGTATAACCATGAACAACAACCCCATCATCAGCATTTCTGATCCATCTAATCCTTTTGTTTTTTATTATTTCATGCATGTGAGTGGCAAAAATTTAGTCGTTTTAGAATAACACTATTTTGAATAGCAAAAGCCTGATAAAAATAAAAACAACAATAATAATGACAGGCATATCTACTGAGTTTGATTATTTTTATGTTTTTCTTGAAGTGCAAGATTTTCATCATTCCTGAGCTACAAATTCTGTGCCAAACAGTGAGCCTGAGCACCCTTTATATTTGTGCCATTCTTTCCTGCATGCAGACAAAAATGAGACTTCTCTATATTCATTAGAGTGCAACCCTCCTATAAAAGCACAATAGAGATGGGTAACTAGATATTTGGGAAAATTCCATTTTTATTTTTGACCTGGACTCCCTATTATGCTAGAGTTAAGTGGAAAGGGAATGCTATCTGTTACTTAACTGCATGGTCTGTCACATGTGCCATGCAAGAATGAACTTCCAAGCTTCAGCAAGAGATCCCGTATTCTGTAATAAAGTGTGGGGGACATTTTCCCATACTTTCCTTAGGTTCATAATATAAGGCTGAAATATTCTGCTGGTAGCTGTTCCCCGTCCAGCTGCGCTCCTCACAATGTGTCTTGGGCATTAGCAGCAGTGGACAGGGAGGACAGATGGACTTTTCCTTCTCCAGGCTGAGCAAACTGAGCCCATTCAGCTTCTCCTTGCAGGACAAGTGCTCAGACCACGCTGGGGGCCGTCTGCTGGATCTCCCACACTCTGTAAACCTCTCAGTGGGAGAGGAGTTGCAATACCGGACATTGTAGACCACATGCAACCTCATGAGTGCAAGTAAAAGGAATTCCTTCCCCAAATCTGCTGCATTATGGTCTTATTTATTTATTTTTCTCAGATCACTCAGAATATTCAGAGGGTTTTTTTTGTTAACTTCAACAGTACAGAGCAAAAGAGAATCCGTAGCTTCAGGCAGCAAACCTGAATAAATAAGCAAGAAAGAGTCAAGCTTACAAGATTGGGCAGCTTGTATCTTTAAGATTTTGGACTCTGTAAGATTTGTGGAAAAATGCACCATTGTATGATTTTTAAAATGCTATTAAAATAAGAACAAAAGAGAACAATGATATATCTCAAAAATCTTTAAAGCTACTATAAATATTTTTAAAAAAATCCAGCAAACTGGAATGTTTTAAGTAATTTTTTTAATCAAATATGCTCATCTATTTATATCTAAACCAGGAAAATAATAGAATATTTCTGAGAAGTGGGAGTTGTAAATTTTTCAGCTTTAACAATTTCCTGTATTCTGATAGGAGTTGGACAAGAGTTCTAGAACCAAGGAGTTACACTCCCCCAGATCACTTACTTTGCTTTAATAAACATCATAGGCCAGATGCTGGGCAAAGTCTGTCATGGTCTGTTATTAATCTTATAAATTCCTTTTTTAAGGTGGTTAGCTGCAAAGATCCTTCAATATTGTTATTATTATTATTACTATGGAAAATTTTCGGCTAAATTCTGCCCTAACATGTAGAGTTCAATAGGTTACTGATACTGTAAATGAGTGAATACATTGTTAGTCACGATGGGAAAATAAACTCTCACAAAATTTATGACAAAATGGAACTTCAACAGCTTTCACATGCTTTAGATAACTTGACTGAGGTCAGAATGAGATGAACTATGAAATGAGGCTAGTGAAATGTGAACCCTAATTAGGAGGTGTCATTAAAATAATAGCACTACAGATGAAAAATATTCAAATAGTTCAGTGATAAACCCCAAATAGGGGAACCATATTTGGGCACTATGATGTTTTGATGATGCTATTAAAAGATGAGTCATAGCTGAACTCACTAAAAATGTTTCACACATTACATCCTTTTATGCAAGCAAGAGTCAGTTTTCTGTTGGTTTACAGAGAATTCATAAATCTTCTAGAAGAGCTACTTTCAGAATAATTTTCTTGACAATTAAGTTAATTTCATGTATCACTAATGCCACAACAAGAGATGATATCAAAGACAAGGGGTTTCATGCTATGAGAAGTTTACAGGCTAAGTGCTAAAATCAATTTCTAAAGTTCCATTTCTTAATCACGAGAAAAGCCCTACAGGGATACTCCATGAGTAAGGATAGAATGCTGTGTTCCAGTAGCTAAAAACCTTTTTTTTTTCACTTGGATTTCAGAGCAGTCCAAGAAACTAGATTATCAAAATGTCAAAAACCTTGGATGGTATTTTGTGTTGTTCTATAAAGATATGCGTTAATATTTCATTTCATTTCTTTTTTTTATTGTTACTTAGAATCCTTTCTCATATTCTTTTTATGTTTTTATAGTTACAGATTTGTGTATATAGCACAGGAATACTCTTTTGAAAACTGAACCCAAAACATCTCTAGTGCTCTAGCGTACCTGATAACAAAATAGTCTTCTCTAGTGTTCTATCTCCCTGGAAGCTTCTTCTGCACTGACAGACTCTTTCATTCATTTGTTCATCCACAAGACCAACGTTAATGTTGCTTCTCAAGGAGATAAGTCAGGTGAACACTGCTCTTCACAGCCTTCTGAGTGCTGACCCTCTTGCTCCTTTCTATAGAAATATTATGTAATGCAGGTGATATCTTGTTCACCAAAATTACTGTAACAGACACATTAGCCCCAGGATCTTCCCTTGTTAAAATGTATTCCATTATTTATGTTCATGGAGAACAGAGATGAGGCATAAAAGTAGTTCTTGCTTCTGGATTACATCAGTCTATGGTGTAAGATCAAAGTCAGATCAGAGCTGAGTTGCCAACTGGACTGAAAGTTCAGGAGAGGTTGGCATGAAGTTTGACCCTTAATATCCCCATCCCACAGCTTCTCCTGTGCTTCACTGTGTTCTGTCTCACCAGAAGACACCACATTGACAACATCCAAAGTTATTTTGCCTTCGACAAAGCAGTAACAGCTCTGACAGAGTGCGGGCTATCGATGCTAATATGCTGAGCAGGGCTGGGGCGCAGGGAGAGATGCAGGAATTTGATCATCTCTGCTGTTAAACTCTTAGACTCTCTTGTGACAATTTTGGTCCAGATCAAGTAGTGCTTGACCTGAACAGTGTCACCTGGGCACCATTCAGAAGTCAGCATGAGCTGTGAAGCATTTCCAATATGCAGCCTCTGCACAGGCACCCTGTTTTCAAGGGTAAAAGCACTGAGGAGTGCAGATATGGGGCATCTCAGGCTACCGAAGGGCCTGATGTGCATCTTTGTATATGTGGCTGTGCGAGGGAGTTTCATCATCAAAAATAAAACAATAAATAAAAGGATAATAAAAGAAGCAATAGCACTTAAGTGATCTAATCTAATATACTTTGAAATCCTTTACAAAAAGCTTACACATTGCTTGTGAAGGATAATCTAAGACTTAGTAGATGGTCCTTGTGTTTTTTTACAGATAACTTCTGTTAAAATGCACCTACTGGTTCAAGTCTGAATTTTTCCAGCTAGAGCTTCAGTGATAGGAGTTTGTTTTTCTTATGTTGTGCATATTCCACACAATATATTTAAAACTGATTAGTGATTAAATTAAAACATACTTGTGCGATCTTACAGAGACTAAAAATACACTTTTGTGGGTACTCATTGGTGCTCACAAGAGCTACACCTGCATCCATAACCTTTTGCTCACAGCATACAAAGGGAAGAACAAGAAAAGCAGGTCCTGGTTTATCTTTGTATGCGAGTAGTGTAAAGCAGCTGTAATACAGTAGTTAAGGCACTGCAAAATGTATTATTTCATAGATGTGCCAAAATGATACCCTGCAATATTGACTCAGGTTAATCAAGTTAATCAAACATGTCTGCAGCAGGCCACTGAATTGCTTAGGAAACAGAACAATTGAACAATAATAAAT
>VZSV01000108.1:1528685-1544977 GCA_013398735.1 Nothocercus julius | reverse complement strand
GTACACCAGAAGAATGTATTTGGCTGAAGGCTATAAAAAAAAAAAAAAAAAAAAAAAAAGAAACAAACAGAAACCCTAAATGATAATATTCTTCCTTTAGTGAAGCAAGATCAAAGGAAAACTAAACTGAGGACTCCTAACATTCTCAGTGTTTGCCCCCAAATGAAAGCTGGAGGGCTACTTGTAAATGATGCATTTGATGAGACAGGATGGGTATGTTTTCCTTTGGAATAAACAACTTTTTTTTACCAGTAGAATGATCAACACATCTTTTCTGGGTGAGACGTTATGTAAATGCACATGTAGTGGTTATGGATTCAGGTTTCAGAGAAGGAATCTGTTACTCACTGCAAAATCGGCAGCCCATTTTTACGGAGCAATGCATTTCACAAAGCTCAAATGGTAACAATACAGAAGATAACAGCATATATAAAACATAGCAGTTATTAAGTCTGACTAGTTGGGCATCTTTTCATGTGAATTTGGGGTGCCAAAAATTGTAAGCAATAGCAGAGCTGAAGATAACAATCTTTCAGGGAAAAGAATGTTCCTAATTACTAAAATACATTTTTTCTCCTTTATCTTCCTTAAAAAAAAAAGGAAGTAATTAATACTTTTAACTATTATAAATAACTTTTGTGGATAATCTTGCATTTTAAGATACACTGGATTACAAATCATCTTTGAAAGTTTTCTTCAGAAAACAAAGGTTCACTGGAATGAAAACTTTTTTTGCCAGTGTATGGTCCTTTTTCCTGATCTTTCATTGTGACAATTTTCCAAGGAACAAATAAAATTTAAATGACAGCTCACAATATTTAAAACCTACCTGTCCCTAATAGTTTTAATTTGAGAACATGTTTTGGGAGGTTTAAAAAATCCAAAAAAAGCCCCTAAAGTCAATGATGCTACTCCTGTGTGAGAGACCACTCTCTTTCTCCTCTTTCCCGTACCCAAGAATAAAAACAACTTTGATTTCATCACAGTTGAGAAAAGGCTTTGTTTTTGAAACCTCAAGGTTTATTAAGATTATGTTGCACTGAGTCCGGTAAATCTATATATTGGTCTATCTTATATATATATGGGGAACAGATATATTTGGATTAACTCCTCTTTCTTCTCATCTGTACATTATAAATTTATTGCCAGAGGACAATAAGCTGCTGGGGAGCTTTTCACTTTTGCTGACTCCACAGATATTTCTCCTCATTAGCAAGGGTCTAAAATGCATCATAGGAACAAAATCTTTAGACTTGGGCTCAAAGTTTACATATAATCACAGCAAAATGGATAACGTTGTTTACTTTCAGGTTGGAAAAAACAGCTTCTGAGTGGGTATTATATATAGCTTTGTAGCAGAGAAAATTTTCCGCAATACAGGATGGATTTTGCTAGCATTAGGACTGTAGTTTCAGAATTTCACCACCCATTACATCTTTAGAAACATTTGCAAATTTTCTTCAATCAAATATTCTTATTTTCCATATTTTGATTTCTGAAAATCAAATAGTGACTAAAGTAGAAAGACAACTGAATAATTATTTGACTGACTTTTAATTCAATTGTGTTGTGTCACTATACAATGTATAGATAAAGCAAAGAGGGCAATACGGGTTTATTTTGGCCTCAGCTTTCATCCTATCTGCTTAAGTATACACCCTTTGCGTGCATTTTGTCTTGTTTTTTTAGGTACTGAATTGGATGAACAGTTCCATGCAATGGCTTTCTAGTTAAACCAAGAGAGACAATGATAGAGATGCTGCAAAGGATATTTAATACAACTGGTAAATAACTGATGCTTCCTTAAACCAGTTTTAATTTTAATACCAGAGGTTAACATTCCATTGATGAGTTTATACATCAATAAATGTGAGGTTAAATCATACACATGTGCTCTGCAACCCTCCAGGACCAATTCAGACTAAAAATACAATTTAACATTATTGCTCTTCCAAAATTCTGAAGTATAGTACTCAACTTCATGGGCTGAGTCCTTGAGCCCAAGAAAGACTGAAAAATAATTAAATTTCAGCTCACTTTTCAACCTTTTCTAAGATCTTTGAAATTAACTTTGAATTGAAAGAAAATATCTAGTGATGTAGAATCACTTTCCTAGATTCCTATCCTTACAGATATTAAAGTGCCTTCTTTACTTGTAAATATTGCTGGGACCTGTTCCTTAGTCTGGAGTCTTAAAAATGCAGGAATTGTTCATACAATTCGAAGTATAGACAACAGTACCCACATATCCAGGCTCTCTGATTTGCTAGCATAGGCGTAACCTGGGGGGATAAATCGTTCTTGAAATCTCTGTTGAGGATGAAAATAAAACCCCAGTGGGTAATGGATCCATGCCAGAGGGTGCTCTTTGACATTCAGATTCTTCCATCTATGCACACATTAATCCTACACTACTGCTGCCCAGCTCACTGACATTTGAGGTGCCCCCCTTCTATTTATTTATTTTTTTTTTAATTCTAAGATTTCTCTTTAGGCCTGTCACAGAACTTGTTGGAAACGGAGGTTCAACAGAATCACTGGATTTTGTGCCTGTCACTTAAGGGCTTCAGTCCATGCCCACCTGCTTGTAATACATTACAGATTAGCATGTCCTTTCAGCTAAGTGGGTATTTTTGCCATTTATTGTTTATTTGTCAATGAATTACATAGAAACAAACTGTTCTGAGCCTCAGAAAAAGAAAAGACTTCTATCGACTTAGATTTTTTACTACTTTTCACCCTTTCCACAAATTAGCAGATCAAAATAAAAAAAAAGAATGATCGATATGCCTTTCACCTTTTTGTCAGAAACAAAGCAAAGCAATGCTCATTCATCCCTTTCCAATTTTCCTGCAGTCAGAAGAGTACAGCACAAGAAAATGAAGGATAGCAGCATAAATCACAACAAAGGTAATCTGGAAAAAAAGACAGCAGTGTATGCTGAGGAATTTTACTTTTGTTTTAAATATTTGAACTTCATTCACCCACAAAGACAAGTAGATGACATTGCCATTTTCCTGGACTACCAAGGATAAAAGCAAAAGCAGGGGCTCTTTCTCTTAGAAGGAGGTTTAAATCATCACCTGCTTCTACAGCCCTGGCAAGGAAATGCAATTTTGAAGCCTGCTCAGCCAGCAAATGCCACCCCCAAATTCCCTGTCTTGACATCTTTCTCCTTTCTGTCCTCTGAGGCACCAGATTCTATGTGATTCATTCTATGTTATTCTATGATTTTCATGATGTATTTTCTTTGGTTATGGTATGGTTGTTTTTCAGAAAAGTTTAATTTACCTTCCCAGAAGATTATTTTAGATCTACGAACAAGTTTGTATGGCTGAAAATACACAAACACACACACTAAATAAATAAATAAATAAATAAATAAATAAAAGATTATTTATTTCTCTCTTTAAAAAAGGAAAAGTTAGTTTTTCCTTTAGAGAAAATCAAGTAAAGAATCCACTCTTGAAGAAATTCCATTACTATCTTTGATATCATGTTTGGTACCAAATTCAAGATAAACAGTTTATATACATTAAGACATTAGAGAATTATGCAAAACCAAAGGGCTTGTTGCAACTGTGTGAAAGTGCATAGTGAAAAAAAAAAAATCAGGATTAGAGGAGGAATCACTTTTCCTCTCAGCATTCAGACACTTCCCTACCTTGAAAAATAATCCTTTGACCTATTTGCTATGATCTTTCTCTGAACAACTTCAAACTGATTTCAGCTGATCCCTTTGCATGTGCTGCCTTTTCAAGGTACTGCAAAATGTTGCTTTCTATAGAAAATATCTCTTGCTTGCTTCTCCCTGACCTTTTTTGTTCCCTTGCTAATGGAAATAGCCCTGCAGCTTTTGTTTTCTTGTTTCCCCTTTTCCCATGGTTTTGTCTGTGCTATGCTCTGTTCCTGGAAGAAATTATCAGTGGGAGTGAGACAGGCTCCCCACTCCAACCCTATGAAATTAAATCTTTTCTATTGCAAAACTTGCAAACTCTAATTCATATAAATATCACATTATGACTTACAAAGTTTACAGTTAAACACTTTGAATGTTCTTTCACTCTGAGAGGAGCGTAGCTGCCTCGTGGCTCTCTGAAAGGCAATGGAGAGAGGTGGACGATACCAAAAGGAAATCAGCCCAACTACTTAACCAGAATCTGGTGACGTTTAATTTAAGAAGTGGATATGTTCATAAGAAACATCATTTCTTCAGAAATCTCCATTATCTTCTTATCTTCATAAAAATGGAGATCTTTATTTATAAGCATAGGTGACTATGTTCCTGATTTAATTCACCTTATTAAGGTAGAATGAATCTGGATTTATGAGACCGATTTATGTACTAACTGTCTAATTGGCTGGTGAAATAACTAAATCAGACATTAGAGTCCATGTATTTTAATTCTGGATCCTCCTCACTATATCTGAACTGGATGAGCAAATCCTGTGAGCCAGTTCCAGTGCCTCAACAGAAACTCTGCTGACTAATCTATGCAAGAGACACAAATAAAAAAAGTTAACATGAATTAGCAGCTAATTGTTGTAACAAATAATCTGGAAGGACATAGCAACCGTACAAGTATTTCTATAAATAATAAATCTATGTTTGATTGCAGTACTGGCTTATTACATTAAAGGCATTAGTAGTAGAATACATGGGACTACTAATTCCACAGATAGAAATAGCCTTTATGCCTATATAATTCAGTGGTGGAGTAATATTTCTGTCTTCAGATTCTGTCTTCAAAGTAAATTATATTTAATTAATATGTTTTATCAATTGCTCTTCAACTTCCACATCATATGCTGCATGCATAAACATTTTACAAGCAGGGAAAACACCATCCAAATAATTTATACTTGACAAAATATTATCTCTTTTTTTACATTTACTAGGGACAGTATTCTGCTATTAACTTGTTAACTTTCCAATTTAATAGGATAATTAAACCTTCATTACTATTTCAAAGTTTTTTCTTTATAACCTGAAATTAACGAAGAAATGTCTTAGACTCAATAAGCAGAAACTTTAGGCCAAAGAGTGTATTTACACTATATAACTTTAAAATATTCTGTGACAATCAATTCATATTTTGTTAACAAATTTAGAGTAATTAGCAACACACAGAACATAAAGTTACAGGAAAAACTAGCTGCTACTTTTAGTAGTATCCATGTATACAATTTTCTTAATCCTTTCTAGCCTTATAGAACAAGTCAGGGCCATATAAACAAACATGTTTCAGAACACACTTCCACAGAACTATATCCTGCGGACTTTCTTCTTCCTCATTTTATCTGCCTTACCTACTGTTTTTTCAAATGTTTCCTAAGTTATACTTGGTCATTCCATAAGGGCATTTGATTTTCATAAAATATCTACATTACTCATTTCACTCCCTTGTTCTATCAAAGTATCTCAGCTGTTACGTTTAGCTTCTGGGCCACACCGCCGTGGGCAAGAGCTTGGACCAAACAGCGAGCACATAAGCAGCAACATGACAGCACGCATAACACAGACTGTGGCTTGGCTCAGAGCCCAAATTAGGATACATTTCTCAAGTGAGCTCCTAATTTCCCAGCTGACACTAATGGGTTCTTTTTTTCTGCTCTGTTAAAGTGTAATCAGTTTAATTTAAAATCACTGTGGTTTCAGCAGAGAAGCAGCACCGGTAGTTGTCCTTCCCAACACGGTCTGCACTGCAAACATGTTTTTATTGCAGTAATGGAAAGTCAAACAGGTTTCAGCTGCAGAACAGAGGAGATGAGGAAAAAAAAAAAATCAACCATAGGGAAGTCTCTATTGGGAAGCAACACTTCCTTTGCTTCAGCTTAAGTTAAACAGATTACTACAAAGCATTTATGCAAAATCATTCCAAAAACAAAAAGAAAAAAGAAAGAAAAAAAGTAGTTTTTTTCAACATTTATAGTTTTTTCAAACAACGATAAAACCCAGAAATCCATCACTGGTTCTAACCAGAAATGTCTCCGCTGGGATTTCAACACCCTACCTACCCCCTTGAGGGGACAACACTTGAACACAGGGAAATGTGCACTGTGTGCATAGCTTAAGACTCTAGCCTGACAGCTACTGACTAGGGCGTTGTGCTACGTGCTCAGGAAAACATATGCATAGTTTATGTATGTCAGTAGAAATAGAAATTGTCCTGAGGCAACAAAACTCTGTGTTCTGTCCCAAGCAGCACTTTTAATATCTGATGGAGTCTGATGGCAAGGCTTAATTCAGACCAGAAAGTTTAATGGATAAAATCACAGTTTGGAACTATAGCTTCCCTAATGTGGAAGAACTGAGCACACTTGAGAGCAATTAATCCTTCAGAATCTACTTTAATTTAATGTCAGGATGGATGCATACCTTGATATTTACGGTGCCAACGCTTATAACAAGTCCCAGATGGTAAGATGGCATTTCCAGGCATCATAAAATGAGACTAAACGATTCTAAATACTTTAAGGAAGTTGACTCGGTCAGCTAAAAATGAATCTACCTGTGATACATATCACTATAAGGCATAAGAATTTTTTACTGTCTCTTTATGAGCCATCTATAATAAAGATGGGAAACAAATCAAGCTTTTCTCTTGCTATCAAAGAAAGATAGAGAGCAACTGGCAGCTTATTCTACCTCCCCGCATCTTCATTAATCTTCAGTTGTTGGAACTTCCTGTATGAAAGAGAATATGTATCTTCTTAGATGAAGGGAAACTACTATCCTTAGCATATTTTTTGTCTATAAAGTATTATCTTCTGCTCCACAGAACAGCCCTGGACTAACAATCACTGACACCGATAGGTTAAACTTTGGTTTTAGTAAGTAATAAGCTTGATGTGAAGCTTGTCTTGATGAAATGGATCATTGTCCTCCTGCAGAGACAGGTATACTTCCAATACTCCCTCAAACATCCTCCTATATGCTTGCTATAGGCAGGACTTCTAAGCTCACAGGAAGAAGATATACTTCTTTAATCATTGGAGGCTGTTCTTTGCTCCTCACCTTTGCACAATTAAGGATATGAAGGAAGGTCAAGACACAGCGCTCATGGATCCACCAACTTGTATCCTCTATCCCGAGGGAATTGCCTCAAGGGCTGTCAACAGTGCCCATCAGAATATCTTTCAAAACTTGACTATGTGGAGGGATAAAGTCATTGTTAAGTGTTAGATGTGGCAGGGAGCTTTGGGTCCAGTGGGTCCTCTGCTTTACAAGGAACACCTTTTTCTCCTAAGATCCAGCTTATGCCTCTAATAAATTTCCATCTCTAATTGCTTAAGTCCTTCTTTAGTGACTTACACTTGGTTGGAATTTGACATGTGCTAACAGCTTCTTTCTGCATCAGGCAGGGAGCTGTGCAGCTCTCTGGAGAGCAGAATTAGAAGCTCTGCATGCTCAGCCTGCCCACATGTTATGACAACTCCATCCTTCATCAGGCTGCCTGCAACTAAGGGAAAGATGCTGCTGTCTCCCTGAGAGTAATTTTTCAGATTCACCCATGGAAATTCTTCAAACAAAAGTAAAGGAACAGCTGTCATTATTTATCTGATCTTTTGTATTTTCAAAGGGGCAGAGGTATTTCCACTATATTAGCTAAATTGGTGCGTCTTTCCTGTGCTCAGCTGAGGAAAGTGAGGCACTAACATGATTCAGCTTTCAGACCTGCACCAAACAGGAATAATGTAATTCAATTGATCTTTTTGTCATCAAAACAGCAATGATACAAAGACTGGTTTCAATGAAGTCAGCAGTGATCCTAGCAGCCATTCCATCTATTGATTTAAAATGGACTTAAAATATCTTTTTAAAACGGCCTTCTGGATCACTTATTAAGCAAAGCCAAACTGGAGATGCCAGCCTGTAATATCATTTACAACAGTCTTGAAGTCTAATGCCAGACATTTCAAGTCCAACAGTTAAATAATGTAAATTGCCTGAAATATGTCACTGAATATAAGCAGGACCCCAAATGATTTGTGCTCTTCAACGTTAGTTTCTTTTGGGAATAGTATCACTTTCCATACATTCACCTGAAAGCAACAGCTCCAAAGCGCCACCTCAATTAATTACAAAATCAATCTGAAGTTCTACAGGGCAGAAGTACTGAATCCCAAATCTATAAAAATTCACTTAGCAAAATGGGAATAGTTTTTGACTTTTATTTTCAATTCAAATACAGGCAGGATTTCTGAATGCTCGTCTGTATGCATCAAGTGGTTATGTCTAAATTGCCTTATATTTCTATAAGGGTGTTTGCACTATTTCCTTAGATTTGAAGTCAGAATCAAGCCCCATCTCAAGATTCTAGCTGGAAATATTCATTTAAACTGTCTGCACTAAACTTAATTTTGCTACTACATGTTTTCCCCTCTCTCTCATTATTTTGAGGAGTAATTAAAATCTAGGATTATAGTAATAGTTTGAGGGAGAGGGAAGATAGACTAATTTTTTCTGTGTATGATGTTATAACAATATGTTATAAATTATGAGGACCCCAACCAATGTCCAGTGAAAGCATGCAGTAATAAGGAATCTGGGTCTTAGATGTTCTTGACAGACATGAAAATGTTCTTTGCCTGGCCTGAGGAATAAAGTTGCTGACTAATTTTGAGACAATGAGCAAAATTTAGGTTTTAGTTAATTAGATAATAAATCTTAGTCACACTAGAAATAACGTTGGATTTCTGAAGAAGTGTTGTGAATGTGGGTAGTTCTTAGCTTCATCTGGAAGTCTCCAACACATAAACAATCACTGGAAGTCTTAATAATAAATAAGAAAATAGTAATTTTGCTGGGGAAGGTGAGAGCTATCACTCATGACTCATTAGTAAGTCATGAGTTGTAGACCAAGCCTGACTTTTAACAGTTTTTTACTTTAAGACATCTTAGTGGTGACATTCTCTTGAATGAAGAGAGGTAAGAAGCTTTTGCTGGAGTTCTGTAGTACCTACTGCATCCAGCCACCCACTGCATCACATCGCAGTCTGATTTTCCTGACCATTATTACTTTACCATTTCCTCGCCATTGTTACCTTACTTAGAAGTTTCTTTGGGCCAGGACTCCACCTCTCTGCCAGAATTCCTGAGACGTTAGTGCCTGTGGATTTCTAGACAACATGGATTCTTAATAACAGCACTATTAAGTACTGTGACCATATCGTAAGTCCAAAGCTTGTTAGTTGAGTCTCTCTTTTTTTCATGGAAGGAGAAAGATGTTGCAAAAGTCTGTAGATTCCATACAAACAATGTAGCCCTTAAATTTCACATATCATAGCATTTGTTCATGCCCTCCAAATGAATTCATTTAGGATTTAAACACTAACCATGTTACCATTTCCAAAATATGTAGATGTTCTATTTTGAATTTTGAGAGGAATAAAAATTAATTATGCTTGGTGTCACTACAGCCCAAAAGCTTTTGAAACATAATATTAATTAAAAAATGAACTCTTTGGTTTACTGAAACTGTCATTATCTGACTAATGTAATTTGTCTGACACCTTCTCAGTTAGCTTTTAATTTTCAGACTAAACAAAAAAAATTAGATAGATTAATTTAGTTTTGGCCATTGAAAATGCCAAGATTAAAAAAGCCTCAGATACAAATAATTTGCAACTTTAACTACAGAAAGTGTGTATCATTAGAGCATCCTCTAAGCAAAAGAGTCCGTCTTATGTCATCATGATGTATGACACTAAATTGTTGGATTTCAGTTCACTGGGGAAGGCATTCGTTCTCACTACAGTAATAGGCACTAAGACAAATGTGAGTTTCGGATGTGTTTCATTCTTAATTCTGCCTAGTAAGAACGTGAAGCACACAAAATAAAACTCCGTTATGATTGGCAGAGCGTGATTGCCATTTTAAATGACCCCTTAACACGTTAACTGGTGCAGAAACAAGATAACTTGATGAGTTTATGTAGAATTACCTGTTGGTGTCCAAAGCTTGTCTAATAACCGTTCATTCTCCTGTCAGCATCGCTTCTGTAATGACACTAAGGTCACTGCTATCTGCTGCAAGTTACAAAATGCTTAGACTCTGAGGGTAGCTTTAACCTGTGTGTGTGTGTCTTTTACAAATCAAGGTAAGATGTTCTTTATTGCCAGTTTGCTCACATTCTTCCGCTTTTTTTTTTTTTCCTGTCTTCAAACGTCTGCCCTGAATCCTCTGCACTGCAGATAGTTGCTGCAGATTGTATTGATTTTAGATGATGCTGTTGGATTTGTTTTTCTGAATTTCCAGTATAAATTATAGAAATGTCATTCATGCTCTGTAAAATGTTTGGCATAACACCTCTCCATACACAGAATCCAGGAAGAGCAGTTTTTACATTTGTGCCAACAACAGAAAATACATTTTTTTTTCATTTTGTCCATTGTACATATTGTAGTTGCCTAGGATTTCAACGTGCTTCTTACCTGCTCTCACATTAATCAGCTTTTTAATGAAAAAATATAGGCAATTAATCAGGAAAATACAATTCAATGATAAGCCATGTCTGGTGATAAAAGAGCCTGCATTTTAAGGGCTTGTTGCTCACTGTTAACACTGTGGGCTTTCTGTATCGATTGGGCTTGTTTTAATGATATCTGTAAGGTCTTCTTAAACTGGTCATATCTTGTATTGGGCAACACATCAGTAACAGATATAAGCAAGATGTTTTTAAAACTCAGGGAAACTCTTTTATATGTTAGAGGTATTATGTATATCTGCACATCTGCCAGATATTTGTTTTACTTTGAACTAGGTATGAAAAGAACAGGTTCATTTATTGATGAATAATGTTCATTTTAGATTATGTTTATCCTTGAAGAAATGAGGAACAGAGGAAAGGTGAGACCTCTCAATATGCAAGACCATATCTGACCAATCAGCCTAATTTTATATTTTCTTCTTTAAGAGCATTTTAATTTTAAGATACATTTTAATTTTCTTTTCCAATAGACAATGTAAAATGCATTATTTTTTCTCAGATACCTCTAACTCTTAAGAGACAGTAAAATCCCTACTGAACTCAATGTGAGTAGTATTCAGTTCTTGTCAGATATATGTGGTAACATGCAGATACCAAAATCCCCTTATCCCCTGTAAGTGCTTAACTTTAAGCTAGAACCAAGTGCTTTATTTTATTTTATTTTATTTTATTTTATTTTATTTTATTTTATTTTATTTTATTTTGTTTTGTTTTGTTTTGTTTTGTTTTGTTTTGTTTTGTTTTGTTTTGTTTTGTTTCGTTTCGTTTCGTTTTGTTTTATTTTGTTTTGTTTTGTTTAAAGTGATAAAAAGTGCCTCTGTGCATGTCAGGTTATCCCAATGTGAGTAGGTGGATAGTAGTAGCTCAGGCCCAAGGCCCCATTAGTCCCTGTGGGATTTGCTCTACACAGCTCCTAGACTATATCTAATGCTGAGAGAGGAGGGTTCCTTACATGTGAGACTGCTTTATCCACCTTCTACCCTGCCATTTTTGAAGAAAACTTACAAGGTCAAATCTCCATCCCCCTAATCACAAGGGCATAGTGATTCCTGAAGGCAGAAAGAGGATGAGGATGGATGTCCTTCTCCTCCCCACCGAAACTGTCTCACTGTGAGAAACCAGTTCAAATTCCTTTGGACCACAGTGTCAGCAACACTCAGTAAAATGATGGTTAGTAGAATCACCTGGGAGCAGGGAATTATGTCACGGTCCCCTTCCAGAATACTGTTTACCCATTTTGCTAAATTATATTCTTAATAAATGAAAAAGCAATTCTCTAGGGCAGGAACTAGACCCAAAATCACAGAATTACAGAATGGTTAAGGTCAGAAGGGACCTCTAGAGATCATCTAGTCCAACACACCCTGCTCAAGCAGGGGCACCTACAGCACGTGGCACAGGGTGGCATCCGGGCGGGTTTGGAAGATCTCCAGAGAAGGAGATGCCACAACCTCTCCAGGGGCAGCCTGTGCCAGGGCTCTGTCACCCTCACAGCAAAGAAGTTCTTCCTCACATGGAGATGGAACTTCCTGTGTTTTAATTTATACCCATTACCCCTTGTCATGTCACTGGCCACCACCGAGAAGTGTTTGGCCCCATCCTCCCTACATTCATCCCTCAGGTACTTACACATATTGATCAGATCTCCTCTCAGTCTTCTCTTCTCCAGGCTTAACAGGCCCAACTCACTTAGTTTTTCCTCATACGGTAGATGCTCCAGTCCCTTAATCATCTTGGTCTCTCTACACTGGACCCCTTCCAGAAGTTCCAGATCCCTCTTGTCCTGGAGAGCCCAGAACTTCACACAACACTCCAGGTGCAGCCTCACCAGAGCTGAGTAGAGGGGCAGAATCATCATTTGTCCCTTTCAGCTACTCATAGGTATACCATAAAGTAATATTTCTTTATACAACTTTCTTTTATGGGCCATTGAATTTTCTAAGGGACATGTCTTCCAACATATAAAAATGGCCTGCTCAAGTGCTGAACAGCACTTTCTGCTAAGGTACTTCCTAGTGGGGTAGGAAAAATTTGTTTTAATTATGAGGCAAAGGAAGGAACTGGAATGTTCTCATTATTTGGGTTTTGATTTAAATAAGTACAAAGGTATGGATTGTCATTTTCAGGTATATACTTTCTGAACCGTGAGGGACGTAAGATTTGTTATTTGTGATCCTATTAATGCATCATGTCAGCAGTCACGAACTGCGCTGTTCCCATTCAGCCCTGCTCACCATCTTCTTGTGCATAAAACATTTCCTGCACAGTTTCTTCCAAAAAGACCCAGAGGAGATATCCGAGACCCAAAAAGAGGACCAAGATTTAAGACATGCTTCTTGAAATCAGTGTTTACTCACTAATTGGAAGTGGTTTTGCTGAACATGGTTATTGTTTTGGGTCTTTTCTGAAGGACATTTTTACAGGGAATTAGGAAGGAATTTTCTCTAAAGGAAAGATGAAATCACTACTTTGGGGGTCATTTGGGAAGCCTCAGAAGAGCTCTGTAACTGCAGAGTTGTTAGAAGTTTGATTTACAGAGGAAGAGTAGCCACATCCAATGTCACTGTGACACAGCGAGATTTCAGGAATTTAAGCAAGTTTGACCAGGTTGGCTCCTGGCAGAAAAAAAATGCTAATATTTTAACAGCAGTAAGAGAAAAGAGATAATTCTGAGCTTGAGGTAGCTAAGTTTACATGTTTACAAAATATGTTTGTGTGAGTGAGCTTCAGGTCAGAGAGACTTCTGGAGCTGCTTTACGTCTTCCTCGAAGTGAGCACCAAAAGAACCAGAGGGCTCTGAATCTCAGATGCTGTTTCATCTCTGGGAAACTAACACAAAATCATTTTTAGGACACCGTGAGAGAGATCAAAATAAAAATATTTAGAGTTATTGTTTTTCCCTGCTTTCAGGGGTCTTTCTTACCCCTGTTCTCAGCATATTTTGGTGTAAAAAAATGCTCCATGCAGGCCCCTCAGGTTTCCTAGGCAAGTCTCCTTGCTGTCACCTCGAAGTTTGATCATGTGCCTGCCTTTCTAAGGAATCTCTCGTGTTTTTCCTCTGGCTGCAGAATCGCTCGTGTCGCCCCAGCCTCTGTCTCTTTGAGCTCCAGAATTTTCTCCCTTTTAATTATGCTCAGGTTCTCTCCTCTTAGGCAGGTCCGCCTGACCTGAGTGCAACAGCCGCAGGAAGGTAAGTTGTGGCCTTCCCTGCTGCCCAGGCACTGCCCTGAGACCAAACCAGATCATAAACTGTGTCTGTAATAAAATGTGAACAATAACTGAAATACGGCCTGTAGCTCTTGCGTAGAAAGGGTGACGATATACCAGCTTGAGTGAGCAGCATGAATTCAATCTGTAGTTTCCCCTAGGCTTAAACTTGAGCTATTAAGGCAAGTTTCAAACGAGCTAGCTATTTATAATAAATAAAAATTTATTATTCTATCGAGCCCACACTGAGGGCATTCCTTGTTATATAATGCTGATAAGCTCTTTATGCTTGCAGGTTCTGGGCTTGGGCCGAAATGTTAAGTCAGCACACTTCCGTTCCTTAATGCTGTTCTATTCCCTAATGTTCATTCCTTAAATTCCTTAATGCTCAAATACTGCTCCTTTAAAAATAAGAGTTTTACTGCAGTATCCTGGCCAAACACCAACCCGGTGCTTAGAAAATTTTGCCTAGTTAATCCAAGTTTTTGCATGATATGATATTATTCCTTGCTGTCTTAAATGGCTGTGTAACTCTCTGCCGCCCTTCCAAGCTCACTGCTCTTCAGGGATGATGATAATTCTCCACATTAGTGTAAATTTGCATTGCTGGGGACTTTATAAAATGTGTGTGCATGTTTTCCTGTTAGATGCAAATTCTAAAAGGTTGCTGTGGAACAGGAGAGATCTGAAAGGGAGAGTCTGTAAGGCTCTTTCAAATTAGTTTGCTAAGTAGAAAGAAAAAAAAAATCTGTTCTAAAATGTACAGAAAGTTCAAAAAAAAAAGCATCTAGTCCTTCTCACAAAATTACCTTTTGGCTGACCTTTGCTAGATTTTAGTGAAAGAATATTAATGAATCTCTAGCAGAAAAGTACTTTGGTGGAGAAGAAAAAAAAAACCCTTAACACAGGCTTTTGGCTATTTCCCAATATCTTAATAAAATTACTTGCTAAATCTTCTAATAAAAAGGTGTGCGTAAATTTAATGTCTACATATTATATATATATATATATTTTGTATAATTAATACAAAACGAGGTGTTTCAAGCTGAAACATGCCTTTTGTAAGACAGAAGAAGCTGAACCATAGATAGGACAAATGCCTGAAAGATAGATCTGTGTTACTATAACTTTGCTACTGACTGAATCTTAGCCTAGAAATGTGGATCTGGTGGAATTCTCAGTGAAATGAACCTGCAAAATCAAAAGCATTTTAGTTTCATCACATTGTTTAAGTGAAGTCTGAAAAAAAATCAAGGATTTCAAAATGATTTATTACATTGAAAGACTTGTGATTTTTTCTTCCACTTTTTGAAAGTTTCAGAAGGTGTTCAAAGTATTGCATGTAAACAACAATTAGTCTTCATTTGTTTTATTTCATTTCCTGAAATTCTGCAGTTTCTAATGTTGGGTTTTGTTTTGTTTTCTAATTGCCAACACACCAAAGCATTAACGTCTCATAAAAGCAAGTCACTGAGAGTAATTTTTGGAGAGTAAAATTGACATTCTTAAGTAGGAATTTATAATTGTTAAGTACTGACTTCCCAAGGCGCTGAGGGAGAGCAGTTTCTGCTGAAAGCTGTGGCAGAATTCTAAATGTGACTCACAAGTAATGAACTTTAATTTTTTCTCTATGCATCTATTAATTTTCCTTCTCCCACTACCTTTTTTTTCACCTGTAAAACAAAGATTATAGTACATTTTCTCCTTATTATCAGACTATTTTTTTTAGATATTACTGTTATTTCAGTATGAAATACCATTAATATTCTTGTTTTTTTATTTTTTTTTTTTTATTGATCATCTTTTGATTTCAAGATCTAAGAGGTTACACTTTAGTCCCATCTGATGCTGGTTTCACACTGCTACAAAATCAGTGGCAATGAAGAGCTGTCTACAAGAAAACGTCACTTACAACATCTGATTACAAATAGGGTCAGATCCAAAGTACACAGAAGGAAATGTCTGATGTTCTGCTGACTTCAGCAGGCTCTGCATCAGAGCCTGTGAGCAGCTACCTTTAAGGATGAAGCAGTAGTCTCAGTGACATTGGGAATGAAAAGCCAAATCAGTTGGTTAAACAGATTAATCAGGCATAGCATTTCACAAATTTAGGTGGTTATTCAAAGTTGAACAATGCCAAAGAATCCAGTAAATTAACATTTTGGTGAATCATATTCCTGTGCTGACAAATTGGTTCTGATTTTTTTATTAATTTAAAAAAAAAAAAAAAAAGAGATTTCTCTCTTCCTTGTGGAGAAAGCACAGAGTTTTTAAGTCTTCTTGCAAAAATGTGTTGAAGTTGCTCTGGGCTAAGAAATAGTGGAAACATTGGAGTCACAGATGGTTGTTTGATAGAGAAAATAATGATTTTATATGGAGTCATCCTGGTCCTTACGATGGTAGGTAACAACATTTTCCATGGCATTTCATTCCTCTATTCTCTCATAACAATTTTAAGTTTTCAACCCCCATATCACTTTAGAACAACAAATCCAAATTTATTCATATTAAGTACAATTGCATTACAGTAGTATAACTGAAAGATAAAAGTTTTTTTTAATTTACTGTAAAATACTACATATACTACCCTTG
>VZSV01000108.1:1506334-1528660 GCA_013398735.1 Nothocercus julius | reverse complement strand
TTAAATTCAAGAATGGTTTATTACAGGTGACAAGTGATACATCTCAGGTGAAACTTTTTTGATAAATAAAAGATAAATTTCTCATGATACTAGATACTTTCATATGCTAAAGAATATGCTGTTTATTTTTGACTATAAGGACGTGGGCTCATTTTTATATGGAAGTTCTTGGGTATCTGTGGACTGGTGAATAGTTGCAGACAATTTCTCAGTTTGGCGGGATTTCAGTATTATGCAAAAAAGGCTCCAAATACAGAAACATTTACATCTACCCACGCTCAGAATGCATAGCAAAATACTTCAGTGTTATTTGTCCAAACAGTTCATTCACAAGTATTTTTCAGAAGTTTATGCAATTGTATGGAGTTTTACTTTTTATGAAAAATTAATATGCACCCGTCCTGTAGCATCTTATTTGCTTCATATTTATTTGGATGCCGTTCCTTCTTTTCAGATTATCTGTATGACTCCTAGATCTCTTTTTTATAATCTTATGATTTCAATACTCATAAATTTTACATGGTGCCATTATTCATGGCACTAATTCTTTCGCTGACATAAGGCAAAAGATAATAAAACACGGAATGTAGCAGCCTGAGAAAATACATTCTAGAGTGCTCTTTCTGCAAGTACATTTTGAGGTGGGTTCCTGAGATAATGCTAAGTAAAGGTTATCAGTGAAAAGTAAGGTTTCAAATCATATTTGCTTATGTTTCTCCTCAAAGATGGTATGCATTCAGAGTGGACATCAGAAGTTGCCAAGTACTGCCAGTGCAGGAGCATTTTCTGCCTCAGCCTTCTTCAGAGACGGATTGAACAAATTTATACCCTGTGAACTGCCGTGCTAACACTTTAGGAAGAGTCCCCAGACTGTATTCTCCCAAGGACGATTAAGTGCAGAATACAAAATGTTATCTTTGTTTTCAGAAGTGCATTTTAGATATCATTTTTCAAGGTGTTATGACACTAAGAAGTCCTTGTTTTCAATTTTGAATTGTTTGGGTGAAAAAATAATGGACAACTTGGAAAGAACTTTGCAGTTTGTACAGATAGAGACTAGAGGTATATCGATTCTGTGAAGCATCTCCGGGATTGTATGGGTAACCTGAACACTGAGAAAACAAAGATTAATTACCAAAGATAACTGAAATAGCTAAGATATGATATCCTTCTTGAAGTTTACATGCTGCTGGATCTACAAAATTTAACTCTTCAGGGAAAATCTGAAAAAAGTCAGCACTAGCATCTTTTAAATTATTTTGTTCTGTATTTGCGTTCTGAATCCTGTATTGAATTCAACCTTTGGGGTGAGGAGTGCAAAGGGAAGTCATGTTCATCTTGTTTTAGCTTGCCTAATTTCATGCCTATTTTAATGAAAAAAAAAAAAAGTTTATGATGACCTCAGTACAGATATGCGCTGTCAATGAATTTGAGAATCATTAAACAGGCTTTCATGGGGTTCTTATCTTTCATGTTTCATATACACATCACTGCTGAAGTGTCTTAGATTCTACCAAGGTAGCCAGGAAGATTGGCGCTGGTATTTGCTCTATATGAAAAATGGCAAAGAAAACAAATAAATGAAGTGAGTCCACCATGCTCACTTTTCAAAGAAGTTTGAAAAAGTTCCAGGTTTGTAAAGCACTTATAATAGGGACCTTGGGTACCAAATAAGTGCTGCAGAGAAAGTGCAGTTGCTGCACCTTCCACCTAGATCGTAAACCAGCAGCTGTCCTAAAACTGGATTGCTGAACAGCCAAAGAGATAGGGACAGGTACCAGTGGTTTATAAGGCTGACAATAGGGTGGTTGAAAACCAAATTGGTTTAATCACAGTCTTCATAATAGAGGGAAGGCTGTGAGGCCTGATGTTCTAGGAGATAACAAACAAGCTCTAACACCACCAGCCGTTTCCAAAGGACCAGTACAAACTCAGTGGAGCATTCCCTGAACTAGCTGTGGATACAAAAGCAACTGATATACAGAGGGGAACAAAAATAAGAAAACTTTCTTATAAGAGTGAAATAAAAATAAATATATCCCTATGGGCAAAGATGTGATGTGAAATAGAAAATATGACAGGAGAAAAGAAGTTGAAGGCATTTTTTTAAATTAATTAAATGTGAATTAATTGTGAGGACAGGGCTTCTCATAGACTCTGTTTGTATGGTTCCACAGAGAGATGTAACCCCAAATGCTGCAGTTTATCACCTGATGTTGCTGGATCAAATATGTTCATATCAAAGACCTTTACTACTTTAATAGGAACTGCAATAACAACTCAGTCAGTGAATTCAACTTCTTCAGGAGTGTGCTGGATGGGCTCGGGATTCGGCAATAAGGACGCATTTGACAGACCGACTTACTGACACTGATGTCTTTAATCAAGCAGCATAGATAGAAGTACAAACGAATACAAAACTGTTACTTACTGAATAATACTTGACAGCAGGTCTATGAGACCACGCATCTCTCCAAGATAGAGGACCGGAGGGGCTGGCAGACTCTCAACTGTAGCGGGCGTCCCCACGGGAGACAATGTTGGTCTCAATGTTGGGAGTCTCCGTCCCATCAGAGTCTGCCCTCATGTTTTATCCCTGGGGCATCCTGTCACGTAGGGCCAGTACACGCCAGGAGGCCACTCAGGGGCAGGCAAATCTCCGCCTTCCTGTTATACAATCCTTCTAAGACTGCACGTGCGCACATTCCAGAAGGGGGTCCCATTCCTCAATTTGGTGGTCCCGCCTTCCTCATCTTTCTCATTCGCACAGTGACTTTGGCCTTCAAACTTCCTTAGACAGCGGTTTGTAGTTAGGCTGGCCTCAAGCCAGCCTGAACAGCAGTTCTTGTTTCTCTTGAGCTGACTACTACTTTGTTCGTTTGGATAACACATAACTACTATGAGCTTTCCGTTCTTCTTCAGAGATCTGGGCATTACAATCTTCCTCTGTTGGTGGCCCCTGCTGAGCATTACCAAAGTTTAGTATTTTTCCTCCAAGGTCTGGATTCTGTTTCACACAATAATCATTTATGACTCTACAGATCATAAAAATTTCCACCTCCAATACAAGGAATCACAGCCCACTGCTAAAATCATAATCTCAGAGATTAATCCCTCCTCAAGAACTGAAACTAACTGAAGTTCCTGAGATGGAGAACAAACTGTCTTGCTATATGCATAGCTGCTTCTCCAAGAATCACTGCCTCCTCTGCAGAATCCAGGGAGATATATGAATATGAAAAGGTGTTCATGTACAAATAAAACCATTTGGAATTATATTCAGCAATGCCACGTGGAGATAACAACAGTATTATTCTGTGCATGTAAGGACTGGGATCTCAGTGCATGTAAGGACTGGGCAGTATATCTCAGAACAGAGTATATGGCTGCTGCAGGGACACTAAGGCATCCTAGGATAAACTGTTTCAGATTTCTCCTGAAGCTCTTCCACTTTGTATAAATAGTTAAATATTCATAGAAGAGAACATCACAATGATACAGTAGGTTAAATGTTCATGTACTTACTGAAAAGACTGAGATAAGCAGCTGTATTTTTATTAAGAATTTTATACAAACATCTGCAACTGAGTGAGTAAAGCTACAGCCCTACAGCATGACACCTAGAATATCCATCAGGCGTGCAGAAGGTGAGGAAGTAATGCTTATCAGGCGGCTTGAACTTAAATTCACATACCCACATATCATATCAGTGTCCTAATTATTGGCTGAGGGCAATGCCACTGGGTAGTGTTGTAACCTGTGTCTGAAGTTTAGTGCTGCATTTCTACTGTTTACTTCTGTTAGAAATATCTACACTGGAAACAAAATGCTGTGTTTGAGATCAATATATATTTTCCCTTTGATGCAGAATGAACATTGTTCAGTCTTTGTTTCCTATGGGGGGAAAAAAAAAAGAAAAGAAAACATAAAAAATTTTAATCTTTAAAAAACATTTTTTTATGTTTGGGTCAGACACCAAACAAAATATCAGCTATTGCACAGTCAGAGAGAGCTCATCCTTCAGAAACAACACAAGAAACAACACAGTGTAAAGCATCAGCAATTTACAGGAGCACAGTGAGAACTTCCATAGAACAGTGTGGGACCAGGACAGCAAAGTCAGCCCTTGCTGTCTTGCTGGGGACACTAGCCAGTGTCAACAGGCTGGGGCAGGGTCAGCTTGAACCCAACAGCAACCCAGCATCAACAGCAGGAAGCACCACAATGGCAGAAGAGGGAGGAATAGGCAAAAAAAAATGGCAGTTAACACCTTCCAAATAGCAGTTTTCTCAACAGTAAAGCCAGGAGGTGGAGCAATTGCATGTCAGCATGGGCATCAAGAGGGGTATCTTGAAGTTCATAATTCCCTGAAAACTGAAGTTGACTCAGGGCCACCAGAATCATTCGACGTCAGAGGAGCCAGCTCAGCATCACCTCCTTGTAACAGAACAATATGAAACAGGAAGTGAATTTGGAAGTCCAGAATAATTGATGATGATAGGAATTCTTTGATACCACATCTTAAGACTATCACAAAGAAGTTGTTAGTCACTCTGACAGGTTTCTTTCAGTGTTGTCAGAGAGAATAAAAAAAAATACTATGAGATCTGGTCCTAAGAAAACTTTGCAGCAGCCAAAAAGGCCACATTTGATCTAACAATAAAGAAAGGACAGCAATAGAAGGACACTACTCTCATTTTCCCCACTTATTCCCTAGAAGCTAGAAGCAGCAGCCTTAATAAGTAAGATTGAATGAAATATTGCTGTAGTTTGCATTATGCTGTGACAATGAATTATATTGTGATTAATGATTTGGATTGTATTGTGATTTATGATATTTTTCATGCAGGTAAAGATTTATTTTCTAAATAAGAAATAATTTAAATTACAATTCCATGTGTAGTATTAATAGTCGTTTTTTTAGAGAACATTAAGATTTCCATAATGAGTCCTAACATTGAACTATTTGTATTAGCTATCAGTTCTAAATCATTAACTTATCCAGAAAATGAAATTATTGCATGTGAAAATATGTTCAGTATTGTGCAGCTGGAAACTTGCTTGTACATATTCCTAGGGCAAAATGAGAAGTAGGTGGAAAAGGACTATAATGAAAGACTCGATACAAACTTGGACAGCTGATTTTTTTTAATGGAAATTTTTTTAATAGAAGAGCACAAACATGTATTTTTAAAAGCTGGATGAACAAATAAGAATAGCTCTGGGCAGATCTAATCTGCACAGCTAGCACTTACAGCATGCTTTAAGGAATTCAAGCTGACATTGACCTTGGCAGCACTTACAAAGGCCTTACTTTCACAAGGATGAACACATCCTACGCTATGTCTTCAATTTTGTGAACAGTCGTGAATTTTTTTCAGTTTTAACTACACTTATTCTTCATACCTCTATTCTTTGTGCTATATAATTAGTTTCAAGCAATAACTTAGTAAATTCATGGGACAGAAGAACAATAGTATAGTGTAGTACAATGAATCATAATTCAAGCCTTCATCATATTTTAAAAAAAGACCTTCTTCTGAAAATGTCAAAACATTTTTTCTACTGCTTTTCCCCATCCAAAAAAGATCAGATATATTGCTAATGACTTTAACATAATAAAATATAGATGTAAAATAGCAAGATACACAGAATATGAGTACAGGGCCATCCACAAATATTTATGTCTTAGGGAGCAAAAAAGGAGTCTGATAGCCCTTTCTTGATGGGCCTGACTCCAAAATCAATGCCATGTCCAAGTTCCCTGACTCTCACACTCCCTAAGTACCTGGAAACTGAAGATTTCTAACACTACTTTTCCAAAGATCTTTCCCACTAGAAAGCTGGGCCACTCAGAACTGCCAGAATTAAGACAGGCTTATAAAAAAGGGGAAATTCAGCACCTATTTCTTGGACAAGACCAGTAGTAGTTCACCCTAATTGGCAAGTTATGCCATACACACAGAATGTCAACAGGTGAGTTCTAGCAATAGCCCAAGAAGACAAGTCCTGCAGAAGCTAGAGTGATCAACTCGAGTTGTTTTACACCATGCTGCAAGAACCACTGGCAAACTCAAGGATAAAAGCAGCTACGGAGAAGGAAGAAAGTAAGGCAAGAAGAATTAGTTGGTGTCTGTAGTAAGGTGTACAAGGAGTTGGTGCCAGTGTCACACAAAACACTATTTGTTTTCTCAAGTGAGAGTCCCCTACAGAAAGGTTGGGAATGTTTGGAATGTATGAGAAGAGCAAAACTCAAGATCTGTGTTCAGACTAATCTGTACGACTTTACCTTTCTTACAGTGAGCTCTCTCCCTGAACAGATTTATCACCCATCCCTCCAATCCTGCATTAATGAACACGCATCTCCAAATATATTAAATATTTTCAAAACTTGAAAGATTAATTTATCTATAGCATAGAAGTAAACTGAAGATTTCTTTCTTTGGACAGCTTGTCTTTTTGTCATTTTTCCTTAATTAAATATCATAGTGAAAAACAATCAATAAATTAAGGGAACACTGAGAGACCGAAAAGATGCATTATGAGATCTTTGGTCCAGAAACCATATTTTTATTTCATTATTTGACAGTAAACAGGTTATATGACTGGCTCTCTTGGATGTTGTTGGAATGCAAATCATCAAATGACAGAATTTCAAATGCTGGAAAAGACTTTTTTTTTTTTTTTTTTTTTGACCACAAATAATAAATAGTATTTTTCACAGTCAGTAGAAGTACTTCTGGAATCTAATCCGTGGAGAGAGAGTTGTGTCCAAAAAGCAATTCAGGTCCTCTTAAAGCCTATCTCTCTGTATTAACTGGCGTGTCCCAAGTCACTTCAACCTGTTTTGCATCTATTCACATGCAAAGTCAAGGTAGTTGCCTTTGAAATTGTTAGTCAAAATATGAAATGCTTTTTCCCTTTCTTGAATTTCATGATGTTTCTGCCCTCCCATTCCTTCACCTTCTTCAGATCTCTCTGAATGACAGCTCAACCATCTGGTAAATCACTCCTCCCCATTTTTTGGGAGTGTGTATTCAGTCCTTCATACAGGTCATCAATGAAGATGTTAAACAGTATTGGTCCCTCTGTCAGCTCCTGGGGAACATCGCTAGTTACTGGCCTCCAGATGGACTTCGTGTCACTGATAACATCATTCTAAGCCCTGCAGGTTAGTCAGTTTTTAATCCACCTTACCGACCACTTAGCTAGCCTGTACTTCATCAGCTTGTCTATGAGAATGTTATGGAAGATAATGTTAAAAAGCCTTATAAAGTCATCACAAAGAATGTTCTCCCCTAATCCCAAGACAGTCATTTCATTATAGAAGGATAACAGGTTGGCTAATCATGATTTCTCTTTGCAAATCCATATTGACTACTCCTGATCACCTTTCTATCCTTCATGAGCCCAGAAATTGTGTCCAGGGTTAGCTATTCCATCACCTTCCTAGGGACTGAGTTGAGGCTAACAGTACTCAGGACCTCCTTCCTGCCCTTCATGAGGATAGGGGTGACATTTTTCTCTCTTCCAGTCCTCAGGAACCTCTCCCAATCACCATGACCTTTCAAAGATATTCTAGAGTGCTGTCAAAAGAATGACATCAGCTGACTCCCTTAGTATGCATGAGGGCATCTCATCAGGACCCACGAACTTGTATACATCAACAGACCTTTGAAAATCTAGTCCAACCCCCCTGCTCAAGCAGGAACACCTACAGCACATGGCACAGGGTCACACCTAGGCGGCTTTGGAATATCTCCAGAGAAGTAGACTCCAGAACCTCTCTCTGCAACCTGTTTCAGTTGAGCTCTGGCACCCTCAAGGTAAATAAGTTTTTCCTCAAATTCACACGGATCTTCCTGTGCTTCTGCTTGTGCCCATTGCCTCTGGTCCTGTCTCTGGGCTCACTGCAAATACTCCAGTCCCACTATCATCCTGATGGGAAATTTGGATTTGCCATATTATTATGAAGAAAGTTTAACATCTCATCCATCATCTTATGTGACAAAGACTCTCCCACTTGGTCTTTCTAGTCCTTCCTCTTCTTTCTTTCAGAACTTGTTCACATAATCTTGCTGGAGATCTGTTTTGCCAAAAGTAGAGGCAGTAATAACACTTTATCACCCATTCCAATTCAATTCCTTGATGAAGACAGTAGTTCTACTACTGAGCTGCTGTTGCTAAGCAGGATTAATGATCTTGCATTCATTCACCTATTAATTGCCCACACTTATCCAAAATACAAGGAGAAAAGTAGGGTTAGCTTTGTATCCAGTCAAAGGCACATAAGAAGAGATGGATTCAATTAGTATTTATTAAAAAAATCATGTTATTGGCATATATAATAGAATTCAAGGCTTTCTTTAAACTATAATTGCATTCTTTTGAATTAAATAAGGCATGGCTATATCCATTGTTACAGCAGCTGATAAATGATTCAGAAATGATATTTAAGTTTTTCAGTATAATAATTAAAATATAATCACACTTCAACGTCTGCATTTTCATTAAAGTCAGTGTTATTAGTTCATTTTAAAAATATCATTTGATATTCTACCTATAACAAAAAAAATCAAGAACTATACACATCACTTCAGTAAAATATGCAAAAAATATATGGCACGATCTTTGGTTGGTATATATAAGCATTGCTGCAGTGAAGTCAATAGATCAACACCAATTTATACAGCTGATTTACCCAGCTGAACACTCAATGCTTCTCTCCAGTGCTGCAAGTTACCTGAGGTTTTCCAGTTGATGGTGGATGAGGGAGCCAAAGCTGCCATAAGGCCAGTCTAGCATTTCCAGTGCTAACCCTTCTTCTGATATGTAAGATAAGGGCATGCTGTTAGCATCTCTCTCTCCCACTGAACAATCAGTGAAGTAAAAAGTTCACAAAACATCACAGTTGGGACAGCCTCTCTAGCTATTGTCTGCACAATCTGAATTCTTGTATTCTTCATCGCTTGTTTGCCTGGTTTTGTTTAAATTTGAGAACACACTTTTGGATTTGCAGCTTATTTTCATGGGACGTTCTTGTTAAAGCTTGGAATCGTTAAACAGAAGGAAGTTTGACACAATACAAATTCAGTGGATTAGGACTTTCTCTCTTACCTGAAGTAGTGGCCTGTTTACCTCTATATTCTACATACAAAGGTCTTTTGCATCCCAGCATTTTGATGTAAAAACAGGTAAAGTGATATTTTGTAGAAAAAAAAAATGTTGACACAAAAATGTATCTCTGACTTCTAAAACTGTATATAATGCAATTACCATTTAACTCTTGGATATTTCAAAAATACTTTAAACATAGTTCTTAACTTGTATCAGACTTCTTGGATCTTAGGATTTTTTCAAGACATCAAAGCTCTTCACTGAAAGTTTGATAATGGTGGGGGGGAATCCTTCCATATCATCACCTTGACATTGATTCTCGCAGATTTTGGACTTATCTGAGTTTTCAGGCATCCACAAGGTCAATATAAGGCAGAACATAAACAATTAGCTATTTTAAGAAGCACTGTATTCTTTTGTTCCAGTATTAGCTATATGAATATTCATCATAAGTACCTTTTGCTGGCATCATATAATTTCCAGATATGACTTATAAACATTCATTAATGCATCCGCATTAATTCCAGGATGAGGAAGACCATTTTCATGACTCCATTCTAGAAACTACTGTCTAAGAGACAGCATTATGAGGTCTCCATTTGATTCGAGAGCCTCTGGACGTCACACACCGTGATAAATCTGTGTCTATAGACAAAACCACGATGGCTGTCATCCTTGCATCTCTGAGATGGTATGATTAGGCTTTGGAAAAGTTTTTGTTTGTTTTTCCAAAGGGATAGATTTTATTTTCAGCTAGATGACATTGACTATCACCATGCTCAGAACGCAGGCAGTGTCCAGTTCTGTTAGCACCAGAGAAAGTATGCCACGCTGGCCTGCCTTCCTTCAAAGACTTGGAACTACGTTTATGAGCACTTAGTGCTTGCTGGGAAATTCTAGGAGGCACCAGGATTGTACTCTTGATATATCTCCTTACAGAACATTAATTTGTCATAATGTCATTAAAGGATTTGTCAATCTTTTATTTAATTTATTGCCCAGTTGCCCATTTACTCTCTTAGATATTTAGCTCTTTAGACATTTGTGTGGAATAACACTACAGCTTTTTACATTTGGTAGTCTATGGGGCCAGATGGGTTCCATCCAAGGGCTTGGAAGTTGCTGGCAGAAGTGCTGGTCAATGCTCCTGGTCAATGGGGAAGGTCTCAGATGATTGGAGACTTGCCAGCGTGACACCCATCTACAAGAAGGGTCAGATGGAGGATCCAGGGAACTACAGGCCTATCAGCCTGACCTTGGTATCGGGGAAAGTTACGGAGATCATCTTGATGGCTAGCACACAGCATGTGTGTGACAACCAAGGGATGAGGCCCAGACAACATAGGTTCATGAAAGGCAGGTCTTGCCTGATAAACTGGATCTCCTTCTATGACCAGGTGACCCACGTAGTGGATGAGGGAAAGGCTGTGGACGTGGTCTACTTAAGACTTCAGTAAGGCCTCTGATGCAGTCTCCCACTGCCTTCTCCCGAAGAACCTGGAGCTCATGGCTTAGACAGGTAGATTCTTCTATGGTTGAAAAACTGTCTGGACGGCCAGGACCAAAGAGTGGTGGTGGAGTTAAATCCAGCTGGCGACTGGTCACAAGGAGTGTTCCCCAGGGGTCGGTGTTGCGGCCCGTCCTCTTTAATATCTTTATCAGGGATCTGGATGAGGGGATTGAGTGCACCCTCAGCAACTTTGCAGACAACATCAAGCTGGGAGGAAAAGTTGATCTGCTCGAGGGTAGTAAGGCTCTACAGAGGAATCTGAACAGGCTGGATTGATGGGCTGAGACCTACTGTATGAGGTTCAACAAGGCCAAGTGCCAAGTCCTGCACTTTGATCAAAACAAGCCCACGCAGCGCTACAGGCTTGGGGCAGAGTGGCTGGAGAGCTGTGTGGCAGAAAAGGATCTGGGAGTGTTCAACATCTGGCTGAACATGAGCCAGCAGTGTGCCCAGGTGGCCAAGGAGGCCAACAGCCTCCTGGCTTGTATCAGGGACAGTGTAGCCAGCAGGACTAGGGAAGCGATTGTGCCCCTGTACTTGTGCCTGTTGAGGCCACACCTTGAACACTGTGTTCAGTTTTGGGCCCTTCACTACAAGAAGGTCATGGAGGTGCAAAGAAGGGCAAAGAAGCTGGTAAAGGGTCTGCAGCACAGACCTTACAAGGAGTGGCTGAGGGAGTGGGGGTTATTCAGCCTGGAGGAGACTCAGGGGAGACCTTATCGCTGTATACAACTCCTTGAAAGGAGGTTTTAGTGAGGCGGAAGTTGGTCTCTTATCCAGAATAACCACCAACAGGACAAGAAGAAATGTCCTCAAGTTGTGCCATGGGAGGTTTAGGTTAGATATTAGGAAAATTTTCTACATAGAAAGAGTGGTCAGGCACTGGCACAGGTTGCCCAGGGAAGTGGTGGTGTCACCGTCCCTTACAGTGTTCAAGAAATGTGTAGATAAGGCACTTACAGACATGGTTTAACAGGTGATGGGTTCCACTTGATGAGCTTGAAGGTCCTTTCCAACTATAATGATTCTATGAGACATCTAAATCCAGAATAATTTCTATTTTTGTGGGCTTCAGGAATACGCTTTCCAACATCACAGCCTCACATCTGCATCATCAGACTCTTAATGGGCAAGTTAATAAGTCTTACTGTATAAAATAAACCAGGTACATACCATTTATGACCTGTAAATAATAGCTTAGGAACCCTTGTTTTGGAAATGTCTCTTCAGGAATAAAAGGTTGCCCATCAGGCATTTTTACTAGTTCATATGTGAGTAATAGAAATTCCAAATTATTATAATTTTCTTACAATTTGTTATATTTTATCATTGATTTTACATTCAATTTCATTTTCTTATTTAGGTTGCTATAGGATAAGTACTTTAATGTATTGAAATAGTTACTGTTATATTCTAAAGGTTGCATCTAAGTATCTTCAACTGTGTAGTGATTTAATTGCTGAACAGTGTCTAGATTTTACAGAATAATTTATTTATAGAAGCATTCCCCTATCAATTCAGCATGCTCAGCTTTCCTTTTGTCTTCAGTCACAACTAACTATTGTTATATCCTGAGGTTTATCATCATTCCATCACTATTCTGTTATGCTTATTATAATTGAAATTCTCCCCCACTGCAATGTACAACATGGTCCTCTGTAAAAATTCATACAATTGCATACAATTGCATGTCATATTCTGACATTTTAGTGATTTTTCTGGCTTCACCCATGTATTTGTCTTGTTGTGCTCTAATTCATTTGAAAATGTCACTACTCTTTATTAGAAACACAGACTATCGATGTATTATTATCAAGTATTAACAGATATTCCTATCTCATATTTGTATGCCTCAGTTCAGTCCAAGCTTTCCCCAATATTTGAGTCTCCAGAATTTATGTACTGGTTTTGTGCCTCCATTCTACATGGAATGGAACCAGTCCCCTCAAAATAAGATATTTGCGCAATTATACTTTTTTTCTCTGTGCTGAAATTCAGAAATCTCCTTTGTCTAACTTGACAAGTGTATAGAACTGGAAGTAGGTCAAAGGAAACTCCCTCTTAAGACTAACACATAATATTACTGTTTAGAAATCATCTCAATTTAGCTTCCTGTTTTTTTCTCCTATATATGTCATACCTCCCTAAACATTTGTAAGGACTCACTTTAAAAAAATATTGTTTAAGTTTTAAATAATATATACAAATGCAGAAGATTTTAATAATGTTTAAGACAAAAAGTGTCAACTGTATATTTTAATATGAGAAGTACACACATCACACATCGGATTAATATTACATGAACTTTAACAGGGCCTAATTATTCCATTAAATTTCTACTAATAAACATACATTATAATTTTTTTTCCTATCAAATATTCACAATATTTTTAAATAAATCACTAGCAAGTACTGCAATATTATTATCTAAAAGACATGCACCACAAACATCAAACTATCAACATAAAAAATCTTAACATAAAAATATTTCAATGGTTTTCAGGCAGAATGATACTTTCTGAAGACAGTAAAAAAAAAAAAAAAAAAAATCCAGTAAGTCATTTCAGATATGGATGAAGCTGTTTGGGCCTAGCTTTTCTTGACAGCCCAATCCTGATTGGGCCCCTGCATGTTTTTAGAGGCTGCACTTTTATAACTTCATGTGACAAAAAGTATCCTGTATATAAAAGAAATAAAAAAGTATAACTAGAATTCTGTATACACCAGAACTACACATTGATAAGACATGCCAATTAAATGAAAGTGGAACTTCTTAGACCTTGATTGTATCTAATCCTACCTCTGTTTTTTCAAACTGTAAAATGTCCATCCCATTACTTTTAGCTGAAACTGTAACACTAACAATTGTAGCACACTTAAAATTCCAACTAGTTAGAAAAGATCTTCAACATTATGTAATTCTAGCATCTCTCATGCAGAGTTTGGCCTGGAGAAGATTCAGAGCAGATTTTAACAATGCCTTTAACTATCTGACAGGAGGGCATCAAGAGGATAAGACTTTTCTGAGTGGTGCCCAGTGGCAGGACAAGAGGCAATAGGCACAAACAGAAACACTGAAAATTCCACCTGAACATTAAGGATATACTCCTGCACTGAGAGCATGGCTGAACCCTGGCACAGGTTGCCCAAGGAGGTTGCAGAGCCTCTACCCTTGCACCTATTCAACCTGTGACCAGACGTGGTTTGGGACAACCTGCTCCAGCTGTCCCTGCTTGAGCAGGGGGTTTGACCCCTAATCTCCAGAGGTCCCCTCCAACTATCCTGAGTCTGTGAAATTAGCATTCTGGGCAAGAAGTGACATACTGAGAAGAAAATATTATAATATCACTATTCTGAGGAGTTAAAGCATGTAACTCCCTACCAGAGCTGGGCATATCTTCACTGGTGATAATAATCATGATACTCATCCTATTGCCACTCATTTTTAAGTATTACAGGAGGATGTGGCAGAATCCGTCTTCTGTTCCACAGTCTACTCACTGAAATATACACAATATAGGAAACGGGAGCATGATTCAGACATCCTTTAGAAGCTGTTGTTTTGCATAATAACTCACTGGGAGGACTGAAAGACCAAGACCTTGCAAACCAGAAATTATGACAATGAGTCATGGGGAAGAACTAATAGGCACCCAAGAAGGAAAGTGTCTAAAATGCTCAAGACCCTTTCCACCACTCAGCAATTAGTCAGAATATTAAATAATGAGTCCATCAGAGCCTGAGACACTCAACTAGGAGCCTAGAGAAACTTCTCTAAACCTTTCACCAAAATTTTAAGTGACAGAATGAGAAAAAAAATCCATTCATAAGTGAATAATACAGCTACTACAGCTTTCAAAAGACTCCCAAAGGTCAGTTGAAAGAGGAACCGCATGTCCTTTTGGAGATACCATAACTGTTTGATTGAAATTCAGAAATATATTTTCTTTTTTGTTGTTGTTTTTGAATTAAAGTTGTCTGTTAGTTTAGTAAGCATTTTACATGTGTAAAACTTTAAGTAATAGATCCTAATGAGTTAAGACGATACAGAAAAAAAATCTGCAATTGTCTCCTTGACATCTGGGAAAAAGAAAATCTGTTAGGAAACAATACTTTTCAAAACTACAGTAGGAAATAAAGCAGGAAGGAGGATTTACTGATGGCTATGGGAGTAGAGAGGGAAAAGAAAGTAAGCATCATACTGTTCTTATTTTATAATAAGCTTTTTTTGGTATAGTAGTAGTCTGTAATATTTTTACATTTGATATATAAATTACTATCAGAAGGTGATACATTTTAGATCAAAATAAGAAAAAAGATCTCCAGAGGTCATCAGTTTACATTCAAGATTTTGAGTCTTATTTTAATGAATGAAGCAACTTTCTGAATTCTGAGATTAGCAAAGTGTGCATCAGTTTAAGGGGAACAATGAGGAATAAAAATGGAAGTATCTGTACATGACTGGACTTACTGAGACACAAGTTGTCTCTAACCTTTTCCTTAAAGTATTTTAGCATTTCATTTCAGAATAGAATAACAGACTTGTTTTACAACATGTTTCCCAAGTGTTGGAAAAGTCACAAAAGCACAGAACATGTTTCTGAAATTCTAGAAAATCTACTGGCTAATTCCTTCTGAATTTCCTTTTATAATGTTTCCAAGAGAGCTCTTCAAAGAAAAGCATGTCAAATTGATTTCCCTGAAGCATATTTTGGATATATAAAATGACTGAAGGCCCAAAGAACTTTCTTCTAAAAGGCTCCAAAACAAGTAGAAAAGGAAAAGCCATATTGTTAATGTTCTTATATTCTATCCATAAAATAAAAAAGGCTCAAATACCATGACTTGCTTTGTGATAAATGGAGGACAGCCTTCTAGTAACTTTTATGTAAAATACAATTGCTATAATATAGAAAACTAAATAGGGAAGAAAAAAATACAAATATTTCAAAAATAAGTTTATTAGTTCCGGTATTCATTGTAAAAGTAACAGAGAAATGTTATTCTTACCTCCCTCCTTCTGTAAGTTATAACTCTGTTCCTTCATAAATGTACAGGATAAAAAAGCAGGGTCCCATGTATACGACTTGCTATCAAGTGAGTCACAGTAGCCTTAAAAGAAAAGCAGATATAATATTTATGCTTTTAACTAATTTGTATAAACTAATCATTAGGTTTGATTGATCTATTTATTAATTCGTGGTTCTTGTTGACGTGCATAAAATATGTATCAGTATATTACAGTGAATAGTAATAAAGATACAAAGTTTCACTCACAGAGATACTTGTCCTAACCTATCTATACATGCCATGAAGTTCTTATCTAAGTAGATACGATGATGTCATCTTTTAACATCTCATGATACATTTTCTCTATTTGGACCTTCTTATTCCAGACTAAGACAGGAAAGTGATCACTCTGTGAACAATTTCTGCAGTATCTAGAAAATTTTCATTCTTTAGTGCACAGCATTCAGGGTAACTTGGAGCACATTATACAGTTAAACCTCTATGAACAGAATTCCCTCGTGGGATTTTCCCTCATGTGACACTTTTCTAATTGCTTCATAAACATTAATTACCTTCACAAAATCCATGTAAAATTTCTTTTATAGAGCCAAGTTCCTGAGAAATTAAATGCAGATGCCAAATTTGAGATAGCTGCAGAATATACCAAATATGTAAAGCATATCTCCTAGTGATCTCATTTGCAGCTGTGAGAACTCAACACTTCTGCAAACAGGATTTCAGATATAAAATCTGAAAACACACTGTTTGAGAAGTGACTAGATAATCTACCTATTATGGGAACTACTGGTAGGCTGATATGGCATTCAACTGGTTTTCTTCTTGGTGCCTTTTCCTTACTCACTATACACCTCTTGCTTCTGGGACAAATAAGTAGAGGATCTAGAGATTATAAAGCAGATTTTTCACATACTGCTTGAAGAGGGGATTTTAACAGTATTTAAAACTTAAATAGATGTAATTACAGCACTGCCTAGCCTTTGTGGGTGCCAGGCTCATGGCCTGGAAGCAAGAACTGTAGGAGAGCTATGCATACTCCCTTTTCACTGGATGGAAAAAGCTGGGCTCTTCAAAACAGGATGCTACGCAAGCAACGGGAGCTAGGCAAGGAGCTACTCAGAGCTATACCATCAGAAAGACTAGTGCAGAGAATGTTTAAAAAATGACTGCCTCCTTCTGAGGTTCCTTAGTGCTGCAAACTGCTTTCCCCTATTTGACACTTATGTTCCAGAATTAACTTCTGAGGACAGATAACCAGTACGTGTTTTACAGAAACAAGAAAGAATCACACATGACTTGTTAGTAGTGCCTACATGCTACATATATGCTACATAGACATATGTACATACGCATACATACACATATGTATCTTTGTTAAGGTATTACTTGAACTTGTGATAAACTGCATATTTTCTAATATTTTTTAAGTAGAACTGACTAATATCAGATGCAAGATATAAATACAGGTTGTGTGTTAACTCTTGTGTTTATTTGCAAGCTTTAAATCATTTAAATCATGCAGAATTCTACCTCTCACTTCTCTATCTCTCAATAGAAGCCTAGGAAAAAAAAAAACAAATCAAACCAAACCAAAACCAAAAACAAACAGCCTTCTGATTACTGTGTAAAACTGCTTTTAGAATGGTGATGTTGATGTTTCTAACACTGTAAAAGTTTCCTCTAGAACACATTGGTTGTAAGGAAACAGTGATACACTTGGTGAGCTTTTTTTGTTTCCATCCCATATTAATTGACTCTGTTCTCTCTGTAAATGTGCATATCCTGAGTTTGTGACTACTGTAGGGATTTCAGGGCTTGTTACAGTGAGGTCCAAGACAAAATAAATCTATAATGCAATTAATTATTGAGACCACTCTGAGAAATCTTGAGATTAACTGAATTTCAAGCTACAACTGCTACTTTCATAGTGTACGGATACTAGGTGCAACAGCAGCAGCAGTAGAAGTAGCAGTAGTGCAGCTCTTTTGCATTTGGCTGCTCACAGGGAGTAGCTTTTGTCCCACAGACAGACCTTGCACAATTTAATGGATAAAACCTATCTGCCATGCTTAGACTGCCCCAAAGAGACAAAGAGTCCTTCTAACTCAGCTACTGTTCTGGAATCTTTGAATTCAGAAGCGCACCTTTAAAACAAATCAAACATTTGACAAAAAAAAAAAAAAAAAAGTGTTTGTTTATTGTGTTAGGCAGTAACTCCCTGTACTTACCTTCTGCAGTAGGTGAATGGGGACTGTCCCTTGACCATCTTGAAATACAGTATTCATTAGATATTTTCTTCTCTTCATTTCCACTCGCTATCTTTTCTTTTACTGAACTTTGGCTAGTGGCAGTTATATTTTGCCCTTCTATAGTATCACAAATTGGGAAGGAAATACGTATTTTCTTTTGAGAAACATTTTTCACATTTTCATCTATCCCCTCAGAACTATTTAATTCACAGTAACTGTTGCATGAATTTGTTTCTACACTAGATAAATTGTTTTCATTTCCCTTGCTAATTTCATGAAACAGACGCAGCTCTTCTAATACTAAATCAAATTTTCTCTTCAGTTCAAATTCGTATTTTACTTTGCTTTCTGAAGGTAAATACTCATCTTTTACATCTTCAAGGCATCCATTGTTGATTATGGATAAATTCATTTTTAATTTATCATCTTCAGCAAAGAATGTTTTAGACTCATCTTCTGAATATGACATAATCGTGTCATTCATTAAAGTCTCACATTGATTTTCATTAGTTACATGCATATGCTCATCACTTATCTCTTCTTGTTCTTTTACATATTCAAGATTTTGTTTCAAAGTTGCTGGTTCTAAACTGAATGTGTTAGTCGTCTGAGTATGTCCATGTAATGACAAACAGACTGGTTCCTCATGCCATCTTTGCAAATACGTATCTGTCAGGGTAGGGCTTCCTGCAGCTGGAAATTGTAAAGTGGAGTTATTTTTTTCATATTGTTTTTGTTTCTCTGCACTTAAGGAACTCCTGCAGTGTCCATCTCCGCTTATTACTACATCTTTACTGACAACAAGACTTCCATGTAAAGGTGAAGTGACATACTGATAGCTACTTAACAGGCTTGGAAAGATATTTGCAGAATTTAAATAAATAGTTGGATAGTAATCATATTCTTTTTCATTTTCTAGATGTGGGCTAGATGTGGATCCATCCATTTTTTTGCAATATTCAGATTGGTTTATTTGGCTGTTATGTAATTGGAAAGAATTACTTTTTTCCCCAGCTGTTTTTGAGGGCTCAGATAGAATTAAAACACCACCTGATTTACTCGGCAAATTATGAACATTTTCTAAAGCAGTTACTGTGTTTTCTTCACTGTATTCTTCTTTGACCAAATCATCTTGTTTTACAAGTGGGATCTGGTCCAGGTCTTCAGAATCAGTATTAAGGGGGATTTTTTTGTGTGTGTCAAAAATAGAGCAAGAATTTTTAGAAAAAAAATCTTGAGATTTTCCTTGCAAGTCTCTAGACTTAACATACTCATTTCTATCAGGATTTACATAATTAGAAGAACCCAAACATTCTTTCAGGGTACATGTAAGATCATTTGCAGACTTTATAGAATTTCTCCATCCAGTAGTTTTGTGCCTCTTATTTTCACTTAAAAGAAAAGATAAAGTTTTTGGTCTTTCTCCATGCAATAGACTATTGCACAATTTACTTGGCTTCTTTTCCTGTTTTACTGTGGTTAGTAATATTTGCTGATTTGAACATTTACTATTTAATTTTTCAAATTTCATTTCTGAACTGGTAGGCAAATAATTAAAAAATCTAAGATTTGCTCCTGTCAGATGCTGTATTTTTCTGATATTGCTGTAATACATCTTCTCTAGTGAAGAACATTCAGAACTGCCCTCCAGCAAAATTAGGCATTTAGCCACTAAAAAATGCCTTTTCATATTCTTTTTGTCACTTACAGATGCAGAACAGGTGCTAAGAAATCCTTTACTCCCTCTGCATAAGAGGTGATTCTTTCTGAAACATCTTCCAAAAGGTAATACACTTTTTTGGTTACAAACGACGGTTTCTTTGTTGAAGAAACAGGCTTTCTTTTCTTTGTCTAACAATTTAGGAAAATCCGTTTTCTGGCACTCATTATGTAAATCAAAACTAGTATTTTCTAGTAGTTTAGGACTTACGATACATGGGCAATTTTCACATTTTTTATGAAATTCTATGTTTTGCCTTAAATTATTATTTGTGCACAAGTTTAACTGAATTGGCTTTCTGCTGCAAAGAGGAGGTCTCTTCACTAGCAGATGCTTTCCTGCAGTTGGTAATGCAGCATTGTTGTTGTTAAGAAAGGAAGTAAAAACTGTTTCCAGGAAGTTCATGTTCTGACGCCTTGAAATAATACCTAGCAAACAAATGCATCTATTATTGTTGGGACTCTTACTTACTAATTCTTGGGCATCATATTGCTCTTTTAATACTTCACAAAAACGAAGACAAGAGGAAAGACTATCTTCCTGATGTATGGGTGTATCTTTATATAAAGATTCAGTCCATGACCTGAAGCTTCCAAATAAGGTGTTCTGAAATGAGAATTTTAATTTAAACTGTTCCTTTCTCCTCAATATAGTGAAACTCACTCTTATAGCTGGAAAACTCTGCACAATAATGTGAGGACAATTACTTTCAAATGTAATGCTTTTAGTTAAAAATCTTTTGAAATCAAATATTTCTGTTGTCAAGAGTTTTGATTCTACTTCATGCAAATAAATACTACTGTTAGGATTATAAAGACCACTGTATATGTTTAGATTATTTTTCTCCAAAGCTCCTGATATTACTGGAATACTCTCCTGTATATGAAATAATGCCACATCCTCATTACTCTTGTTCTTCCCTGCTCTTTTCGATATATCAGTACAGCTTATACGTTTCTCATTGTGAAGTATTTCGGTACTAATGTGAAAGGGAACCCTTGACTTGTGGTAATCATCACCATCTGAATTTTCCAGCATTTTATCCTTGCAGTTATTTCCAGAAAATGCTTGGCTACCTTCAGAATGAGTGTTGTTGCCGCTGAAGTCAGTTAGAGATACTTGTGCTCTTTCTGCCAAAGCAGTGCACTCCTGTTTGCTAACTGGTTGGTAACTCTTTCCTTTAAATTCAGAACCAATAGGTGAGATTTCTGCAGTATTTTTATCACTTTGCAGTTGTTCCTCTATCCCAGATATTTTCAGTATACAACTTATCTGTTCAGATTGCATCAAAGATGTCTGATTTTTAAAATTCTTCCACTGCATCGCCTTCAAATTTTTTGATGGCATTTTATTATTTAATTTATCTGAAATATCAGAAAATTGAAATGTGTTCTCTTTCATTAAAAAATCAGGAATTTCTAGGGGTTGTATACTTTTAAAAGGTTTTAATGTAGGGATTAGATATGATGAATCATTTTCTTCTGTATTATCTCTTTCTATAGTAGTTTCACTGTCATTACTGGAACAATCTTCATCTTCTGTAGTACATACTTTTTTCAGAAAATTATTTTTCTCATTTTCTACATGTGAAAACATAGAATTAGTGTCACATAAAAACGGCACTTGTAAAAGCTGGTATTGTCTCCACTTTTTATCAGAGACAGACTTATGACTTAACATTTCCAGCTGAAACAAATCTCTATTTAAGGGTGTAACTGAAGAAATGTTTTTAAGTTCATTATCACAATTCCTTTCATTATTTGGTTCTACATTGCTGGTCTCCTGCAGTTGGGATTGTTTTACTACATGGACGTTTTTACCTGTTTTAGTAACATTCCACATATTGTGTAGTTCTGTTTCAAAAGATTGTCCATGTACATTCAGTGGAGTGCCATCTTTTACAGTATTTCCATCCTCATTTTCAGGACTCAATTTTTTGGAGGGCAGTTTGTCTTCTAATACTCTACACTGTAAATTTTCATTATTCCAAGTTGGAATATGGAAAAATTCTCTCACGTATTTTTTTCTATCACAGATTTCCTTTTCTAATACCCAATCATTTTGTCTTTCTGCCAAACACAGAGGCTCATTGAGTGATGTTTTACATCTGTTCGCAGGATGCGTGCTTTGTTCTAACTTTTGCTGATCCTTTTTCTCTATGTTTTTATAATTACTTTCTATTTTAACTCGTTTTGGATTTGGGTAGAATTCAGTTTCATCTGATGATGTTGATAGAAATGTTTCTGAACACTCACTTTCCATGCTGACAAAAATTAACTCAATACTTGCTGTGATAGTTCTGAAAGCTAAAGAAATATTGAAGTATTAGACATAAATGGTCTTTTAATGATTTCTAAACTGTTTCAAAACACAATATTAGCATCAGTACCATGTATATTCTCATGTCAATATGCTCCCATATTGATATTTATTTATATTTACAAAAGGCCTGGGATGAAGATAGAATTGTTAAGCAACATCTAAAAATCAAGATCTGATATTAAGACTTTACTTACTGAAGTTGCAGATATATGTAAAATTAAAATGGCTGATGACAATTTCACTGTGTTAACAGGAAGCAAACTAAAGACATTAACTATACTATTCATGCATTTGTCGCATGGTATTTTTGCCAATAATGAGTACTGGGAATAAATATCAAGGACCACTGATTAAGTCATCCGAATTTGGGGAGTGGATGT
>VZSV01000108.1:1485202-1506119 GCA_013398735.1 Nothocercus julius | reverse complement strand
AAATACCTGTCTTTATTTTACAACTGACCAACCTAACATGTGCACGGCTATTTGCACAAAATGAAGTTTTACACACTCACTGAGTCATTTTACCGTTTTGTGAAGCACAAAAGACCTATAATTCAGTGAAAACCTGCTGCATTTCAAATTTAACGTTTCGGTGCCACCAGGCAAGCTCACCGCAGCACACTGGGCCTGCAGCACCTCCGAGCTGCCACGCAGCAGCAGGAATTGTGCCCAAAACCTCTTTCGTGGGGCACAAACCAGGGGCTGCGGGGGCGCCCTGGCCCTGAGGCGGCGGCAGCTCCGTCTGCCTCCCCGCGGAGCCAGACTCTTCCGTAGCACTCCCTGCTCCCTATCCCCCCTCTTCCTGGGCTGTTTTTCCCGTTTCTCCCCGCTCCGAAGGGTGTTCTCGCGGTCGCTGCCGCGCCGGGATGGCCGATCCCCCTCCGCAGCCCGCGCGCCCTCTCCCTGAGGCGGCGCCCGCGCACGCCCGGCTGCGGGACCCGGCGCCGAGAGGCGGGAAAGATCCCTCCGCCCCCACAGAGCCGCCTCACGCCCTCGGGCCGCCTCACACCCCGTTTCTGCGGGCACAGCCCTGCGCCACGTGTCCCTCCGCCCTCTAGAGAAATAGTACGCGGGTGCCTCTGCTCCTCCGAGGCCACCGAAACCGCTACCCACGCGCACGGGAAAGAAAAGCCGCCATTCATGACCAAAAGGGGGGCTGCAAAGCCCCGTGGTTTGATGGATCCCATGGGCAACTCTCTGCGGGCTGAATTTGCAGAGGAACTTCAGGGACGTGAAAACTGCCCCTCCGCTGGGGAAGAAATGACGAGAGGTCAAACACTGGCAACATTCAAATTACCCGGGGGCTCCTCACTGATCTCCTCTCGCTTTGTCAAGCGCTAATATTCCTGTTTCTGAAGCATCAGAATCATTACTAGGCTCTTAGCACAAGTGTTGTGCTGCTGAAGTGCCTGCTACCCATAACTGAGAGCTTAAAAACTGTTATAACTACTACACAATACTACAACAATACTGCATAATAGTACAACTATAACTATTTTGTTAATAAACAGACATCAGCTCTGTCTCACAACATGACATAGTCACAGCCTGCAAGGAGATGTGACACTGCGCTGGTAATGTCATGTGGGTCTGGGGTCTCAGCCGTTACGGCCATTATGTTTTCATTTTGGGTAGATTAAGAACCTTGATTTGGGCAAATAAAGACAAAGCCGTGAAACAATTTTACTTCTAAATGAGAAAATAAAGCAAAACAAACAAAAATGGCAGAGATGAAAAATTGCTCGAAGAACATTTTTTTTAACCTGTAAAATCAGAGGCAATTGTTAAAAAGGAGCAAAATATCAGCCAGAAGGCAATAGGATAGTGATATTTTGTTTAAGACCCTCAACTACTTGAAAGTCTCAACCACTTCTTGTGGATATCAGTATATAAATTTTGAAGTTATACAACACAGCATTGCCCACAGCTCCTTCTGGTTTCACCTGGAATTATCCATGTGCCACTCAAGAGGAAATCAGTTCATTGTATCTTAGTCCAGAAAGTGCCCAAGTAACAGTTTCTCTGGGGTCGGGGGTGGGGGGAAAAGGTAGGAAAGTTTGGGTGCCTGAGTACTGAAATGTTGCTGAATGAAGTTAAGCAGCATTCAGGCAATTATTTTTATAAACTGGATGTATTTTTCTAAATTGCATAATTCCAAAAGAAAAGCATAAGAACTGGTCATGTTCATGGCCTTTTTTTCACAGTTCTTTTCTTGATGAAGCTACAGCAGAAAAGACATTCTTCCTTTTTTTTTTTTTTTTTTTTTTTCCACAGTAGCAAGCATTGATTCAGCCAAGGACATTATTCCAAAAATAACAAGTATTCACACAGCTTTGTTCTTTAGAAATAGGTGTTTCCTATTCTACTGCTGAAATTTTATTTCAAAAAGGTTACCTTTTAAAGTTTACTCTAAGCCAGCTGGTTGCTTCAAGTCCATTAAGGGCTGGCAATAAATATAGATATATCCACAGGGCCTGTTGTTGCACTGTTCTTGCAAATACTTTTTTTTTTTTTTTTTTTTTTTAATGTTCATACTGCAGTGAACAGACCTATTGAAGCTCAGCAGATTTGTTGTTCCTGGCAGTGAACATTTACACTCAGGAATTATATAGAACTGAACCTTAACATAGCTTTTTATTGAATCTTTCTGCATTTATAAATAAATCCAGCTAATATTTGTTGTCTAGTACTTAATAAATACTGAATCAGTCTTTAGTTAGCAAGATTTTTTATTCCTTTTCCAAAAGGAATATTTTCTCCAATAGGAGAAATTTTATAATAGGCTTTGTATCTTTTTGTTGTTGTTTACAATATATGAAACTGAAAAAAAAAAAAACAGCAAAACATCACAAAATATAAAGAAAGATGAGGAACAAATATCAGCAAATTATGTTAAACTTCAAGAGAGACAATACCAAAAATAATAGATACTACTCTCTATGATCTTGGCCCTCGTGGCCAAGAAGGCCAATGGGTTCCTGGGGTGCATTAGGAAGAGCGTCTGCAGCAGGTCGAGGGAGGGGATCCTGCCCCTCTACTCAGCCCTGGTGAGGCCACACCTGGAGTACTGTGTCCAGTTCTGGGCTCCTCAGTTCAAGAGGGATGTGGAGCTGCTCGAGAGAGTCCAGCGCAGGGCTACGAGGATGATCCGGGGCCTGGAACATCTGCCCTATGAGGAAAGGCTGAGAGAGCTGGGCCTGTTCAGCCTGGAGAAGAGAGGGCTGAGAGGAGACCTGATCAGTGTCTCCAAGTACCTCAAGGGAGGCAGTGAGGAGGAGGGGGCAGCCTCTTCTCAGTGGTGGCCACTGATGGGACTAGAGGAAATGGCCACAAACTGAAGCACCAAAAGTTCCACAGGAACTTAAGGAAAAATTTCTTGACAGTGAGGGTGACAGAGCACTGGAACAGGCTGCCCAGAGAGGCTGTGGAGTCTCCTTCTCTGGAGATCTTCCCAACCCGCTTGGGCGCAGTTCTGAGCCACATGCTCCAGGTGACCCTGCGTGTGCAGGGGGGCTGGACTAGATGATCTCTAGAGGTCCCTTCCAACCTTAAGCATTCTATGATTCTATGATCAGTAAGACCCTCAATTTTGACAGCCTGGAGTTGCCAGGTGAAACTGTAATTCTGCTCAGGTCCTTTATTTCAGCTTAGATGTGCTAGTGTGATGATTCCAGTCAAAAACTTATCCTTAATACAACTTGGATTTTTCTTTAAATTACCTTTTTTTTCAAGTAAAAAATGCCTTTTTAATTTTTGAAATTTCAAGACTGAAGGACTTTTGAGGACCATCATGTTTCTTTCATGAACTATAATGCTATAAATTTCCACTCTGAAAGTAGCTCACTTTCTCACATTGAATCATCAAGGATAATAATTAAGTTTCTAAAGGTAATTTTCAAATTGAACTGCTTTATTAGGATATTCTTTTATTCAGGAGACAATCTCCTGAATAACATCTTTGCATATAAAAGTATTCAGGTTTTTCATCATTATAAAGGTGCATATTGATACTGTTTTTTTGAACAAAGTCTTGGTATTTAATATTCTTAGAACTGGATTTTACAAGTTACCTTTTTTTTTTTTTTTGTCAGTATTTCACTGTGACATATATAACACAATCATTTTGTCATTAGAGGTAAGTATCAATAAAATGAAAAGTCAGATTATGAAAATACTACATAATACTTTATATCAAAACTGCTGTGCCTGCACCTCTAATTCACATAGTTCCTATTATGCACATCATTGTGAATGAGTTTAAATAATATCTTCAGTCCTTAGCTTTTAGGTTTTTCTCTGATAGAATAAAGGTAGGATTTATTTTTTACCCAATGTACTTAAAATCATAAGAAAAGTGGCATCTCTGTATGATTTACGTATCTTAAGTTCATATTCTCATCAGAGTACACAGACGTCACTAATAAAAGAAAAGTATCATATAAGAGGTACATTGTGTTACTCCATCAGAGTGCAAGCAAGAGCTGTAGACACTGTGATTCAGAAATCTGTTACTCCCTCCAAGGTGAACCTAGAGTAAAAGTTGCCCAAACCACAGGTTTCCTGAGAAATTATTTAGTAAGTGCTTACAAATGCTTAGTAATATTTCTTGAAATAGCATTATTTTTATATTGCCTTTCATTTTTTGTACTATATTTTTGATTTTCGTTTTTGTTTCTGGCCTTACAGATGATGGCAACCAACAAAAAGAAGTCCTCAATTAATAAAAAATAAAATAAAAATGTAGCCGTTTCAAAAATGAATTGTTTTCTCTTGTAGCCTCCTACACAATTAAATTCAAAGAAAAAATATTGCTGTAAAGAAGGGGGACAAAGCATGTGAAGATCCATCGTAAGAGGATGGCCTCTCGGCATTGCATCCTTGCCTTCTGTAAATCTGAGAGCAATAGGACAAGTGCAGGACAAAGAGCCCCTGTTCCACCTCTTGAAAAGGTATTGTATAGATCTGACACTCTTCTCCCCGCACTAGCCCATCCCTGTTACCTGGCTTCCACGAAAGTGACTTGAATTCTTTGAAGATGGCTTGATGCTCTGATGTCCGCTGATAATAGGCAGTCTTCAGTTGCTTTCCAAGGGAGCTCTTTTACATCTTTAGGGATAGAAAATAAAGAAAAAAAAAGACACATACTGACACATGCTTAAGACACATTCAAGAATTTAAGCCAGTCCTATTTAACCTCAGGGTGAACCATGCTCCTCTATGACCATTCTTTTGTCCACTGTGTTGAAGTCACTGTTTCACCGCCTCATGTCCTTTGCCCTATGCCCTATGTCCTATATTTGACAGCTGTAACTTTAAATAAATACTGCTGTTTATTTGACTTGATATTTTTGACACGCTTGTTTTTCTATCACCTGATACATAGTATGATCATACTGCTCTGCTGCTGCAATCTTATCACTATTATATTAACTCCCTGTACACTCCCAGAGATCTTCTCATTTTCCTGCTGAAGTACCTTTCTGGGGGCTTGATTCCCAAACAGAGTAGCAAGACAGGTATTTGTATACAGAGCACTGAACAAAAAGATATAAAGGCTCTTCATCCAATTTTATCTGCCACTATCCATCTTTTTCATAAAGAGTGATGAAAATAGTTCTGCCTGCCAGACAGTTCAAAACCTCTGTTGTAAGTCTGCAGTGCTGCTGAATTCAGGTCATATACATCCAAAGGCACTCAGAATGCAGTTTTATTCTTTGCATCATAACAAGGCAATTAACTCAGTCCATAGGATCTGTAAACCTGACTCTTGCTCAACACAAGGTATGGAACATAGGATCCTGTCCATAGAATCATCAAACAGTTCAGGTTGGTAGGGATCACCAACGATGGTCTGGACTAACAACTTTCAAGCTGCATCTAAGTTCAGTCTTAGATGTGGTTGCTCAGGGCTTTGTCCAGTCAAGCTCTGAATATCTCAGTGGCTGGAGATTCCTGTGGGTAACTTGTTCTGGTATTTGACTACTCTCACTGTGATATTTTCCCCTCTAACAGCTAACTGGGATGTCCTTTACTGAAAATCCTGTTCCCTTTATTCTATTCTATTCTATTCTAGTCTAGTCTAGTCTAGTCTAGTCTAGTCTAGTCTAGTCTGTTCTGTTCTATGCTATGCTATGCTATGCTATTCCATCCCATCCCATCCCATCCCATCCCATCCCATCCCATCCCAACCCAGTGAGACATTTTCACATGTATTACAACAGTACAAAACACTATATTTGTTCATTAGAAAAAAAAAAAAAAAAGTATGTTTTTAGGGGAGAGCACTGGATGTTGTCTACCATGACTTCAGCAAGGCTTTTGACACCATCTTCTATGACATCCCCATAGGCAAGCTCAGGAAATGCAAGATAGATGAGTGGACAGTGAGGTGGATTTAAAACTGTCTGAATGGCAGAGCTCAAAGCATTGTGAAGAGTGGTACAGAGTCTAGTTGGAGACCTGCAGCTAGCGGTGCTCCCCAGGGTCAGTATTGGGTCTGATCCAGTTAAATTTATTCATCAGTGACCCGGATGAAGGGAGAGAGTGCACCCTCAAGTCAAGTTTGCTGGTGATACGAAAGTGGGAGAAGTGGCTTATACCCCAGAGGATTGGACTACCATTCAGAGGGACCTGGACAGGTTGAAGATGGACCAAGAGGAACTTCATGAAGTTCAACAAAGGCAACTGCAGGGTCCTGCGTCTAAGGAGGAATAACCACAGGCACCTGTACAGGTTGGGAGTTGTCCTAATGGAAAGCAACTCTACAAAGAAGGACATGGGAGTCCTAGTGGACAAAAAGTTCAGCATAAGCCAGCTTTCTGCCCTTGGGGCCAAGAAGAGGAATGGGATCCTGGCCTGCATTAGGAGGAGTGTTGCCAGCAGGCCAATAGAGGTGATTCTCCCCCTCTATCCAGCCCTGGTGAGGCCACATCTGGAGTCCTGTGTCCAGTTCTGGGCTCCTCAGTGCAAGAGGGCATGGAAAAAGCCCATCGTGGAGCTACAAAGATGATCAGAGGACTGGACCATCTGTCCTATGAGGAGAGTCTGAGAGAGCTGGGCCTGTTCAGCCTAAAGAAGAGAAAGCAGAGAGGGACCTTATCAATATGTATAAATACTTAAAGGAGGGTGTAAAGAGGATGGGGCTAGACTCTTTTCAGTGGTGTCCAGTGATAGGACAAGAGGCAATAGCCACAAACCGAAGCGCAGGAAGTTCTGCCTGAATTTGAGGAAAAACTTTTTGCTGTGAGGGTGCCAGAGCAGTGGATCAGGTTGTCCAGAGACGTTGTGGAGTTTTTTTATCTGGAGATCTTCAAAACCCGCCTGGATGCCACCCTGTGCAAGGTGCTGTAAGTAACCCTGCTTGTGCGGGGGGCTTGGTCTAGATGATCTCCGGAAGTCCCTTGCAACCTTAATCATTTTGTGATTTTTGAGGCATTTCCTCAGCTTTTGAAGACATTCAAGAGGGTTGTCCCTAACTCCCTTATGTTCTGTGTGATTGCTATGAAAAATTCTGTGCAGTACGAAATTTAAAGATATTATCCATCTTTTTCTGTGTGTGTTGCTAACTTCTTTTTACTCTTTATGCTTATCATGCACAAATTAAACTAGGCTCAATATGTGTTTAACACATAGCGATTCACTTATTCTTACAGTAGTGTCTGATTTTGATATAAAGCTAGCTAAGTATAATAATTACATTTCAACAATGTTTTATCATTTCTTCTCTAAATACATAGTGAAGATACAAAGAAACTATGCTTCCTGCTTCCTGCCCCCTGAATTCTGTTTGCAGCTAAGAAGTTATGTTTCACAGTCATGTGGTCAAGCTAAGTTTTACCCGTAACTGCACATCAACAGTTTGCTATGTCTTCAGTAATGAACCTGGTCAACCACTAATACTGCTCCACTTTTGCTTTTGCCACATGGGTACAAACTGCTGGGCTTAGCTGCTCAGGCAGCCCCTCAGAGAGATGAAGACACCTGACAGGTGGTAAAATACTTCAAAATGTCATGGAAAGAACAGATCATGCTGGTAAGTCCACAGTGCAGAAGCTAAGTTTGAGCTGTATATATGTAACATTCTGCAAAATCATAAATCAAAGTAGAAAATATTCATGTGACAGATTAAAAGTTTCATGTTAGTTTTCTCTACATTGATTGGACCTCAGTGTCTAAATACATAAGAAAAAAAAAAGGGGGTAGGGGGTGGAAAAAGGCAATTAGAGCAGGTACTCTACTGTTTTAAGGCAGTACTAGTACAGAATGCTGATACAGAATTTCTTAATCATTTAAGGATGTTTCAGAGCCATAAAAATAATAAGATCTTCTAGTTCTCCTACCAACAGAATTATGAAGATTGTGAAGGCCTGCTCAGCCACCTCTCCTCCAGCCTCTCATCTTACGTGGATTAAAATCTCTTTTTCATTGGCAAGAGAGCAGATGACAATTAAGCGTGCAAGATTAAAGTGCCTTTTGAAGTGGAAAATCACAAAGTGATGTGCACCTTCAAGAAATGTGGATTTAGCCTCTACCTAAGGTCATCACACCTCATATGAAAACAAACTTAAAGGCTTGACAAGGCCTTTATTTGTTTTTGCTTTATTTCTGAACAGTCTGTGATGGGAACTATGCCGTTTAACACATTCATAAATGGTCTGGAAAAGTACATAAGACAGTCAGTCAACAGTTACTTCGGGTAGTCAAAATTACAGTTAGTTATGCAGAATCCCAGAATTATCCTTCAATATTAAGTGACTGCATAATGAAAACATAGATAAGTTTAATTATTGATAAATATGCAGGAGATATCTCTAACTGTACATACATATTTAGGATAATGGTTTCTACTACCCTACCTGTTTCCAGGTTGCAACCAACCTCAGAAAACAGTTATTCAATGTTAACCAGCAGTCAAAAAAGAAAACAAAGAAATCATTGAATAATGAAAACACTACCATGCCTTCCTATAAATCCCTAATATGTCCAAGTCTTGAATAATGAGAGCTATTCTTATCAACCTATGTGAAGAAATAGGTTGACAATAGAATGAAAAGGTCCAGGGAAAAGGCAACAAAGATGATCAGTGACATGAAACAGTTTTTGTATGAGAAAAAAAAAAAAAAAAAAAAGAAACACTGGGACTTTTAGCTGAGGAAAGTGGATGATTAATGGGGAACAAGATAAAGGTCTACAAAGCGACAGGTAAAACAAGCAAAAGGAAATGACTATTCATAGAAACTTAAGAGTGGCCACGCTGGGTAAGACCCCAGTCAATCTAGCCAAGCATCCTACTTGGTAGCAACAAAGAGTCCAGACATTTTGTAAAGAGACTAAGAATGGGATAAAGAATGTATAATGCATATCCAAAATTAATAGAATTTCTCCAGTCCTCCTTAAAACCACAGAAACTTTTATCACCCACAAAATTCTTGAAAAAGAAATTTCACAGCTTAACAACTCATGATGTTCTGAGCTATCCCTTTCTGTTCATTTTCAATCCATGTTGTGCTAGCTTCATTTGATGCCTCCCTTTCCTGTGTTAGATGACACAGGGAACTCTCAATTGCTCTCTGCCATGGCCCTGAATGTTTTTCAGACCCCTATCACACCCTGATCAGGGATCTATGCTCCTGATTGAAGAAAAAAACTAATACAGAAGCAATTCCAAACCTTTTATCATCCTTGCTGCCCTTCTCTGAAACTTTTTTAGTTCTCTAATATCCCTCATAAAATGGAGTTCAAGATGAAGGTGTTTCACTTATTTACGCTTTGGTATGCTCGTATTCTCTGGTTTGTTTTCTATTTCTTTTATAATGATTCTTAATGTTCAGCTTGCTTTTTGATTGTTATCGAACATTGACATTTCCATTGAACTGTCTGTTGTAATTGAAGAGCTTGCTCTTCTGCCATATTGGTACTTTCAGATAGCATAATTTTAAATGTGGAGCTAGGATTATTTTTTACTCATGTGCACCAGTTTACATTTCTCTAAATTGAATTTCAACTGCCAGTTTACTGCCTCATCTCATAAGTTATACACTTGTTCACATGTGGTTCTCATTTATACTGCTCTAAATAAGTCAGTATCATCAGTAAACACTGTCATCTTGCTACGCACACCCTTTTCCAGATAGTTTTTTGATATTTGGAAAAGGGTAGGTCTTGGGCAGACTGGTTTCAAGAATTTCTTTGCAGGCAAGAATTGGCAAAAACATCACTAAAATTATTGCTCAGCAAGTTTAACACAACAATATGTAATACTGTTTTTATATAATTAAATTGTGCAAGTCATAGTAGCATGTTGCTATTAAGTTCAAAACTATAGGGGATTTTGAAATTGGATAAATTCATGGAAGATACATCCATAAACTTTTAAGCACAATTACTTGGTTGCAAGCTGAGATTCAGAAAGCTGCAAAATGTTGGTTGCTAGAAGCTAAAGCATACTAGGTTAAGGATCTTTTTATATTTGCACTGTTTCCTGCAGACATTCATTAAGCACTGGCTACTGGTCAACATACTGTGATATCTGTATACAGTTCAGATGTACACATCTTATCCACTGTGTCTGGTTTTACGTTATTAGATTTTTATTTCAGATTACTAATGCTTCAGAAATGTACTGCATTTTCAGCAAACACACAACAATCATCACATTGTAATTGATACAGTCATTCATTTTCTTTGCTTATTTCCCCCCTCTGGATATAACAAATAGTATTAATTGTGAACTTCTTAAATGTGGGGGTAAAGCACACTTGTTCAGGCAGAAATCAATCTGTGATTGTTCCTAAAATAGCAAAAAAGACCTAATGTAGACAATCCCAGAGCTAGAATATCCACTCAGCAGAACTCAGTTCTGCCCATCCTGTTGAATGGGCTGGATGGGAACATATTTTCCTGTGCTGTAAGGCTTTCCTGACACTGCTGCAAGTTGCAAGAGCATTGTGTGTGCCCTCAGCAAGCCCCAGGAATCAGGCAGCACATACAGGTACATAGGCTATTTCTCTCCACTACTGCACAGCATGTAGAGAACTGAGATAGCTGAAGGTCAACACTATAAATGAGACATCCTAGCAACTGGTAAATGCTTCCCAGACTGACTGCTTCCTAAAACAACTGCTAGACCATGCTGATTTAACAAGCAGCTTGCTTTTAAATTAAGCAATTACTCTTCATAATCTATTTTCATATATTCAGGTATTGCTAGTTTGAAAAAGATTTGGAATTTCCATAACACTCATGATATGAATAGAAATCAGTTCATCATTTTGATCAAAACCTCCCTTTAAATGTTTTTCACACAGTCTTAGAAAAAAAAAAGGAAATTATGGGGGAGGAAAAAAGAAATTGAACAGGGTCTGTTGGGTCCATAAATCCAGGAAGAATTTAATGTTCTCTTTTCAAGAAAATGAATCAGACATGCATGTTCAATAAAAGCCCTAGGGAAAAAAATCCTTAAGTACATGGAGCACTTTCTTAAGGCTCATGCTCAAAAATTGCAAAATTAGATGGTCTTTAGATCCTGCTTGATCCAGACATAAACATAGTCAATTATCAGGATATGACATGGGAAAGATGGCAGGCATTTCTTTCATGTAAAGTATCTGGTAAACTGATCAACATCCTTCTTGCATGAAAGATATACCAAATGTATGCTTATAGCTTTTACTTACTCATATAAAATATTAAATATATTACTATATATTATAGTTATTTACATTTATATAAGTATATAAAATATGGAAATATATTTAAAAATTACACTTGTGTAGGTTTTTATAAAACACATACATTTTTGTGTATATTTTCAACTACAGATTGGAAAACTGAAGATGAGGAAAGAAAAATGATTAAAATCTATGAAATAGCTCAGATGCTCTGTTAAACATCAGATGTCCTGTTAAACATCAACAAATTGGTAAAAGGGACCACCCCATAGAAAGGCTACACAGCTAGCCTCCCTAAAAAACAGCTAAGAGGCAAATCGGTTACAGGCTAAGCATACTTTAAACCAAATTTTGCAAACAAGACAACAAATCATTTAAATAAGCCTATAAGCAGCAGCAGTAATAAATGAGATTGAGCAGGAAATAATGTAGATTTAACATTGTGTGTATTTGTGCTCCATGTGTATATATGCCACTACACACACACACAAATTACAAACACATGCACCTACATTTAAACAACTCTGATAGAGCCAAAGATAATTTTCTTAAGAAAAACTATAGAATCTTAGTTATGCTATGATTCAAAATTAAATTAAATAGGATAAAACACTTATTAGTGTTCTGTTACAGGATATGAATCAGCATGACAGTGAAGGACGGTGATTTACTAGCTGTTTTACAAAGAATCTAGAACAAAACACAACTCTAAAACCTAAAACAGTGCTGTCTTAAGAAATTATGCCTAAAGGGACCTTCTTTGTAATAAACAGAACAGCTCTAATCTCTGGCTAACTTTTCATCTAAAAGTTAGATGCCCATTGTGGGAGATCCTCATGCAGATGCTGATTCTTTTAAGTCTCAAAGACACATAGGATGAGTTGTCATGTGGCGATGGCATCCATCTACATATGGAGTGCAAAACGACTTACAGAACTCATGACTCCTTTTAATAAAGGTGAAATTGGGAATGATGACTTCCTTTCAAACTGAAAGATCAATATGTTTTAGGTCCAAGAAGTAACTCTATAATTGACCTAGGGCTTATTCCTTGCTGAAGATTAAAAATAGACTATTGACAACAGATTTCAAACAGAAATGATGGCAAATGGACTTGGTCTTATGTTTTAGAAAATATACCTGCAGAAGAAGAAATATAATCTAAATCAGTCTAAATCCAACAGTGAAACAACTGGGTTAGTGGCTTCACTAGTGGCCTGCAGATTTAAATACCAGGACTGCCATTTCTGCAATTAGCAGTATTTCTTAGCAGTCTGAGAACTGCAGTGTGCAAGTCACACAACCTAACTGAGGAAATCTGCATCTCAGCCAACCTTCAGGCTTTTTTAGGCCGACATTAAATCTCAAGTATTTTAGGTGTTTAGAAAGACAAAAATCAAACCATAAAAATGCTTGTTTCTTTCTATTCTACTCTAGTGGCAACATAGTGTGCCGAACTCCGATAGAGAGGGCTGCTCTGAAGAAGTCTAAATTCGATCAAGTGAATATTAGCCCACATGTCTGCAGATAGATGCCAATCACTTAAGAAGAAGTTAGTAAAGCATGGCCTCAGACAAGGTTGGAGAGACAAAAACGTGACAAAAGATTTAGGATGTGTCTACACAGCAGAATGCAATGTCACAAACGGTTGAACCATGGAGTAGATAAATCTGGACTCACCGATGCACTAGCGTGACTCTTCTACTGCTGGAACCTAAGTGAGCTCATTCAGAATTAGGTGTCTCTATCTGGCAAGGCCAGATGAACCACAAACACATCTTGTGACCAACACTGTTCTTCTATTCACTGTTTATCAGTGACAGTTAAGCTATTCCTTTTCCAGTAGGCAAGCTCAGTGGGATCAGAGGAGGGATAGGTTATCCTCACTGAGACTGGTATTTGGAAAAGACATTTAGGCTGAGTTATGTAGACTTCCTCCTGAGTTTCTGGGTTGTGCATCCCAGAGTCATTGCTCTACCCAGAAAAGAGAGTGCATGAACATACTTTACTTTTACTAGTAGGCAGCGCTTCAGAGCAGTCCAAAGGAATGAGGAAACACTTTCCTCCTCATTCTTCCCCCTTTATAGGAACACAGGAAACATAATTGTAATCAGTTTCTGGAAAGTTCATGGTTAAGCAATGAAAGAAATTTAAGAAAGGAGCTAACTTGGCTAACTAGATTAGCTGGCTTTATGTGTGCAGAAGGTTTGCAGAATCTGTGTCAATATATGACAAAGTACAGTACAATAAAGCGACCAGACCTGAATAGATGCTCATAGACATGCTCAGTTTTGGTTTAATAACTTGAACAAATTTAAACTAAGAAGATACTAGCACTTTAGATTTCAGAACGGCTTTCAGAATGAAACATTTTCCTTAAAAAGTCACATTTTTTCCTTATAAAGTTCTTAAAATCATTAATGATATATCTAAGGAAATGGATGACAGGTATATTACAGAGACATATCTTAGCTACTCATCTAATACTTGTGATTTAGAGAGACATAAATTACTGCTCAAAAACTCAAAGATTGTTGGGTCTAATAACATCACATAAAGTATAATATAGTCAACATTTCCCTAAACTTTGTTAAATCTGATGGTAAGATATTATAAATAATAGTAAGTTAAAAAAAAAATCTAAGGCCTATGTTAGTTTCTGAGGTTTATTAAAACTCATCAAACTCAATAATGCTGTGATGTATTTGCTGTTCATACTGAGGTACAGTGTTATAGAGGTCATATTTTATGTATATATACATATATAAAACACACATATATATAAATATATAATATTTTATATATATTATGTCATATTCGTCATTATGTAATAATGAGCTAGGGACATGTTTTTCTTTGCAATGGGTAGTTTTTAAATTCACCTCAACCACGTCCGTGATTTTTGGTTCACCTTCCAGATTATAGACAGTGATGGCCTCATTATTGAACGAAAGAGAAGCTAGGAATGACTTCAAATGACTTGCTGACCAGAAGTTTAGACATCATGTAGAAAATATTTCTGGGTGCAAAAATGATGATCCCTAAAAAAATCTGAAAGCTGTGTTAAAAACAGTTGTCTGGTGGACTCTCCTTTGTGCTGCACTACATAATACGAAATTGTTCTGGCTTCAAGGTAGTTTGCATTGCTACAGAATCACTTATAAATGACAACCACAGCAGACTTTTTCCCTGTTGGTTAGTTTACACCTATTTGTGCTAAACAAAACACAAGAGCGAGTAAAAACAGTAAAATTCTCTTATTTAAGGTACTTTTGAACTTTAAAATTCAGTACATAGCAACCAGTCATTCTTGAGGAGGGCTTGTGGACCAGATCATAAGTTACACAGTCTAGCCAAGAATGTGGCAGATCCAATGGCAGAGATGGAGCAGTGAACAGGGATGTGGGAGGCCCAAAAGGCATCTGCACAGGAAGATGGAATTAATTGAAATTTAACAAAAAGGGCATCAAGACTAGTGGATGTTCTTCAGGAAGTCTCAGGGAATCAGCAGTGCTTGATAATGGTGTTTGGTTTAAACATCCAAGTAATGAGTTGTAAATCTCTAGCACTCTTTAGAAGCACCTTTTTTGGCAGCTGTACTGACAACACTAACCCTCTGCATCCTCCCTCATCACATACATTTGTCTATTGCCTCATGCATACCCTAGTTTCTCCTCAAGATCTCCTTTCAGGGGAAGGACCTAGAATTATCCAGGAAACACACATAGTGATGGTATACAGAATATCTACAGAATACCTGGCTAAAAGGTTTTAATAGGACTTTTCATTCTTATCAAATGCTGAGGAATGAAAATTAGGAGTTAGCTTGGTATTAGTTATTTTAAGCTTATATATATTTTATATTATGTATTTTAATATGTATTTATAAATTTATATTTTAAAAGTTATTTAGAATTTATCCTCTGATATTGCATGCTTTATTTTCAAAGAGGCACTCTATTTTTCACTGCTGAATTTGCTGCATGACATATTTTGGAGAGAACACAAGCAGCATGAGTTGGACAAAAACAAATTTTGACAATGGGGAAGGTAAGTGTAGGGATCCGGGATTTATGTGAGGGAGTATATAGTTAGAGCAAAGTGATTTAGTATTACAGATTACACATTTTTCATTGCAAATCAAATATGAAATAATTTTTCAACATTTTATTCAACTTCTCTTTTCTCTGATCAGCATCTCTGTCCATTGTTTTTGTATGTATTTTATGCCCAGTAGCCTACTTTCTGAAATGTATCTCCACTCTTAGCAGTACATCCTGCTTTTGTGATTACAGTGCAAGAGCGCTGATTCACTGCTGTTGTCTAGGACCAAATTATATTAAAAAGTATTAGTTCTGAAATAACGACTATTATGAGAAGTCATCGTGTCTCACAGTGCAGTTTGATTATAAAAAGATAACTACCAAAATGACCATCAAGATCTAAGTACATTTTGTCTGTGCACAAGTAAACAGTCCTGCTGAAACCTTTATTCTCTATACACGATCCCTGACATTTTTGAAAGAAAATATATTGTATTCATAGCAGTTAGAAGGACTGTCTGGCAAACAGTAATAATAATAAAAAATAAATAAAAAAGCAAGCAAACTGATTGATATAACCTGATGGCAAAAAAAAAAAAAAAAAAAAAGATAAGTGGCATTTTGTTCATTTTCATGTGTGTTGATAAATCTGAGTATTTATTTATACATAAAAACTGGTAAATTATCTGGGCTTTTGTTTTACTACTTGCTATAATTCCATATCTGCACTCCTATTTTTTACATGGAATAATTTTAATATTTTAGCTAAGAAAAATCATTGGTGAACCACATAGGCAAACAAAGCCCTCTCTTGGAACATCTCAGGACTGCATAAGCCTTTTGACTTCCCACGAGTTATTTTGTAAGTGTAAGAATTCTGCCGAGAGCTAAAAGGCAGAGGAAAACACGATGCTACGTTTAGGACATTTGTAGAAAATAAAATGCTTCTGAGTTTTGTCATTCCTAACCTCCTAAAGAACCTTTATTTATTTGAAACTTACATTTCTCACATCCAGAATGTGAACCTTCTACTTCCACTTGAGCCTCAAATACGTTAAGGGCAAGGACTGCTTTTTGTGGGAAACAGCTCACTGGGCTCCTGCCATTTAGCTTTGGACACTTCATTTAGGTGCCTGACTGAAAAAACACCTTTTGTGGACTCTCTGGCCAGTTTTCTGCTCTGAATGACACTGTCAGGGCTGCTTTTTCTCTTCACTGGCACCAGAGGCAATGCAAGGCAATAGACAAGACACTCAGCTATGAATTTAGGTATCTAAAGTTAGGCCTTTCAAGTACTTTCCAGTTGTGACTGTATTACATAACAATCTTACATAAATGATTTTTTCTTTACATTCCATTCCAGGAGCCTGAGAAATTGAAGGCTAATAAATAATCTCATTAATAAAAAGAAAGATAAATTATTTGATTTGATATATACAAAAGCGCTCTGTATACATAAAATCATTCATTACATTTCATAAAGGAGAAATACTGGAATTACATTTGTTTTATCTATGTTCTTAGGGGCACTATTTCAAAACTGAATCTGTAGGAGAGATATGAATATGAAGATAATGTAACACAAATAAGTAAGAATCTAATTTTCCCGTAATTATATGTAGTATGCTAAGGAAGCAAGACAATCTAGAGTCATTTTGAAAACGATTATCTTGGTCACACTTACTGTGCTCTGTTGAGTGTCACGGATCTCACCCTTGTACAGCTGCAGTGTGTTGCAGCAGCTTCATTTAATCAGAAAGCCTCGAAGCAGCTCCCTTCTGCCAATCCTTGCAGCCGCATTGCTGCTTTCAGCTCCCTGTGTAAGAGGAAAGTGCATTTCAGCGTGCAGAAACTGCATGAAGGGGGCAGAGGGGATAAAGCTAAATTATATCCTTTAAAAGGCCTGTGAGCACTTAAATGTTATAGTTAGAGATGTTGATATATACTTAAATTTCTTCTCATTATATTTACTCCGCTGTTGAGTCTCATACAGTCTCTATAAAAGAGCCGGAGGGAAATGCAACCACTGAAATGGGATTCTGCAATTAAACTGGTGTGTGCAAAACAGGGGATCATCCTAAAAAAAGCAGCCCCCTCACCAGTAAGTCACCCCTGAGGTAGTGCCTCCTCTCAGGGACTATTTTGTCTTTTAGTTACCAAATTCTCTACTCTGGCACAAAGGAGGGAGAAAACCAGGGAGGAAAGGTCCCTGATTGCATTAGATTTTGAATTTCCCTCCAGAGCTGCCTATTTATCTCTGTTGACAAGATCAGGAGCTTAGGGCAAGTAAGCAACCACACTGGGTGCATCGCGTGGCTCCTTTCAAAGGCGTTTAGGAGTCTGCGTTCAAAGTCGAACGGAGAGCTGTGGAAGGCTGTAAGAGGAGCCCTTCCAAGATAAAAATTCACTCACGCTACTCATTCTTAGGCTAAAATAAAATCTGATATACACTAAATGGAAAACTTTGGGTCAGACCCTGACTTTGTTTAAATTGCTGCAGCTCCATTATCAGCAATCTATTCTTTATTTTCAAAAAACATTTAAAGTGGCTAAATGACAACAATTAGTTTCATTTGCAAAATCCAAAGAACTGAATAGAAAGAAAATGAAAAATCCTGCAATTATCCCCACGATAAACAAGCATACTGGATCTAATTCTCTGCGAGCTATAATACAATATTAGTATTTACATAGATTAAAAAAATGAATGTAAAGTGGCTGAAAATGCCAACATTCTTAAGCAGTAAAACTTTACATGCAGTTTACAAATGCTTTCAGTAACTGCACCACAGCCTAAGAAATATGATGACAGCAAAATTGTTGATGATGTCATTGCTACCTTTCCACTAATAACCCTATACACGGGTGATTACATAGTATTTATTGAATTGTTGACTTAGGGCAAAATGAAGCTTCTTCATAGGCATTTTATGCTGAGTAGTAATACTATCAACAGGGTGCTTTTACACATACATACTTTTGAAATAGGATTTTGTATTGCATTGTTGTGTTATGAAGGAATAGGCCAGAGTTTTCTAGGATGATTAGTAGCTTAGAGAGCTTCTGCTTTTGAATAAGCACCATGTTTTCAAATGCATTTGCAAACATGATCTAAGTAACCTTATTTTATACAGAATTCTCTAAGTGTACTTAAGGAAAGAGAGACATGAAAACACATTGTAGAGTCTCCTCTGCTTAATCTACCCCTCTTTACAGATGGACATTCTTCCTCTAAATTCAACAAAAACAAAATTTTACCACATGTGAAGAGTACTATTTAAATGTGCACTAGCCAAAATGTTTTAAAACACAGTCTACACTTTTTTTTGTTCCATTGGGCAATGCCCAGCAACTTTTTGAAAATCATACCCTCAATGATATAAAAGGGCATGTCATCTATAAGTGACAGTCACTCATGAGGCAGCCCTAAATTACTGGCTTTCATCTAAGTGCAATATTGCTAATTCTGTAGCCATGAAATAACAAACAAACAAAAAAAAGCAGCAAAACCCACCCAAGAAACTCACAACTACCAGGTCTCGCAGCCAACAGTTCTGCACCGCCCTAGCTGCGTTGCTGACCCCAGGTGGGCAGCCCGGGTGGAGTGAAGTCGTGTAGCACCTGCGCAGTGGGCACCATCACAGCGGCTCATGGCGAAGTAATGTTGCAGAGCGATGATGAGAAGCAAACTCATACAGAACTGAATGAGAGACAGAAAACAGGAGGGAACAAAGTTTTCAAAACTTATCAAGCAGACCCCACAACACCCTGCCTCTGGTTTGGTTGAAGATTATTACTGGTCTGGCAAACTGGGCAAGCAGTCAAGTGGCAAAGCATGAAGACGACACAAAATAGTTCAAATTAATCAAGGCCAAGTTAAACAGGACTTTCAGAGATACTTGGTGAAGCGAATCACCTCTGAATTGTTTGCTTAAGTCCACAAATAATATAAATTCTTCACATTTTCAGACTGCATTTTTGCACAGGCAGAAAGGTGAAGTGGAGAAGATGAATTTTCTGGGAAACATCATAAAATTATTGCCTTATTTAGTGCACAAAAAAGTACATCTAGATATAGGAGTGGCTTGGTCTTATTGCACAAGGATAACATTATTGCAGTTGTTTTTATTAGCAAAATGAAAGCACTGTATCTCCATACATACATGCACAATATCTATTTGTTCTGGTTATGACTGAATTCTTTGGGTATTTCAACAACAGAAGTATTCTAAAAAAAATACAATCTATTGTGCATTATATAATCTTAACATTTTCTTCTGAAAAAAATCAGTAGCAAATTAAAACATTTGTTTTGACTGCTCTTTCTTATATACATAACTTTTTTTTCTGCCCTCTGTTCATCTCCTTGCTGTATTCATCTGCTCTTTCTGCTGTTACATCTAGGATATATTAAATATGCCTCATTTATGCATTGAAATCTGTCAGTAATGCAACTCACTAGGCACACAAGGAAACACTTATGTAAATCTTTCCCATAAAAGGTTTTATCCGGGCCTGGGCCTACCAAATAATTATACGTTGTACAACGTCTAGTTATACAATTAAGAATGACAACAAGGAAGGAAGGGCACAATCACTTGGATTTTATATCAAAGGGTGAACAGTGTCATGGAAGCTAAAATATCCACTGGGAATACCCGTAGTATGGTAGGAGGTAAGTGGAAAGGCACCCGCAATGGAAGCGCAGCTTGTAACACCAGGTGATGTCCCTGTACCTGTGTTGTGGGTACAGACACCTTCAAAGTCCTTGGGGACAAAGCCACCAGTGAAAGCAGAGCTTGTCATGTGAGGTGATGTCCCCACACATGTGTGATGGTAACAGATGGCTTCCAGCACTGGGGGGGGGGAAAGCCATGGACAAAAGCACAGCCTGTGACATGAGGCCATGTCCCCCTTGCAGCGCAGGGTGACGTCCCACATCCAACATGGAGTGATGTCCCCACACATGTGATGATCATGAATGGCTTCCAGAACTGGGGAAGGAAGCCACCGGGGCGAGTGCAACTTGCGACATGAGGTGACATTGCACCTGCAGTGCAAGGTGATGTGGAACCTGTGACACGAGGTGATGTCCCCATATAGGTGTGACAGTCATGGATGGCACAGGGAAAAGAAGTAATCAGTGAAAGTGCAGCCCGTGACGTGAGGTGGTGTCCCACCTGCAACAGGAGTGATGTCCCCACACATGTGTGATGGCCATGGAAGGCTTCCAGCACTGGGGAGAAAAAAATCATGGGTGAAAGCACAGCCTGTGACACGAGGTTACGTCTCACTTGCAACACAGGGCGATGCTCCAAACGTGTGTGATGGTCACGGGAGGCTTCCAGGCATGGCGAAGGAAGCCAACAGCGAAAGTGCAACTTGTAATACGAGGTGCTACTCCAAGCGCAACATGGGGTGATGTCCCTGTACAGGTGCGACAGTCACGGATGGCTCCCAGCACTGGGGAAAGAAGCCATGGGTGAAAGCGCAGCCTGCGGTGCGGGGTGATGCCCGCCCGGCAACGCGGGGCGATGCCCCCCGCACCCGCGATGCTCCCGGGTGGCTCCAGCCGCGGGAGCGCCACGAGCCCCCGCGCTGTGCGGCGGTGGGGGGGGTCCCCGCGCACCCCCGCGC
>VZSV01000108.1:1387459-1483830 GCA_013398735.1 Nothocercus julius | reverse complement strand
GCAATTTTGCGCGCAGGAGCCTCTGGAAAAAGCGACTTTCTCTTGCTCGCCGCGCAATCGGCTGCGGCCCCGACGGGGCGGTGCGGGGCCGGGGGTGCGGGGCGCGCACCTATAAGTGCCCTAAACCCGCGGGGCTGGCACCGACGGGGCCGGATTTTGACCCACCTCGCTCGGAAGATGCTGGCTGGGACATCGACCCCCTGCCCCAAAACTCTAGGGCAGAGCCGGGTGGAGCAGTTGCTTCAACCCCCCGGGTGGCCGAGCGAGCAAGAAGCTGTGCAGTTAACTGGCTAATTAAAAAAACTGCCCTTTTCATTAAAACTGAAATGTGATTACTGGCATGCCAGAGGCTTCACCAGTTAGCAAGAGGCTTGGGTGTGCGGACACATTTTGCATCATTGTAAGTAAGATCTAATGTAGCTGATGTATTTAAAAGGTAGAGGTTGTTTTCCCATTCCCACTTCATTGGCAATTTTTTACTAGTATTTCATGGCAAGTATTTCTGGGGTAGGAGTTCCCTTCATTTATTAAAAAGCCAAGCTCTCAGTGATCCGCTGCCTGTAGATAGAAGAAAAAAACAGACACATGTTAACCAGAATCCAGTAAAGAAACAAAATCTTCATGTTCAGAGGAAAATGACTGAGAAATCTCCGTCTTTGTAAAATGTATATTCAGCAGCCCTTCTGCAATACGTACTTGCTGGTGCTTCACTTCTGTGGAACGTTTTAGATTAATTAGCTTTCACTGTTACCCCTTCTTTTGGTAGAAAGCTTTTTAAAGAACACAGTTCATGTAACATTAGTTTACTTGAAAAGTCCTCTGGTGCAGCTTTAGAACCGCACTATCTATTTCAGATTTGTGGACTGTGATCAATTTTAATTAAAGCTTTAATTACATTTTGCCTCTCCATTCAAACAAAGCTTAGAATAGTCTGGGCTAATGTTGCTGTCAAGGAAAAAATAAGAAATCATGTTCTTATTCTTCGTTTTATATTATTTCTGCCTTTTAGTTAAGGCTGAATCCTCCTCTTGAAATCAAAAGGAGTTTTGCCATAAATTTGTGTGATGTAAAATTGCAATATATGATTGTTTTTCTAGATAGTCCAATCTATATACAGAGAATTGCACCACTGGCTTTTCGCCTTTTTGGGAAACCATTCGTGTTCAGGGTGCTCCGGCTATTGAGCTCGCGTCGGCCGTGCCGTTGAACAACAGACACTTCAGGCTTACGGCATTATGTAACCTCACAACTGCAGCGCAAACATCCCCACTGCCTTCAGTCCCCTCTTGCTAGACCCTGTGTAGAGTCTACTAGGACGATCTACCAAAAAGGGACGACCACCCTCTCAAGGGCTGGGGGAACCAGGTGCTCAGTGTGCTGGGCTGGTGCAGCTCCCCACCGCTTATTTCTGCCTGTTCTCTCCATACAGCCGTGGGCAGGATCTAAATCTGAGAACGTAGATTGCTTTTAACAAATGCATTGAATATAGTGAACTTTACTATGGGAGCTCCCCAAATTGTTCGCTTTTGAAGCTGTTCTGGTTTTATTTTTAAATTTTGGAATTCTAATTTTATGTCTGCAGCATGTATGCATGCTATTATTATTATTATTATTATTATTACATCTGTTTCACGTTGGTATTTTAGGGATTTTGATTCCCAGATGTCTGTGGATTTTTGGAAGTTTGTGTCAGGGGGGCAAATAATGCAGGCTGCTCTATGCAAGATAACTAACTGTGAATTGAACAGCAATATAAACTAGTCAAAATCAGAGTATAAAATATGACAGGTACACTGACTGTTATAAAATATGACTGTTATTTAAAGCAGTTTGAATAGAAACACTTAACACTCACCAGGCAAGACTGTGTCTGGCCTGTATTGTATTCTTGCCTGAATAGTGCTGTATTTTCAGCATTAGTCTTTGTTTTTTTATTTTTTGGATGCAAATTGTTTTGCCAGTGTGGATTGCGGATGAGTACCTTGGTCTTTAGAACTTTGCATTCCATCCTTTCCTTTAATTTTGTCTTACACTAACAGAGAAGGGCAACTGTGTGGGCTTTTTCCATTAATTTCCATGCCTCATTTCGGCTCAGGCTTTATTGTAATGAGCCTGGATAAATTCAGTTGTCCCCTTCTTTTGCGGGTCTGCATTACCTGCATTTGTGTGTTTCTTGCCTTTGCCTTCTTGTTTTGTTGTTTGTTGCCCTTTCTCTCTCTCTCTCTCTTTTTTTTTTTTTTATTCACTGCTAGTTTCCCTTAATCCTTAGAAAATGTAATTTATTCTACAGCGTCTCTATGTGGCATCCCTAAGCGTATTGCCTGATGCAGAAGTAGAGCACGCCCAGGGATTGCCGTGAGCCTGCGGGCCGCGAGGCTCCGCACGGGGTCCGTCGCAGGGAGGCGCTTCCTCAGCTCCGTCCCAGCTCCTGGCTCTGTTCATAGAAAGAGAGTATCTTATCCTGAGAAACCTTACACTATTGCTCTGGGAGTAATAGCTACAATCCTCCAAGATAATGAAACAGATGATAAAAAAAGATAGTGGATTATCCATATTACTTCTGAAGTTATGTAAGTTGCTGGAAATACATATACACACATACACACATTATATATTTACTGGAACAGGGTTGCAGCTCTCAGGAGCTTTTCCACATTTTTATATGAATATGACCCAAAGGATAATAATACCCATGTAAGAATTTGAGGCAGATGATTAGAGATGATCTCGTAACTGCATGTTGTAGAAGCAATTAGTTTTAAGGAGACAGTTGAAGGAGAGGGAAAGTTAGGAATGACTTGACACTCAGCTTTGCTGATGTATTTATAACAATACATAACAATGTCCTTTTTTTTTTTTTTTTCTCCCTGATTGTTCCTGTGAGGAGGGTAAAGAACAAAGTGTATTTTCTAAAATAAATTGTAAAACCACAGTCAATTAAAAATACATGGTGTTCATTGAAAGTGAGATGAGAAATGTACAGTTGACCTAAAAATGATGTATTCTGAAACTCTAATCAAGGACAAAGAAGAAGTGTTTTGGATTTTATCACAAGTTTTCTGCCTGGAACAATCCCCATATAAGTCAGATTTTGGATCCCAGACTACACCATTTTAATAGAAAATATTATGATAGTTTTGCCAGTTTCAGTATTTTGAAGAAGCAAGAATTTGGTATATTTCTGAGCTTGTTTATGGTTTTTGAGGTAATGGCTATAGATAATTTGAGGTAATCAAATGGATCTTTTAAGATAATGGTGGTCTAATAATTCCCAGCAGGAAAATAAAGCATTTTAGAACATCTTGTTTTTTCATCATATAGTCATTTGATGAAGAGTACATATCTAGTCAACGCTGCATAAATCTAAATTGATATGCAGGAGGAAAACAAGCCGTGATGGTGATTTTTCATTGCTTTTAGGTTAATATATATGAGACACTAAGCTTTTTGATGAAAATGACTTTTAATCACTTTTGACTTGCAGATGATTTAATGTTAAGCACTTGACATTTTTTTTTTTTCCAGCTCCATGATATAGTTTACAGGATACCAGAAAATCATATAAAAGGTTCACTGGTTAATCTCTTCATTCCCCTCCTTCCATGACCCAAATTATTTTAATAGGAACGGAGTTGCGCTTTACCTACATTTCAATTCAAATTAAGAATTATGTTCAAATTGCATTCCACTCAGGTGTTCAGATGATATTCCATTAGGGAAAAAATCCCTGTAAATATTTATTGTCCACTACCTTAGAACTTCTCAAAGGTGATTGATGAAAAGACATAGAAACTGAGACCCATGGCTTGTAAATGGCATATTACATACTTGGTTTTGGTCATATTAGTAGATTTTTTTTCTTTAATCATTACGAGTTAAATCAATCCACATTTTTATAAGATCAATCAATGGAAGTACCTTGATTTTCAAACTTGGATGACAGTGTCTATGCTTTTGTCACTGTACAAGTCGAAATGTGCATGAAGGAAGAGAGACGTGATGGTAGTTTCCGTAACTTTTAGAGTTATATATGTAAGGCACTGCACTGTTTGGTGAAGATTCCTTTAAATCGGGTTTGACTTATAGCTAAATATGAAGTTGTGTCCTAGAGATGAAAGGTTTTGGATTTATAAATCTGTATAAGGGACCATCATGGAAATTTCAGGTACCTAGCACAGCATTTGTCTGAGCAATAGATCTATCTAGTTTCCTGTTAATGAACAACATGTTTGTTTGTTTGTTTGTGTGTTTGTTTGTTTTGAAAAAAAAAGTCAACCTGCTTTAAAGACCACAAGTAATGGAGAATTTATGACATTTTTCCCTAATCTTTTCTAACGGTTAATTACCCTCAATGTTAAAAACTTACACCGTACTCCTTCATTGCAAACTTCATTACCATGTTTTTAAACAATCAGTTCCTGAAGTAATTTTAAAAATACTAAACTTAAATTGAGCCAAGTGCCTGTAAAGCATCTGTAGCTTTACTTTAATATTTAAAAATAATTTCACAAAGACAATATGTCACTAGAGAGTTAAAAAAAAATAGTGTTCTACTTAGTAAAAAACATTTTTACTTCAAAGAAGCCATTAAATTGTTCCATATAAAAATGAAATTAAATGTCATAGAAGAGAGCTGAATAATATTGTTTCTGTGAAATGCATTTGAGAATATCTTTGTATTTAATGGAGACTTTACTCAGAACAGAGTCATCTAAAATTAGAACATCTTGTTTGTAAAAGCTCTTAGAATACAGCATATTTCTGTGTATTCTTATCTGCTATATTTAGAATTCTAAAGTAACTGAGAGACTCTTAGAGGATGAAATTGGGGATAATAATTAGTAGTTCAAATGAAAATGCCTGTGGTTTTAAATAGATGATGATAAATACAAGAAAAAACGTGCTTTGGTAAAGTTATTAAAAATTAACATTATTTTAAGGTTTTGCCACTGGGAATAAAACCTGCTTGTATAATGGACAACTCCAATAACTTGTTTTCTTTCAGAACTGCAAAAAAGCAGCACATATCTGACTGACATCACTATAGTTAATGCTGTTTTATTGCAAAAGTACATATTCTGTTCTTTCGTAAAGCAGTTATTTTTCATTTTAAATGTACATTCATCAAATGCCACAAATGAGTACAAACATTCAGGAATAGTCTTGAAAATAACTGTCTTCAGTTGAATAAAATGCTTTCAATTTGAAAGTGTGGTAGCCTGAAAAGGAATTTTAATTTGACAGGTGAAATATTGGATCATATTGATGATTTCTGCAAAACAGAGTGATTTATATAGAAAAGCTGTATGTTCAGATATATTCTACCTAAATGCAACCAGTATTTTTTCACCTGTATTTTTTACACCTGCCTGACTTGGATATGCTAGTAGTCTTAGATATGATATGATCCCTTAATTGTCAAAGTCAAAGAATGCTCTGGAGTGCACTGATGGTCTGGAATCTGGTCCTTAGCATCCCTTTGGAATAAGAAAATACAGAGTATTAGTATGCTTTTTGTCTTTGAAATCAAAATATTAGATTTTTCATCTTATTTAAACTTTGATGTTATACATTCTTGAATGTCAAATGGTCACAAACTGTTTTTTCCCATGTAAGGACACGAAATATACCTTCTGCTATCTATGAATCTCTAATGATGTACCTGTATAACTGAAATACCTACATGTCCTAAGAGAAATAGTTACTAGGGCTCATTTCCCTTCCCATGGCAATGGTAAGTAGATCATAAAGTAACCTTTGTTGTTCTTCTTTGAAAAAGTTTCATTTGCAAGAGCTTTCTCTCTCTCTGTGGTCCACCACAGGGAAGCATGTAGCTTTTATTTAGTTTAATGTCTATCCTTTTATTTTATTTCTGACCTGGGGAAGTCAGAAGGTTGAGAGGGACTATGCCCCTATTTTTGTGAAGCACCCACCACAAAGAGGTGCTATGGAAAGTAATACTAGTTTCCACGTGGTTAAGAGGTGCACGTTACTCGTGGCGACTTCCTGCGCTGTTAAATCAGAGTGTAATCCCAATGTGTCAGCAGGTATGAGCTCTCCCTCGTGTCTTATCTCGACCTTCAGCTCCTCCTGATCCTTTTTCCCCTCCTTCCCTGGCTCTGCTTCCCATCCTCTTTGATGCGGTTCCAGTAAACTCCAGTTGCCCAAGAATATTTCTGCTCCTTAAGGATACCTGGCGATGCTCCTTTCACCTTGCTGGGTGCCGGGTGCCCCTTTCAGCTTCCTGGATTTAACTGTGTTTTTCTATTTTATTTTGATTTTGGGGATTTTTTTTTTAACTGTAAGCTTTATAATCAAGGTTCTGGTCTTTATATATGCTCTGGGAAGTAAAGCAGTATGTGTGTTTACACTGCTATGCAGGCAGATACTAATGATACGAGGAGATGCAGCAACTGCAACCTGTGCAGAAAGATAAGGTGCCTATTCAGAGGTTTCATGGAGTGACTCTGGACCAATCCCTGTCTGGCAGAGGCTGAGTCCAACGCCTGCAAAGTCGATTACGATACGTTTTTTCTGCAGTCGCTAGGCTGTGATTGCTGTATGCTGACACGCTCAAAGTGCCCTTAAACCAAGCAACTCACGTACTGCAGTGTTCAGGACATGGCACAAAGCTCGGTGTGGGATCTGGATTTGGGTATTCATCCTGATCTTCAATAGGTTTTGCAGAGCCCTGCAGTCTGTTTTGCCCTGACTGGGCTGTTTCTGGGGGCAGCGCTAGGGAGTTTAAAGCCAGTTAAACACACGCTCTGCTGCAATGACAGCAGCTGCAGCACAGACATACCCAGGAACACCCTCTAAACATCTCAAGCATGTTTTTTTTATCCCCAAGTATTTCTAGACTGGTATCTCAAAGAAATCTGTACGAATCGTTTGTAAGAAATCATAGTACAGTGGGAACAAATGTTGAATACAGCTGTGTTCTGCCTGTCTGCTTTACTTGCACCAGATCTTGGTGCAAGGCCCATTAGCTGGGTCTTTTTAAATCTGCCTGGTTCCACCTGCAGGACCAGAGTCTACACTTTTGATTTTTACTGGGTTGTGGAATGACGGGGGGAAGGCAGGATGTAGAAGAATGAAAATGTAAGAATTTAGCATAGAATATTCTGTGGTCTTTTTTTGTTGTTGTTCCTGTGCAGTGTTATCAGCAGTCTTTCTACCATTATTTACATATAACTTAATGTGTAACATCTTAACATTATCTTGCTTAACAAAACGTATTAATGCAAATTCTTCAGTGCTTTCTGCATGCTTTCTTAAGACAAGAATGAGCTGGAGAACTTTGCTGGTTAAGTGGTATTACTTATGAAATATTATTTAAATTAGTACCTCCTTTAAATACTTTTCACTGAATGTAGATTACTTATGGCATGCAACTAAAACAAACATGAAACAATTAAATATGTTCTACATTGTTGCCTGAAAAATCCACAGTAAAATTAAAATAATCATTTTACATGATTTTGTATGGCCAGGCCTGTCATTATTGCTGTTGTTTTAGTGTTGGTGAAACAGTTGATTTAAAATAAAAATACAGATAACTGCATCTTCATTGCTTCAAATATGTGAAAAATAACTATAACCAGCTGTCGCTACAGTGAATGGCTGCCTCGTGCTCCTTAAGTTAGCTGAAGTTGAGACAGTATGATATTTAGAAAATTATCTTCTTCCTTTGAATCACAAGATGCTCAGGATCATAATACATGTGATCATTCCAGCTGTTTACAGCTCCATGTTGCTGACAGGAATATATTAATAATCACCACTAACGATATATCAATGTCAATCCGTCTATGGATGTAACCCATGTACAGATGTAAAAAGTGATTCATGAAAAGGTGGTTCTAGGATTCTACGTAATGGCAATGTGTGCAGATTGTAATTCTCAATGCTGTCCAATAAAACCAGCAAGTTACTGCTGTAAGCATGGATATATTCAGGTATCCAATGCTGCATGAGGCAGCTAAGTCATGGATGCAGGAAGCTGCACATTCTGTATTTCTGCAACTCTGCATTTTGTCATTCAGTATTAATTTATGAGGTGACTGATTCTAGGAAGTTCTACATAGCATAGTAGCCATTTCAGTCTTTTGTTTTCTGTTGACAACATCTTTAGGAAATTTGCAGAAATGAGTAGGTTTTCTTTCCTTCTGGATGATCAAAGTTGATCATACCAGCTTGGATGCTTGAGTAGCGAGATACTCTTTTATAAATGCCGAATCTACCAGAATAGCTCAAGAAACTTGAACTCACCATGTGTCAACTCTGCCATGGTAATTGGCTGTGATACAAAATTTCAGACTAGAATAAATGTGACTTGGATGTTGTACAGTGAAAGAAAATGTACGCTTTCTATAGGCAGTGTCACTGAGTGGGCATGTTGTCAAGCCAAAGCACAAGGAAGTATTTAGGAGCAAATGTCAAGATGGCTTAATGGTGCTTCATTATGAAAAAATCCCTAAGAGAAGAATATAAGCCGATAATTTCATATCTGTGTGGGACTCTTACCCATCCTGAAGTAGCCGAACCAAAGTCCAGTATAATACGAATACAAGGCCATGTTCTGAGAGATCTATCGGATCCCACCTGGAGAAGTTGGATAAAGGAATAGACTTGAATAGGTCAAAGTATATCCTGAAGCACCGAAGTCCTTGCATGTGTGATGAGGTTTAGATATATGGAATAATCTGTTGGTTTAAACTCACTGACTTGACTAGAAGTGTGGGTGTAAGTGTTCGGCAAGCTCGTAACTCAAAGGAGATGGAACCTGGGGAAGAGGAGACTGTGTGACCATGAATCATGTCAGAGATGTAGGCAGGATCAGATCTGTGAGGATTTTAATGTTAGAAGTTTTAAGTGAATCAATAAAGAGAAGGGAAATCAGCACAGATATGTAGGAAAAGGAATAGGAGAGCATTTAAAGATAGCAGGAGATAAAGTTGTCAGCATCTAAAAAGGTCTGGAGGGCTAAGGAGTTGGAGAACCTTTCACGAAAGACTTGATTAGTTTGGAATGTAAGATTGCCAAAATTTTCACTACTTTTCACAATTTTTTTAGGTCATGTCAGGAAAATTTGGGAGGGGTGAGGGAAATCTAAAATGTACCATCCCTAACGATGAGGGCTAGGAAAAAAGGAACTTAGTGAAAACCCAGATGATTCTTGCTGCCTTTATCTGAACTGCATCTTCACACGTAACAGTAGCTAAGGTGTATCAGAACTGTATTGGGGCATTTGCTGGTTTAGGTGCTTGGAGAGCACCCTAGTGAGACGCAAATAGCTGGCTAGCTAAATTGTGAGCTTTGTTTATGTGCATGTGCAAGTGGGATGTGTGATGGATGTAGCTGCTGGGGAGAACGGAGCTGTTTTTATGTCACATACAAGTACGTCCTGAAGCTGAGCAGAGAAAGGCCCCCCAGCGCAGGCTCGCGCTGGCAGTGAGCTTGGCGAGGAGCAGAGGAGTTTGTTCATCTGGAGGCTCTAGCCTACTCCCAGGCACTTGGGGCATGAAACCAAATAGGAAAAAGGATTAAACAAAAAAAAAGAGAGAGACTTTGAATCTCTCTTTTTTTTTTTTGTCATATGATTCATTGATCTTATGACTGAACTACTACTTTTTAAAATTCTGCTTTTTTTGCAGTAAAAAACCTGTTAGTTTGAGGCCCTGATTTTGAAGTATTTAAATGACAAGTTGCTCATTGTTTTGCATTTGTATGTACGTGCCATGCAGTTTTTCAATGCTGCTTTCGGTTTTGAACGGGATAAGACACCTGCAGTACTGGGAAATTCATAGAATCCAGCAGGATTCTGTTCACATCATTCTATTTCATAGAGCAACAGGCACAAATGTGACTTCCCCAAGAATTTGGAAAGAAATTATTTATAAATATCTAAAGGGAGGGTGTAAAGAATAAGGAGTCAGGCTCTTTTAAGTGGTGCCCAGTGGCAGGCTGAGAGGCAATGAACACAAACTGCAACACAGGAAGTTGCCTCTGAATCTGCGTAAATTCTGTGAGCACTGCATGGAGCACTGGAAGAGGTCGCCCTGAGGTTGCAGAGTCTCCGTCTTTGGAGACAGTCAGAAGCCCTCTGGACATGGTTCTGGGCAATGTGCTCTAGGTGTCCCTGCTCGAGCAGGGGATTTGGAGTAGATGATCTCCAGAGGTCCCTTCCAACCTCAACAATTCTGTGAGTCTGCAACTTAGTGGCAAGGCAGAGAATGCAGGCCAATATCCTCATTCTCACAGTGAATTACAGACAGTCTTACCTGTCTGCTCACAGTGTGGTAGTACAGTTCCCTTCATGAGTGGATCTCAATTTATGCTGCTGCTTTTGCTTGGAAGAGATTGGACCAAACCTCAAAAACCCAACTTGAAACCCTAAAAAATCACCATGTTGCCAATGTCTGTCTGTTACCCATGCCTGAGCCTTCCCTTTCCTATCAGCTCTCTGAGATATTTGGTATGAATTTTTGGTGTTTTGCTCAGTGTAGAAACATTGTCTATTCTCACTGTAAATTTTTACACAGACAAGCAGTTTCTTGAGTTCTTGTGTGTCGTTCCTGAATAAAAAGATACTGAAAGTAATGATTGCTTTGTGACTTAACTTCAAATTATTAGGCCACCAGCGGCCTAATCACGGAATATCTGTAAAGCGTAAATCAGCAGATATTACAACTCTCCAAGTTTCTTCGCTGTTGCCACCGAGATGTCACTGTCGGGTGGTGGTGTGATGGTCACAATCTGTTTGGCCTAGAGCTGATGAGGAAGCAGATTCGGTTGGGCTCTTAGACAGTGAGGAGACACATGTCCCTGTTATCTGTGAGTTTTAATTAAATTGGATTAATTACATCACTTTATTACATTTACATTTAATTATTACATCAGTTTTAATTATCAGTTCAGCTATAGTCCTTGGCATATTTTTTCTCATTAGGCTTTTGCATAATAAAATACAGGGGGTCAGCAGTACAAGCGTGAAAATTGTCCATGCATGCATGGTTGTCAAAGTCTTACGAAAAAATGGCATATCAGATCTCACTTGGATTTGAACAGTTATCCTCTATGAAGAGCCAGCCATTGACCTCCTCTCAGCTGTGTGCTTTATGACTGCCTACGGCATGGAAGAGCTCTCCTATAATTTATAACTGAATTTCATTTAGACAGCCTATGTGGCTGTGTACTCATTACAAACAATTTCCCCCTCAGAATTGTGAAGAGCTGCTTAGAGATCAGTCCACCTGTGCACAAACTGGGACATGAACATTTTGCAGTACAGTGCAATAAACAGGCATAACCAGTTAGGTTCTGCTAATCCGTGGGTTGTGCCTGAGATTTGTCATCACGCTAAGGGTTGGCAGAAACTGCTATTTTAAAGGAAAGTGGGTGTGACACTGTGAAGATTGTGAAACAATGTAAAAAGGTTTCTCTTTCTTTACTTTTCTCTCTTTCTCTCTTTTCCTTCCTTCCTTCCTTCCTTCCTTCCTTCCTTCCTTCCTTCCTTCCTTCCTTCCTTCCTTCCAAGCAAAGGGATATGTTTTACATGGAGTGATCCAGGAGCTGCATACTCCTTATTTTTCTTTCGAAAATCTCAATTTGGCCAGCTGTGCAGGTGATCATTACCAATTGTCTATTATTATGGCAAAAACAGTAAAAAATATAGTCATTTGAAACCCTTGTCACCCGGCATGTAAGCCAGTGGGCTCCATGAGGTTGTTACGAGTGCTATTTACTTGCTCTGCCTTATGGAAGACAAAAGATGAATATGTGCTTAAGAGTTGGTAATCTAATTTCTTCAGCATAGCCAGAATCTAGAGCTCATTCAATACACTTCTCAGCCTAACAGTATATGCTGAAACTAGAACTCTAGGCTCTGATCTTTCTTCTCCAAAAGATCTTGTAAGTTATATTGTTTCTATAGCCTTAGACCATCCAACTGAACTATATATCACCCTAAATAAAAACTTTAAATTTGTGTTTTAGTTGTAGTGGGGCCTGACTTTGCCTGGAACAGTTCTACATCTCTTGGTCAATTGGAGGGGCCAAGTTGCTTGATTTTTGGCTTCTTTTTCCTCCAGCGGCACCTTGGTAATATGTGCCCTAATCTGCCCGACAGCTGAACCAGCAAGGGGGAAGCAATGCTCATCCTGGGCAGGCCAGGTCAATAACAAGCAGGGCAGCTCCCTGCAGTGTGCCAGGCCAGCGAGGTGTTCCCTGAGCCTCCCTTCCATTTGGGCAAAAGACAAACAAGCCTCAGGTAGTGCAAAGGCAGGACATGCCAGGCGGAAAGTAGCGAGCAGCCCTTTGATGTGCATGGAGCAGGTGAAAACGCAGTTCAGAAAGGAGATTACTATGGGAGTATATTCACTAGTAGGAAGTTTACTCAACTTGTCACAATTATTCATTAAGATGTTCATTAAGATGTTTTCTTCTGGTTTGGTGGTCATTGGCATTGCATGTGTTTTAGTCCATGTCCAGGTTCTACTTTGGCATGAAATGAGTGCTTCCTTGGTTGGGGAATCAAGGGCACTCCTGGCACTCCTTTGCGATAAACCTCAGATCTCCCCTTGGCACCAACAGGTTTAGTGGTAGCTGGCTCTAACCACTGAGATACTCAAAGTGAATAAAGGCCTAAAGACAGCTTAAATGATAATCCATTTTTCCTAAGATATAGACGTCGTGCATAATTTATATCCAGATCATGAGTTTAACCTCCTGTTTCCCCAAGGTCTACGTGCAGCGCTGAGCTTTTCAGTCAGCAGCTTCACACACAGACCCAGGACTTAACGCCTGCTGCCTCTGCTCTGTCCCATAGCTGCACAGAGCCTGGCTCTTCCACTTTGAATGACTTCTCTTCCTAATTTGGGAAATAATCCTCAAGGCTACCCTCTATCTACTCCCTATGCCCCTATATGTAGTCCCTCTTAAAGCACTTAACCCCACCGTGCGTAGCTCCCTTGAATGCTCGTGTGCCTTTGCACACCATAGAATCTTGGAAATTTTTGAGTTATTCTCCCTTCAACACACTTCTGATAGCATCTATTATTAGATCTGTGAAATTTACTATAGTCAAAAATGAATACAATTTCCTAAGTATCTAGATCCATAAATATTAACCCTTCTATGTAAATGAGAGATCCCTTCTAAGTAGCAAAGTGGATAGGAAAGAAGAGCATTCCTGTCCCTGATGTTCTTTGGTAAAAACTATTCAGAAATAATTTCATGTATACACTTTGTCTAGAAAATTGTTGTCCTCTGGAAAAATGTCTATGTTAGTAAGAATTCAGCTCTTCTGAAGAATAAGAAAGATATGAGGGTGCTCATACCTTGAATTTCTCAGGAATAGCTTACATCATCGTTCATATCCACTACCTGTTCTAGTCTGAATATTCTAGTATAGACATGTCTTGATTGATTCATTAGGAGAAATTAAAAACAAAAAAAAACATGAACTTGAAAGACTGCAGTTATCAAAGCAGTCAAGTTCAGGCTGACTCTACATTAAAGAAAAGAAAGCTACGCCTGAGACTGAAACTGTGGCTTCATAAGTAGATTTACTGGCACAGAGCTATCCTACCCACAAAATCTGGGAGGTGATTACCTGGCTTAATCAGGCACAACAAAAAGGCAGTCCCAGGAAAAAATTACTTCATTCTGAGGCTGGAACAAGGACAAATATTCCTGGGCCTGAGAAGGCTGTATTTACCTTTCTCAGGGTTTCCGTGTTGTAACAACCTTTCCATGAAGTAGCTGGCAGTTAATGCCTTGGCTCAGTGATGCAATAAACCTGGATGCTTTTTCCAAAAGCTGAACACTGTCTGAGATGCCACCTTGTGACTTGCGGAACACGATTCAAGGATAAGTGAAGGTTCAAGGAGAGCCCGTGCAGCTTCCAGAGTGTAGGAAACATTAGGAAATACTGACAAAATCAAATGGTGATGGAATAATGAGTGTGCTTAACCGCTCTTTTCTTACTTTGAACTTTATGGTTGCAGATTTTCCAGTGGCAAACCTTCAATGTGGTTCAGGACTAGCTTTGTCTAAACTTCCACCAGTTCTAACTCCTAGAAACTATTTGGCTCCTTGCTCACTGGAATAATACTAGAATTAAATTCTGTTTTCTGACAGAAAATCACTGCTTGATTCAGCACCTAAAACCATTAATGCAGTACTAGTACATAAGAGAACCACATCGGCATTTGTAGATACATCAGTAATTGTTGCATACTTTTATCCCTGTTTAATACCCTAACTCAAGTATAGCATTTGTAGTTCATCTAATCTTAGGTGTTTAGTTGTCTAAAGAGTGCTCTGTTGGTGCGGTATCTAGATGGCAGATGTAATTTGGCTATTTATATCTTTGTGTTCTACAAATATTAATAACACTGTGCTGCTGAGAAAAATACACCCCTAAACCTGTGAAACAACTCCCAGCCGTTCAGCTTGATAGTCTGTTGAAATTGGACTGCTCTGACTACCCTCTTGAGGCTCACAGCCAGTCTCATATTTTATCCTGAAATTCCATGAGGAGACACTCAAACACTACACAAGGAGCAGCTTAAGTTATCTTTAAGTCAGTAGCTGGCATTGTTTTCACTTTAGAGCTCTGTGTGGCTTTCTTCATTTCAAAATCCATATAGTCTGACCATTTGTATATATTTTACTGTTATTTAGTCTGTCAAATACAGTGGGAATTGAGTGGACATGGCTGAGAAAAAAATGGGTATAACGGCGATGCTAACCCGTTATGACTATATTATCCTGTTGGCTCCATGTTACCAGTGCCAGCCACTTACTGTACATGGTGTATGTCTCCTTGCTAGGTTGCTTTTAAGACAGAAAATTACAAACATTAGAGCTGTGTTTAAGTTTTTCTGAGAAGAAAGAAAAGAAACCTGGAAATTACAGGATTATTCCAGGCACCGTTTCAGAGAAGTTCGTTTTTTTGCTCTGCAAATACTTTTCTTTTGTTACTGCTTCTGAAAGTAAACTGATTTTCGTAAGCACTGTTAAAGCTAAAGGCGAACATGATCAAAATAACTATTCACTAAGGCCAATACAGCTCTGTAATTCTAAACTAATTCTAAACTTTCTTTTCAGAAAGAAGTAGTTTGTTTTGTAAGAATAGAAGAGGTAGAATTTAGGTTTGGGACAATAGAAGTGCATGCACGTCGGTGCCAATGAAAGCAAAGCTTGCAGGTCTAATTTTAGGCATTTCAGCCTTGGTATTGTCCCTTTCAACATGGTTATTTTCCATACAATACAAAGCAGTCCTTTTTTTCAGGCTTTATATGCTGCCTTAGAGAGCAAAAGCAAGGACAAAGTTAGCATATGTCATGGCTGAAAGCAAATCAAAGAAACTTGACTAAGGCTGAGGTTAACAGCAACTGCAAGTCATTTCTATTTTTGGAAGACAATTCTTTAAGAAAAGCAAGAATCTAAAGAAATATATTATGTGACTTGAAGTGAAGGGAGTTGCGTGGTACCTGCACAGGGACCCTTGAGGGTGATTGGATGGGCTTCAGTCCACTTCTTAACTTGGATAATTACTTTACACTAGGCTTAGAAGAACATATCCCTCTTAAAGTAAGCATCTAAATGACCTGTAGTGTTTGGAGGGGTAGAAGTTAAAATACCTTTTAAAAATAATTGAATTAATCTTGTTCACATTTTTTCCTTCAAGAGAGGCTTGCTGAGTGTAAAACTGGATAAGCTCAGAGAAATCTGAACACAGAAAGCTGAGCTGCCTTAATGTGTTTTTTTGTTTGTTTTGTTTTTGTTTTGTTTGTTTGTTTGTTTTGTTTTTGGTAAATCTGGGTGTCCCTCACAAAGGAACTGTGTGGAACAGGTTGGTAATTGGCTGTACTGTCAGAAAGACAATTTCTCAGACAGGAACTGCACTGGGGCTGCTCCAATGTCATGCTGCTATTTTGTCCCCATGAATTTCACAGAAATTCACTGTCTCCTTACTGGATCTCACTAGCCAGAAATTACCTAGATTTAAATCACAGTGTTTGAAGCAAAAGGTGATTATGGCCTCTGCAGTTGCCCCATAACTGGGAAGTCATCTCAGTCTGAATCTGAGGTCAAGGGACAGAATTCACTTCATGCCATTGCAGCTGTCTAAAAATTATGTATGTAGTCTAAATTAATCGTATAGATTTTCTTACTAAGCAAAGGAGAATAGGCATCTCCAGAAAATAATTAGTTCTACTTGTCTCATATATATATATATTTTAGGATGGGATGAATTTCCTCTTGCTGAGTGGGTGCCTATCCCTCCCCCTTGAGCACTGAAGACATCTTGATGGCTCTTTCAGATTAGAAATCTTTCTTTTAATGGCTAGCACCCAGGTAGAAACAACTTGGATTAATTAGGTTCCCTGCCACATCCCATTCTGTGCATGATTTGTGAATGCTGTATTAAAGAAAATGTCTTTTCATGGTTTCCTTTGCAATCATTTCAAATAATTCAGCATTAGTAGTGTAATTGTTCAGTTTTCTGTTGTTCCTTATCATGTGAAAGTTTTAAAAATCATAGCAGATTTTTATTAACTGTCATCATTAATAATACAAGCCATTTTCATTCAGTTTCTTGAGGGAGCAGATTAAGTTACAGACTGACAGTTTCATATCTTTCTGGATTCTGGCCTGATTCTCAGAGGCATAGAACAATTTCGTTCATTTTAAGTTGGGGGAAAAGAATGTTTATAAAAAAGTTTGAAGTACATATTAGAATAGGCTGAAAGTATGGTATCAGCAAACAATGAACAGAGGGTCAAATGGATTTCTTTGCCAGCAGGAACTAATTTGATGGCAACTTCAAACCAGTAATTGTGTAGTTGCTTGGGGGATTTCAGTTCCTCAGGACTTTTCCATACCTGTCAGATTTAAGTTTTTTATTGATAAGGCAACAGATCTGTGTGACAAGCAGAGTAGAGGAACAAATTGAATTCACGCCTTTAAAAAGGTTCTTTGTATGTGTTCTAATTTCTTTTTTTTCCTCCAGATGCGTAGCTGACTTTTAATAGAGAAGGTACAAATGAAAGTGAAATTTCTGTCTCTAATACCTTTTCTTTTGCATTTTGTCCTTTTGCTAGGGTAAATTGGCAGCAGTAGTTGATGGGGAAATTGCCTTTCTGCTGGGAAAAAAAAAAAATGTAAACAAAAACAGTTCAAGCCTCCACATGGAAATATAGAGAAATAAGACAGGTGGACGGTGCTCCCTGCTCCTCACAAGTGACAGACAAATGAGTTTGCTAACTGCTTTGCTAGAGGTGAGAATACTGTGAGGGTGCCAGAGCACTGAATCAGTTTGTACAGAGAGGTTGCTGAGTGTCCTCTGGAGATACTCAAAACCCGCCTGGATGTGACCCTGTGCAGTGTGCTCTAGGTGACCCTACTTGTACAAGGGGGTTGGAATAGATGATCTTTAGAGCCCCTTCCAACCTCAACCATCCTGTTATTCTGTGATAAGTAACAGCCTCTCCACTAAAAGTTAATGTGCAAATATTAACTAAATCTCCCTTTCTAATTGAGGATCTCACAGTTGTCGACTCCTCCCACAGCTCTTCCTCCTCTCCTGGAGAAAGAGGGTGAGGTTTGCCCAAACCCATTAAGGACTGGAGGAATTGAGCTCCCATCTCACTGGCTCTTTCAAGTGATAAACGTGGCTGGTTCTGCTGTTCCTCCTACCCAGTGACTGCTCTTATCTGAGCTGTTTTCCCTTGAACTGGTCCTCCATGATTCCAGGTAGTCGGAGGCGTACATGTGAACATACACAAGCCCTCCATGCTTGCCCAAATGGGAGGGAGAGGCCTGGAATAGCTCTGCCTTTTTCCCTTTAACTAGGAATTCTGCATCTTGGGGCTGTAAATCACAACATTTTTCACTATTGCCTTGAGTTCTTTAGGCTTTACACAACATAATTATAACCTGAACGATCCAGTCAGCTGTACAATAGTTTTTTTTCCTAACAGAAATGCTCCCAAATATGGTATAACATGCAATATCATTTGAGCAGGCTGAGGCCTGCCCCGGTCCCTCCCGCTCAGTCGTGCCTCTCCTGGCAATGCTGCTGGTGACGTGTCCAGCCCCCTCCTGCTTGGGAGGGGTTGCCATTCCCCCTTGTGCCCAAGGATGCCAAATTTGTTTAAATGGCAAGAAGATGTTGCTCAGGTGACTTTCTCTGCAGCTTAAGTAAGCCTGCGTGCCCCTGCTTCCCTCTTCTGCAGATACCTTGCAAGCTTTGGATGTCGATCCTCCCATGGCTTTTGCTGATGAGAAGCCAAACAAGGGAAAGAAAAAGTGCTGATAAAAAGCCAGGGCTGATGAGAATTGGCATAGAGTAGGGAATATGAGCCAGATAGTGAAGGAGGGAGGGAAGGGAGGCGATCAGGATGAGCTGGTATGGGTTTACTGGGCCTGGCCTCGCAAGCACGAGGATAGAGAAGAGGAGGAAGCCAAAAGCTCAGGAAGAACATTGGGCAAGGAGACACAAAGAGGGAGAACTAGGGGTTGAGATTTCACAGTTTACCATGATCTGACTTTCTGCCTGATGAGAGAGCCATGGAAATACTGAGTGGACCCTCAGTCCACAGCACATCTGGATAATAAAAAAGGCTAGTTTAGCCTGTGATTGCTCTTCATGTATGTATATATAAACATACGTGTTCTTCAGCAACATTACAGCCCATACTTTCATTAGTGTAATCAGGCACATAACACAGTCTATTAGTGTGTGCTCACAGCTCGGCCCTTGCAGCTTCCCCGGACGTTGTTAATACAACATATCAGTATTCATGTGCGGGGTTATTTTCATGGAGAATCAAATGCCAATCTGAATGTCTTCAGTTACAGTGAATGAGAAGACGGAACCTTCAGAATCATAAGAAGTGATACCACATAAGACAAGGAATGAATACATAGGCTGTTACTATGAAGTGCAGTGCTAAATCTGCTTTGTATGCTGGTGTCATATTCTTAGAAAGAGATAACAGAGATTAAGTCACATTTTGAACAGGGAATGCAGAAGCTAAATCCTTCAGCTGAGATTTGCATAGCTCTTTAGGTACTTTGTGAGATTTCAAGAGCACTCAAGCTGCTGAAGAGTTGGTAGATGTGTTGAAGATCACCTTGACTTGCTAGAATATAAACTAGCCATGGTAATTCAGTCACAGTGTCTACATCAGCACGAAGTACAGGCAGTAGAAGTTCATCTGTAGATCAAAACAGTTGGCCCCGAAGTTTGGCGTCCATACTATATGCATGATTATTTTGGAATAGCTCTAGTTGGGTCCCATACACTGACTACAGCTTTGTGCATCTGCCAGATCAGGTTCACCCAAAATGAATCCAGGTGATGTATTTCAATACCACTCATGGGGCAAATCATGGCACAGCATGTGGGGCTGTGCGGGATGTTTTCTTTGGAAGTGTGCTCCTGATCCAACCCAGAGTACTAATGCAGAGGCGAGCTATGTGCTGCCCAAACCACCTAGCTGAAAACTAGTTCCGAGAGGTCTACTCAAGCTGTGGTCACTGGACTGCACAGTAAATTCTTCTTAGTTCCCTGTGTTTGGAGGAGCTCAGCCATTTAGGTCCTTTTGGACTTTTTCTAAATACTTAGTGTATTTTGAGAAGCTTACATGTCTCCATGAATCTGGCTCCTAAAATCTGTATTTTCCAAGATACACACATTTTTCCACATAACATATTATAGAGGTTATTAGAAGTGCAGAAAGAGATTTTGAAACCTTTTCCCTGAATCTATGTCTTGACATAGCACTTTCCCCTCCCCCCTTTGCCAGGCTTAAGTAACATGGCTGTTGTGGTCAGGAAAGATGAGGGGATTTTTTCCACCATGGAAAAAGCAGGCAGGTTTCTGGAATATCATTTGTTTTGTGTTCCTTTTTGTCTTGGAGACTGAAAAATACCACTAGCAGAAGCCCATCGTTTGGAGTCTTTTCTTGTTCAGTTCCAGAGGGGATTCTGTAACAGGTTCTCTTTATACTGAGTCTTTTTGGAGTAATTTAAAAAAGAAGGAGGAGTACTACAAGTATAACCAGCTCCGACAATTGTTTGCCTTCTGGCATCCAACAGTTTTTTATATTGCATCTTCTGATTTGATTTACTAGCTGTTCCAAGCTCTGGCAAGTGCCGTAATAGCTTTTTAAGATTACTCTGTTTTTATATTGCTGAGCTTTTTTTTGTATTACACTGTTTACCCTATTTCTAAGCTATATACTTCATTGCCTTTAACTCTTCTCCTGTCATGCCAGAGAGTTGACAGCTTTGCTAGTATAGCTTTTAGCATAATCATGGCCTGATCCAACTGTAGACCTCGTAGATTAACTATTATTTTAAAGCTTTAGATCAAGACCAGATGCCTATCTAAAAACCGTGCTCTCATTCACTGAAGATTGAAGATGAACCAGGAATTTGAGAGTAAAATTCTACTATTTCCCTCCTAAATGATCACAGCAAGCTTTCCTACGTTGTTACAATACATGAATCTGTCAACCATTTTATCAACCATTTTAGCGATATGTTTTAAAGCCATCTTCTATCAAGATGAGTATTTGCTGTGTCATCTGTAGTACTTTAATAGTCATAATATGGTGAAACATTGTAGATATAAAATAGTTATCACACATCTTTATAATTTATGGAAAGTTGGAGAAAACCTGAAATCTATTTGTAAGTGACTTGTGGAGTTGGCAAGTGAAGTTTCCATATGATTTGAAATTATCCATGATAGTCAAATTTAAATCCAACTATGAAATGCTGCAGCATGACATTAATACTTAACCTTGGGAAGATAAAATGGCAGGTGAGTTCATTTGCAATCACAGAAAGGGGTAATGCAAAATATATTGATGGACTGTAACTATTAGAATTTGGAAGAGAAACTGGGAATTACTGACGCTATTCTGTAAACTCTGAAATATCATCTCAGTTCAAACAGCAATTAAAAGGAATAGAAAATACTAGGAGAGAAGTTGAAAAAATATGTCACTGTATAAATGCGTTGAATATTCTATGTGTAATTATAGTAACTTATTTGATAAAGAGATACTAAAATTATAAAAGTTACAGAAAAGGTAAAGTTCACTGGGAATATGGAGCATAGATTAGATAGTCCAGCTGTTTCATGATGCTGAGGGAGCAGGTGATTAAGTAACAGTCACTATTTCTCACAGCGCAAGAAATAGGGTCGCCAATGAAATTATTGCTTAACATTTAATCCAATTTTGAAACTGATTTCCATAGGATGTTATGGGGACCAAGATATAAATGTGGTCAAAGAGGGATCAGACAGATTCAGGAAAGCTAATTTAATCAGTGATTGTTAAGCATGATAGTCCGGAGAGTCAATGGAGAGAGAACAGCATCTCCAAAGCCTGACTCATCCCATCCTAGGAGAAGTGTCTTGGATCAACTGGGTAGATAGCTGTCTGAAGATGACTGTCTCTCCGTTGGCCTCATTGACTAACTTAGTGTAGACACCAAAATTTGAGAAGGTTAAAGATAGATGATACAGATTACTGTAGATTCATATACAAAAATTTTGAGAAATTTTGGCAAATAAAAAAGCTATGAACAAAATTGAATGGTAAAGATGGAATTGACTATAAGGAAAGGAAATTTTCCTTTCTATTTGCTATCCAAGGTATTTTTATTCTTTCTTAGCAGCAGTATAATTTATGTACTTTAATTACAGAAGCATAACCAATGTGAAATAGACTATTGGATCATGGTCAAAATCATTCCCAACCTCTGGAGTCGTTAGAGAGAACACCAGTCTTCTTTTATCGTAAACCTTTTCACCTCCACATTCTCCAGTAATGTGAGGTAATCATGTGGTGAGCCATGCCAAGCTTCATTTGGAGAAGCAGGGTAATATCTGATATTCTCTAGCTTTCTAAATTCTGCAGACTTTTAAATAGTAGCTGTCAATGTAGTTACAGCTGCTTCATGTCACTGTTGGGGGTATAAATATTTCATCCATCGCTGTCTGCTGTCACCTAGGAGAAGCAGTTACTGTGGAAGGTGAAACCATGTGAGTGCTGTCCAGTCCTCACATCCTTGCCTGTTATCTCCAACGTTCCTGTTTGATTTGGAAAGATCCTCCATAGTCTGCTACAATGAGACCTTAAGGTTGTCTCAGTAATTACAAACTTTGCTTCAAAGTGAAACCATCTTTTCTATGTCTCTATTTTTCCCTCTGGGATCTTTGCAGTCCAGGTCCAGGGGCCTCAGCTATTCCCATGGACAATTTAGCAAGAGTCATCTCTAAATTTGAAGAAACATCATGCAACTTGAGAATGAGCATTGTTTCTCCTGCTTTTGAGGATGGGTCTTTCAGTTGCTTAGTCTTTTAAAGTAGTTTTCACAGAGGGTCTTTATTGGTCACAAGGTTTGATGGGCAATGAATCGGAACAAAATTCTATTTTCCTAGACCTTTTAAGGGAACTGCACACTATCATTTTAGATTTTTAATTTTGAGAACATCCAAAAGGTTTCTGAATCAGCTTGTATGTATGAAATAACATCCATCAAATGCATTCCCAGTGGATATAATAAACACAGAGAAATCAGACAGTATTTTGGACTAATTCCATAATCCCATAATTTAAATATTTATATGTCTTTCACTTGTTTTCCATGATATTTTTATCTGCATTGTGGTTGCTTTTTTTTTTTTTTTTTCTGTTTTTATGGATATATTGCTACCACCTGTGCTCAGAGATGTTCTTTTATAGCAGCTTCCCGTATGTTTCACTGGTGGAATTGTAAATGCATTCATGCCCAAATCAAAAATGTTGCTAAGGTTTTCTGCCAGCCTTTTTCAGTCATCCCCAAAATGATAATGACTAAACCGTGTGTCCTAGAAAAACAGCCTTCAGAAAGCCATCTGAAAAGCAAGCATCCTTTAAAGTAAGAAAATAGACTTTTCCTTGCTTCTTGTTCTTTGCAGCTTAAAGTATAGAAGTTCTCTTTGATGTTGTAGTAGTACAGACTTGAGATGCTTTGTAAAGTTATCTTCTATTTCCTCCTCTCTCCTCCATATAGATCTTATTATTCTTCGCCCTGGTAAATATGAGTAAAGTTTAGTTCCTATGTCTCTTGTATCTCTTGTTTCTATCTGTCTATGGTTCTTTCATCCAAAAAAAAAAAAAATGTGTAGTGTGTACACAGATACTGCACACACACACACACACACACACACACACACACACAGATTTGGTTGGGTAAATATATCAATGTTTTATTAACACAGTCACGGTAATCAGTTGTAATAAAAATATTTTCCAACAGATCTCTCACTGAAAGCAGTTGGAAGAAATTGTTCCAATTACTTTTAATGTATGCAGTTATAAAACTGTGCCGTCCTTTAGCATGAGAGTCTGTGTATCTCTCCTCCCCATTCTGACTTATCTTACAACCAAAAATCCAGTGAAGATATATACCTTTCTGTCTTTTGGAACAACTATTGTACTATAAAAGCCATGAAGTCAAAGTAAAACAAATGGCTGGGAGTTTGTGTTTATAATGAATTTTGTGCAATGAAGGACATACAAAAGGCTTAAAGACTTGCTATTAAGATCATGAAATAATAATGAAGTTTGTGTTTTAGGGACACAAAGTCTCCTCACAGAGAGACAGCTTCCTCTTTGCTTTGCTGCTCATTTTTCAGTTTCTATCAATACTAATCTCAGAATGCATTCTATATTTTCTTCAGTATATAACCTTGCTAAGAGAATTTTTAAAATTATTTTGCTATGTCATCTGTAAAAATGAATTTTTTCAGGAGGAAGCATTCATGAGAATCATCTTTATTATCTGTCAGTCTGATTTCAAATAGCACTATTAATGCGTACTAATTTATAAGAAAATACTAGGGAATTGTGATGATTTTATGCATTATTACTTTTTGATGCTTTGCATTATTACTTTGCTGCTGGATTGATCCATGTAGCATAGGTTCCCTGTTCAGAAGGACCTTTTTCCTTTTTTTTTTTTTTTTAATTTGCGGAGAAGCTATTTTTACATTTTGAATCAATTGTGTACAGCGTGACATAAATTGGATTGACAAGTCTGGAAAATGAAACTCATAAAGGAAGAAATACAAACAACAAATAGTTCTAAATTAAGTCCCAGGGGCCCAGTTCAGTTGCATGCCTTCACATCTTCGACATTTTTGTTCTAGTTTATGTGAAGGATACTAGTTAAAGGTAAAAAGTACTTGGAAATCTCAACCAGGACTTGGTCCTTTTGTGCTGAGCATTGAATTACACTGTTAAATATCAATCAGGACAGTGAATATGGCAAAACACAACAGTTATCTGAACTTTACAGCTCACCTTTTGGCACAGCTGAAATGACACCGAACTCTGTGTGCACTCTTGCCTGTTGCATGTTTTAACATGAAGGAAGGAAGGTTGGCAGCTTTTTGGTTAACACAGCATGGAAACCTCAGCTTGTCAAAACCAACTTTATTCCCACCTAAACTTCAGGTGCGTAACAAAACTGCTGGTGAGTGTGTGCAGGTGAAGGAAAGCAGCCATTTTAGAAGGACTCCCAAAGGGAGGCCCTGTAGCTACAAAATTAGATGAATACCTGTAGATGAGCAGGGTTTACTGCGATGTCTTTTCTCTGTTGACAAAAGGGAGTACTTTGGCATTTGCTGGTTCAGTATGCTCTAGTTAGCCATCTAAATAAGGTAGGTGAGGTCTCATTCAAAGAAAGACTTGGTTCAGTTGCTAAAGCATGGGTGTCTAGTGCCATCTAAAAGGCCTTAAGGTATATGAGACATCCACATGGAGCTGGCAGATACTGACACAGGCCTTAGAGTAGCTGGTGTCCTCCTGGGCCAACAAGGACACTCTGTATTCAGGTAGCTGAATTGAACTCAAACATGGCTTAGGTCACACTGATAGTCTCCAAGGCATGAGTTCATCCTCTCTTTGCTGCAGGATGATTATGAAACTGCGTATTTAGAGTGAGACCTGAGAAACTAAAATCTTATTTTAAATGAACCATCAAAGAGCTGTCATTTAAATTTTTGTATTTCTTACAAACCTCAAGAATTAAAAAAGGGTAGAAACCCTTTGTATTTCATACTGGAGCTTTGAAGCATGTAAAATTCTTCCTGAAGTCCATTTTCATTTTTTTTTTCTATATTTCTTCTATATTTGATTTAGTCTCAAAGATTTTTAACATTTTAAGTATGTTTGTCCTGTTCAAGCTGCTTGTGATTCATTTGCTCACTTTTTTTTTTGTATGAGTAACATTTTTGACTGCCCCTCAATGTCCAACTTAAAAGTGTAAAGCCATTGATTTCAATCTGCAGAATTATGATTCATCCTCTCAGTAATGTGTTTCCTCTGCATTTAATCATGCTCCTTCTGAAGCAGTCACAAGGGAAGGTTCCAATGATTGGTTTATAATGAATTTGGGGTGAGCAGTGCACCAAAAAAATCACTAGCCGCAGCAATGCAAACACTTTGTTTTGACTTTGAAAGGTTTTTTGTAAAATAAAAAGCTGTAATATACTTTCATAATAACCACTTCTATTAATATCTTTCATAATACACAGTCATGTGGTTTTTAGTAATGTAGTTTCAAACACAGGTCAAAATCATCAGTTGAAACCAGATCAGTTATAGTGGTCTGCAGATGTGTGTAAAAAGGGAGCTAACTCCAAAATATTGATTTTTTTTTTTTTAATGTAGAAATTGAACAGAAACAAAAGATTTAAAATATGCCTATATGTATCTGCCTGTATTTATTCTATTTATTGCCACACTATTTATAGACCATGTGCTGATACCCTTATTCAGATTTGTACTCCATCTTTTATTGGTCATAGTTGTCATCACAGGACACGGGAATAAGAAGAAAAGAGGAATTATCACTGTTTTGTGAGTTGGGAACAGGTAGGAAAGACTCTGTGTGCTGATCTTGTTGCATTTATCCCCAACGAAGAGTGTAAAGGCTCATGGCACCTTATTCTCCTTGTGTATCCAGCTATTACCATGAGACAGTCTCTTGCACCATTGGGCATAGCAGCTGAAAGAGATGCTGTAGATGAAAAGAGTTGGACATTAGCAATGGGTTGAAGAAGACCAACCATTTATATAGCACTTAGAGCTTGAAGTGATTTTTTTAATGGAATAATAATATATTTAAACAATAATCAAAACTGTCCTCACTCTTCCAGTTCAGGACTTCATTCACCAAAGAGCTGAGTATAAGACAACAACAACAACAAAAAAAAAAGGAAATCACAAGGACATAAAGAGACAGTCTTGAGCAGAATGACTCCCAAGTTTAGCTGCTTAAAACTGCTGTGTTTTGGAGGGGCTGGAGAAGGGTGGAAAAGAGTTAATTTTCTACTGCTTTGATGGAAATAACTACCATTACCTGTCTGTATTAGGTGTAAGAGTATGCTGGGCTTTTAATGGCATTAGTCACACCTAAATAAAGTTTGTAATACAGAGGAATATCAATCAGCTTCAGCAAATGTTTGTGCTTCCCAGGAAGATCAGAAGCAGTATTTTGAGTGTAGGTAATCCTCTGTTGTCAAGAAGGGTGGAATCTTTCTCGTTTCACTTTAAGCATTTAGAAATTCAGTTTCAAATCTAAGCAAATTACAAGGCTGCCTCTAGGATCAGCAGAAAGAGAGAGACCCTTGTAGAGGGTGATTCATCCCAGCTGAAAATAGGCATACATATGTTCATCCTGCCTCTTTCAGACGTCTATCTCTACATGGAGTGAATCACCCTGAAGATTTCTGTCTGTCTAATGGCTACAGATGGACCAAAGAAAACCATCTTTTTAAAACAGCTAACATTAGGTGAGATTAATCCACCTTTGCAGAAAAGTAGGACAGTATTGTATAAAAGCAGTTAATAAGCAATGGGTTATAAAAGAAGTATGAGGCTTGTGTCAAAGTGGAGTTTCATGACTGAAGAGTGAGAGATGTGGTCTTAAAAACACATATGATTGATTCAAACACCAGTTAAAACAAGGGTGGATGATGTCCAGTGAAAAACCTGTCAGTAAGCATGACAACTTACAGAATTTGGCTATTTTACCAAAGCTATTTGGCTATTACTCTACCAAGGGTACAGTAACCATTCAAACCAACAATAAAACAAAACGCCAAATTTTAGGAGATCTGCTGAAATTTGAGTGTAGAGAAAGTATATATTCTTTTTCTGGGTAATTACCACAGAATAAATGGCCATTTATTTAAAAACAAGCAAACAAAAACTAAGAAAAAGTGGTTTATATATGTAAATGCAGTAAAGTCAATGACTAGAGTGTGATAGCACTTATTGTCAATGTGTATCCTGAAGAAAAAGAGTGTTTTAACAACCATGGTCATTACCAATAGGAAAAAAAAATCTGTTTCTCAGGTGGAGGAAACTTTGGTGTATTTTGGCCTAACAAAATCAGACGGATGCTTGCAGTGCCACATAAACATTGTCATGTGGTTTGAAAAAGGGCTTGGAACCCGCTCAGAGAGACAATAATGTTCAAAAATGTCTTATCAATAGTCCCCAAAAAGAGAAATTTGCAGCAAACATCCCAGTCCCGTATTGAAAAGTGGCTACATCTCTTAAATACCTAAAAATCATATAAGCCACACTTCTGTACAGTGAGTCTTGAGAAATGTTCTCTGTGATGACTCGTAACTTGTTCCAGTGACTACTCTGAACTAGTGCTCTCCATCCATGAATCAGGACATCTCACTCAGAACATTAGCCCCTTGGAAGCCTATTAGATTCTAGAATAAAACCCTCAGATAAATCAGCCAAAAGCTATTATATTTGGTAGAAGGCATACAGCGAACCTGTGGCTGCAATCAAGGCTTTAAGGGTGGAGTATTCTGGATAATCAGACTAACCATGACTCAAATTCATTGGAATGTTGTTCAGCATATGAATTGCTACAAAAAGACACGTATATACATGCATGCATTTTAGCGCATATTGTTCTTGAGGAAAAATCAGAGAGAATAGGCCAACTAAGAAAATACTCATCTTACTGATGATAAATGAATCTTCTGCCTCAATTCACACCTTCGTTACCAGTTACTTACTGATCACCACCACTGATAGAGACTGGCCTAACAGCAAAATGAAACTATGGCAATGGATATAATTAATTATTTGCTGGCACTCAGCATTAAAAAGTGTATCATTCTCTTCAGAAATTAATCACTAAATTGTCTAGAAGATCTAGAATTGGCCATCAAACTGTTTAAATACTGGAAGAAAAGAAGTAGACATGACAAACGGAAGAAAAAAAAATACTATTTGAGTTATGGCATGTGACAAAGCCAAACAATAGAGTTAAACAGAAAGTCTTCAGTAAAAATAATAATAATAATAATAAATATTAAGGAACACTGACTATTCGGAGACTTTTTTTTTTTTTCTGGAGGAATATGGGAATATGGGAATATGGGGAATCTTCCTCATTGCACTCCAAAATTAAAGACTGGAAGAAAGAGCAAGCAAAGGAGCAATTTTGTCCCTGTCTCTTCAAGGCTAAATACAAGCAATAGAACCTGGTAGCTTTTCTGAGCACACAGCTCCTCTTGCAATCCAGATGAAGTCTCTGCTTTATATTCTTTACTTCCTATCCCACTTGCAAAGGAAGAGAGAAAGCTATGACCTGCCTTAAGCAGCTTCCCAGTCTGAGTGGGGAGAGAGAGTAGAAATGTCATTGCAGGCCAGTTTTTATGGTTGCCTGTTTTGGAGTCCAGCTTTGAATAAAACTCTACTGCGTCCCAGGGGGGTACCTCAAAAATTGAGCTCCTGGATAGGCTGGCTACTTTTACCCTTGATTTTTATGTCAAAAATGTAGGTAACACCCTTTTCATTTTACTCCATACTCAGAAGAGAACACATTCATTGTTTTCATACTCTTAATGAAACAAAACTCTTATTTTCTAGTCACGTGGGTGGCGGGAGAGGGGGAAACTACATACCAGTCACTTATGTTAGAGCATCCATCTGTATAGATTTTACCTTTTCCTTTTTTCCTTTATTGCTTGAACCTAATTGAATATCCGTCTCATTTCAAGTAACATTTAAAAATATGTCTTCTTTTGCTTAAACTTCTTCATTTATTAGTCAATTCAGTTGAATAATTGTATTCTATAATGTTGTTACTTTCTTTTTTTTCCTATTTTTTTTTTTAGGCAGAAAGATTATAGGCCTGAATCTGATCTTTGGAAAAAACAGGAATGTGAAATCATTGCATTCCTGTTTTACTGTAGTGTAAATCAGAACCTGGTTGTCTCACCCTTAATTGGAAGTGTAAGTTGATAGCAGTAAATCAAGACTGTCCCTAACTTCAGTATGGTGCTATACATGCACAAAAGAACCCTTTTTCACTGATGGACTTTCCATCAGTTTGTGTAGTGCAAAGTACAGTGTAAGTTCGGTTAAAATCTCAGAAGATGCTAAACATTGTGTGGAGGGGAAAGCTGGCAGCTTGTGCTGTTTCTCAATGTGAAGAGCACGGCGTGTTCCTGAACAGTACAGATCATTGACAAGCAAAGTATTAATATCATGGGAATATAATAAATCTACCTGTACCTCATAATCGGATTTAGAGTTACTACTGAAGTGGTGTCGGCTGTCCTCGAGTTACGGAATTGCTGAGACCGGCAGGGACATCTGGGGGTCATCTAGTCCAAGCAACCTGCTCAAAGCAGGGCCACCAAGAGCAGGAACTCCTACCGTACTCCACATCACTTAGGTCCATTAGGCTTCCCTAATTATGGTACTCTCTGTCCTTGATCCCTCTGCCTGTTATCTGGTGTGGTGCTACTGCACCTGGAATAGAAATGGGAAATGCTGAGAAGAGGATTACATTCAGCTCCATTCCACATGTTGGCACTGCTCTTTCCCTTTGCTGGCAAAGTGCAGGTGTGGAGTTGCTGTGTGTTTGGGTCCAGGAGCGTGGGGAGAAGAGCAGGAATTGAGCTGAGGGAGTCATTTACCCTTTGGAGTTTTGGGGGACCATGATAAATGCCGGGCCCATCATGAAGTCTTGACTCCTAGTCACTGAAGAGGATCAAATTGGCTGGTTTACAGGGGGCCAGTGAGGGGAGAAAAACAACTGCTGCCACCAGTATTTCCTGATAAGCTGACTGACCCCTTTTCTAAAGATTTAGGAGTACTTTAATATATCTTTGGCATTAGTATATTGAAAGATTCAAAGGGTATCTACATAAGTACCGTTTCATTCTCTTCTCTAACAGATCTTCCTCTCCTGCTCTTAGTGGAAAAAAAATCCCCTCTAGTGTGGATCTTTTGCATAAGAGAAATGCAAGGCTCAGGGCCATCCCTGTTTTGTGTAAGCTATCTTAAAAATCGCATTGTCAAGTGTTGTGTTTAGGTGCTTCCCAGTTTGTATGGGAAGCACTGCCGTTGGACAAAGTCATTCCAATTGCAGCCGTTGTTCTTTGTGGTTTGGATGGGAAAATTCCTGCTTTCCTCCACGCATGTTGTTTCTTGGTTACTTATTGTTATGAGACTTTGGCTACAAGATTTTTGGCTTTTTTTTTTTTTTGTTTGAAAGGTTCCAGATTTCTTATTCTGTGGAACAATAAATACATTTGAAGAAATGAAGCATCTGTGTGGCTTGAAAGTCTGCTCCTATCTATCCTTCTTGCTGACATTAATAGAGGAAAGGCAGTGTCATGAGCAGCCTGAGGAGAAAGGAACAATGCTGGGAGTTGTCAGGAGTTATAGTTATTATCAGCACACAGCTGGAAATTTGTTAAACAGCCTGATCAAAAATAACAAGAAAATTGTTCTGTTATTGTAGAATATGCATATAGTTCTATGCTTCCCCCAGCATTTATTTTTTTGGGGGCTTTGTTCCCCCCATATATGCACATATACTGGAATCTATACAGTGTCTAATCTACTTAGTGCTTATAGACTTTGGTTTTGTCAAAGATTGAAAAGACACCCACTGCACTTACCTGCTTAATGCCAGGATTTCACATGTAGTTTGCAGGAGTCAGCACATTCCTGTGGGAGTCTGTGGGCTGGGAGCAGGCAGAGGGGTGGGGATGAAGCACAGCTTTCCCTCCAACCTAATGACTGCCTGCCAGCACAGCTGAGCTGGCAAACTGAGTGTTGTAATTTGCTTCTGGCATGGTCCACATGGCTCTTTCCCATTTCCCAGAGCCAGGGAAAAGCAAGAAAAACATGTGCCTTACAAGAGGACTCTTTGATGCCCCTTGAGGCTGCTACTGTGGAGATGTTGCTTGACTACCCCATTTAGCTCATGCAGGATTGCTGCATTGGGAAAACAAGGACTTGAACATGAACAGGGTCAAAGCAGCCATATAAGTTGAGGTAGTCCTGTTCATTAATGTCTCCTAGGTGCCTGTACCTAGGGCCCTAAGACTAATCTCCTTACGTTACTTCTGCAAGCAGCAAAGGGAAGGAGGTGCTAGAGCATTCTTTCCAAATGGTCTGCAGGATGAACCCCTTTCTCTCCATTACGTCTGAAGGGAATTGAATGAATTTAGCTAGCCATAGTGGGTACCAGAAGCAAGGTGGTATAAGTGTCGCATTTTCCCGAAATTGTTGGTGTTGGAAGGAACCTCTGAAGATCCAGTGCACCCCTGTGTTTAAGTGAGTGTTTAAGTTTAAGTGTTTAAGTGAGGTCAGCTAGAGCGGGCTGCCCAGGACTGTGTCCGGCCAGGTTTTGATTCCACAACCTCCCTTGGCAACCTACCTTGGCCCAGCTCTCTCAGTCTTTCCTCGTAGGCAGGTGTCCAGAGAAGGAGCCTCCACAACCTCTCTGGGGGCAGCCTCTTCCAGGGCTCTGTCCCCCTCACAGGAAAGAAGTTCTTCCTCACATGGAGATGGAACTTCCTGTGTTTCAACTTGCACCCATTACCCCTTGTCCTGTCACTGGCCACCACCGAGAAGTGTTTGGCCCCATCCTCCCTACATTCATCCCTCAGGTACTTATACATATTGAACAGATCTCTTCTCAGTCTTCTCTTGTGAAGCTTTATTTATTTATTTTGATCTTTAATAAAATGCTGATGATTAAAACTCTACTCACACTGATAATGTAGTACTGCTGAGCCAAGGGGGGAAGGCAGAATTGTTAAACCAATAGAGGAACTACTGCAAAATATTATAGGTAAAACAACCTGCCTGTAACCAAGGTGTTTGGATGATGATGATGATGGTGTGGAGGTAGGAGGTCTTTTAGCGTGTCTGAAGCATGTGTGCAAAAATGCAGCAATAGTATCAGACAGGGAAAAACTGGAAGACGAGGTATAGTTTTAAAACTAGTGGCTCTCTGCTCCTTCCTGCACATGATTTAGCTCCTTTACCTCCAAAGCCCCCAGAAAATCAATATAAACTCAATTTGCTAGGCCTTGCTGCTGAGTCATCTTAGAGTAACTCCAGCCTCCTCCTACTGCAGCTCTCACTCCTCTGGCCATGTGGAGGGGACGGAAAGCAGGTGAATATATCCTGAAATGTTCCTCATATTCCCCTTGCCCACTGTCTTCCAGCACAGCCCGGAGCACTTCAGATTTTGGACGAGTTACTTAAAAAAGGGGCTAGCTTTTGGGGCCAGCATAGCCTAAGGGTCGGTGATTTGGGGATTGCTGTGCAGCAGCTGAGATGCTGTTGCACGAAGTGCTCCCAAAAGCTTGTGCCTTTGGGAACGGATGGCCTCTTTGGATTGTTTTGGACATGTGTTTTAAGCTCAGCCTTTATATTGCCACAAGCAATAGTAGTTTTAGGTTTTTCTGGGTGCTCTAATCTGGCCTCTGATGCTCTTGGTAATATTAATATCCATTCTTCTGACAGCAGGCTCACATTGGGAACAGACTGCCACCCACCATGCAGAGTGCCACCCACTTACCTGGTTTCTTGTTTACTGTGAATCTCTATGCTGGTTGGGAGTCCAAATGTGTTTTTTTTTTTTAATTCTTTTTTTTTTTCTTCCGTGATTTTTGCCAATCTGAAAAAGCAGCAGCAGCTGAATAATGATGCTTCGATTGTCACACTGCATGGTTAGAAGCATGGGAGTTGGAAGCAAATTTGTAGTTTGAAAAAATTAAATTTACTAAACAAAGAATTGCTTGCGGAATGACCTTTCCTCTACTTGAAAACTTAGTGATTGTGCAGCTGTTCTCTCCTGCTTTTGCTTCATGCATATTCATGGATTTTCACAAGGGGGAGAAAAATGTTTGGGAAACCATGATTATAACTTAATTAAAAATAGTTTCAATTTTAGAAAATTAACTGTGTTGGCAGTGGTGTACCCGTTGCTAATGGGTGATTGTACTTTTCAATAATAATAAGAGATTCAATGAAACCCTAGAAGATGTTAGAATGTGATTAAATGGATAATCTATGTATTTGAGCTTTTATTCTCAAATAAGCTGTGTCTCCCGGAGCCAGAAGTGTGAGTTTATATTCGATAATTATATGAGGCTCTTAAACCTTCTTGCAGATTATAATTCAATTCTGTAAGAAAAGGCTTTTAAAAGGAGAGGCAGGAATGAAGGTCTGTAATGGCAGGAAGGTGCCGTGGCCGGGACGATCACCTTGTCCAGCCTCACCTAGAGCAAGGCAGACTATATTTTATCTTATATTGGAGAAGCAAGTGAGAGTAGAGAACTCACCAATCCTAAATTACACCTTCCCCAAAGGCTGATTTGAGTCTCTACAACCAAACTCTGATTTTCTTAAGATGTTAGCTGACATTTTGCACCAGTCACATAGAGGAAATTGTTTGTTGGGATGTGTCAGAGATGGCTGAAAGGTGTTTGGGACTGACCAGACAAGGGCATCAAGCAGCTCAGTAAAACTAGGGACCAATTACAGAGGATAAAACTGTCTTATTTCTGTGGATGTGATGACAGAAAAGATTATGGATAGAGATTTTTGTTCATCTCTTTCGTTATGTAAACTTGTGTAAGTGCAAACCTACTTCATTTTCTACAGTGTTTTATAATTACATTACTAATAATAGAAAACCTGTCAGTCAAAAATGTCTGATATTTGCCCATTGAAGATCACTTTTTTTTTTTTTTTCCCATGTATAAGTGTCATTGAGATAAATAATAATGGGGATACAAATCCAAATGAAGAGAGTCAAATAGAAGCAGACTTTGATGAATTAAAAGAGATGGAAGGTGCCCTAAGAACCTCCCTAACATAATTGCTGCAATTACTGAGATTACTGAGAATCTTTTTTGGTCCTGTGGGTCCCAAGCAAAGCACTTTATGACTGTGAAAGGTAGCACAATTTAAAGGGAAAAAAAAAAAAGGGGGGCGGGGAGGAGGGGAAAAAAGGAGAAAAAGGAGGAAATAAACGGGCCCCTTAAAGATTAAAATGAACGTTCTGTCATTTCGTTGAAAGGTCATCCAAGTTGGAACTAGAGAAAGATCTGTATTCGTATGCATGGGTCTCTGTAGCATTTAATTTCAGGCTTTGCCAAATTAAGTCAATAGCATACATAATTAATATTCATTCTGAAAGCTAATCTTGAGGAGAAAAGAAATTCAAAGATAAGGTTAGGGCAAATGCTCTAAATTCTTATAAACTGCAAATCCATCAACTGAGTCAAAAAAGATGATTTTTAACATCTGCATACTCGCCAGTATTTAAGCTAAGTTTACCCAAGTATGTGGATGGGAGTTTAGCAAAGCAAAGTAATAGCTTTCTACTGGCAGATAATGATTTATTGTATGAGTTCCTGTAGGGGATTCTTTGAATTCAGAGATCATACAGAGCAAACCATTATTTGCAGAGTGGCAGGGCAGAATCTCGCAAGGCTTGTAAGGGAAGGAAATGCAGAGTGTACATAAGGAGGATTTACTTGGTAGGTACTGGAAGCATCCCGAGAAATGATAGTCACTGTTAGTGCACGGGGCTGTCCTCTGGTAGCCTTGGTCCCTAGGGCTTTGGGATGTTTCTGGCTGATAATGTCCTAGCCCAGCAGGTTGTATCATTTTGTACTTGCAGATGACTGAATTTCCAGATTTCACTTTGTACCAGTTGAATTGTTTGACAAGGTGGACCTTCCTCTTAGTGCACAGAGTGCTTGTGGGGCTGAGCTGGGTGCTGGGGCTGCCAAGAGCTCTGGTCATCACGGTTGGGCTGGGGATGGGTGGGGATGCTGTGGAGCTTGGAAGGGCAGACCAAAGACATATCTCAAGTAAAAGACCAACATGGAAAGTATTGAATTTGATATATATATAGACATATCTGTATTTTGTGCTTCTATATATTCTATATTTATAAATGTTAAACATTTATAAATAGGTATATAAGATATATACAACAAATGCAGCGGATATCTCCAGTATTAACAGTGATGGCGTATAAATCATCTGCTCTGTATTAACTCTACAATAAGTATACTTAAATACCGATATATATATAAATAAAAATTATGTCTGTCTTTCAAGTCTGATAGCAGCTTTTTGTCAGACTAAAGACATCTCTAGCTTTGCTTCCTTGCAGTGATGTTTCAAATTATGGGCCAGTCTTGTCCACAGCCTTTTACCTATGAAGAGTAGCAGTGAATATGCTGGTCGTATCTGGAGAGACATTCAAGACAAAGAGAAATTCTGCAGATATCCGTGAATCTGGGAAAAGTTTTTGATAAATTAAAAGAAAAAAATGAAGCCATATTTTTCAGCCATAGGGTAGTGTAAACTTAGAAATTACTGTACAGGAACTGCTAAGAAAAGAGAGGCCACCTCTCTATATGATGATACCTCTGAAATAAGAGAAATGTGGTAGTGCCTCACAAAGGAAGGACAATAACCCCCACCAAACCCAAAACGATATAAATCTTTCATTTAGAGGAGAATATTATTAAGACACAAAAGATTAATTTTTATCATTGATTTGAAGACAAGTAAACAGTCTGTCTCCAGGGCTTAAGATTTCTAAAATGAAAGGAGAATGTTTTATTGTTCCCCATTTCAGCTTCAAATATTCAAATCTAGTTTAGTTTCCTAGCCACGAGGGAGCCCATGAAGTTGGGTTTGACCAAAAGTGTCAGTGTGTTTAAAACAAGTGATGCGTTCCAGCTTTTCTGCTAATCAAGTTTAAAATATCGCAGCAACTTGACTAATTGTATTAATTCATTTTTTCTTTAGGCAAAATGGGGAAACAAAATAGCAAACTGGCCCCTGAAGTGATGGAGGATCTGGTGAAGAGCACGGAGTTCAACGAACATGAGCTAAAACAGTGGTACAAGGGATTTCTAAAGGACTGTCCAAGCGGTAGACTGAACCTTGAGGAATTTCAGCAGCTCTATGTAAAGGTAAGTTATTTATTCGTATTCTTTGTCCATAAGAAAAGTAATGAAGTAGTATAAAGCCAAAGTTTAGTTAAAAGCTTCATTAAGTTCATTCAGATTAAGCAGTATGTTCAGCAGGGGAAGCATTGGTGAATACAAGGATATAAATGAAAGTTCCCCACTAGGAAAACCAGCGATTCATATAGGGATCAGAACCAAGTGTTTAGGAAGAAAGTTGTAAATTATTCACAGGAAATTTACTTTCTTCACTCTGTAATGTATGGGTATCTTTCACCTTGAAAAAGATCTTCCAGTGCTGTTTAATAGGCTGTGTTGTATCCTGTGTAATACCATGGGATTATAAACTGTGTGATCATTTCACCTACTCATATAAAAGTCTGTTCTTTTGATTTCAGTGAAGCTTTTAACTGGTGAGTTTTCACAGCAACATGTTCTGCAGACAAATTTTTCATTGTGTATGAGGGAGTTCCTCTATAAATCTTAAGAGTTGCCTTTCCTTTTTCTCAGCTGTCTCATTGCCCTTGTTATATGACAAAGGAAAAACAGGCTGCTTCGTTTATTTTCTTTTTATTTTTCATTATCAGATACAGTAAATTTTTTTCCTTGCATTTAGTATGTATTTATTCTGTAAAAGAGAAGAGCACGGGGGAAGCATGAGAAGTATATTCATGTTGCAAAGATAATTATATTGTAATTCAGAATGGAGTGTCTACCTAAAGGTCAGAGACTTCAAAGTAATTTTAATTAGGAAAAATATTGGATGTCACTGATGAATAGCAGGATCAGAATAGTTCTTAAGTACAATGTGAGGCTGAATAAAAATAAAAAGCCTTTAAAATGTGAGTAGCTAGTATTGAGCAAACTGACAATTTCTGTAGACAAGCGGAACTGTCTGTCTCTTCCCTTACATGAATAATACAGTCCTTTCCTGGATTTCTTCAGTCTTGAACCAGTTCTCTCTATAAATTATTCCCCAGTCTCATTTTTCTTCTAATGGATTGTCTAACAAAAACTACTAACTGCAGCTTACATAAATAAACTTGTATCTTCATGTTCTAATATTTATGACTCAAGATGTTGCCTCACAACCCCATTCTTAAAGAAGACTGACTTAACTGTTTTAAAACAACAATAATAACAGTTGTTTATGAGGAAGGATCTTTTTTCTGCCTTCAAGTATGGTGCTTTTTATTGACTGATAATTTATAGCTTCCATTTTTAATAACTTGGTGCACATCCACCAACATTAGACATCTAATCATTTCTCTTGCATGTTTCTGAGGAAAGTAAATGGGCTTTTAAAAATGCACATTTATAGCAAAGTACACCAAGTGTTTAACTGTTTAGAAATCATGTCTTTCTTTTTGATACATTACAATAAATGAATTAAAATATCTTAGGTGTTTTTGTGTGTTATTAGGAAAGATACCTTCTGAAAATAGCTCGCAGCTGTAAGGACTTTCTCCCTCAAAAGGGTGTTTGAAGTATTCACAGATAATTCACAGCATACTTCACCCATGGAGGAAATAGCAGAGATTCAATATTATGTTTACAAAATGGTGGTGCAAAAATGAAAGACAAAGAGCAAAGAGCAAAGTAATATTTTAGTTTTGAAATATGGAGACAGCTCTATAGTCTTACTGAAGTGTAATATCCCCCTTTTTTTTTTTTTTTTTTTTTAAATACGCATTTCTAAATTCTTGGTTTCTACAGTTAAGTTTTTAAGATCTGCTCTTTATCATATTGCTGTCATATATTTAGTCTATTGTATTTGTGTATATATAGCATTTATATATGGGGTGAAATGCTAATTTTTCAGAAGTGAAATACCATTAGCTTTAGTGAGTGGAGTCCACAGCTTTACTTTTTATGACATAGAAAGAAATGCTTGTAAAATAATGGCAGCTTTCCTATATAGAACATTGTGCTTTCACCGTCTGCAGGAAAAATCAGAAGACTGAAATGGGATCTTTGCAAGAGAAGCCACCAGGAGGAGTCCCAAATCCTTACTGTTAGATTTAAAGCAGAATTTCTCTGTGTGATCTTATAGTTGTTAGATATGACATTTTATCTGGTATCTGGATTGGATTTTACCCAAGAAGACTCTCAGAAGTAAATATATTTTGAAAAAGAATATATATAGGGCTTATTTTCAGTTATGAGTCACTTTTTTTTTACATGATATTATGTCTTTGCTCATGAGAGTTGTGTGGTGCCCTTTTGCATGGAATGATGAAAGGGGGTAGGTGGACTGACTAAGTAATTAAGGAATGATTTTCTTTTACTCATACCCAGTAGAAAATATCCTCAATTTTAAGAGCAAAAGCTTGTGTATTTTCAGCTTTTAATAAAAATGGCCTACCATTTTTCTGGGCTTTCAGATCTGCAGAATTTACTTCATTCAAATTTTGCAGAGCCTTGAAAGCCCAATGGCTAGAATACTTATTGAATGAATTATGGTTTCATCACGGGCAGTTATTTTTATTTTATTTTAGTAGGTATTTCATTGAGAGAGGGAGCAATAGTTTAATAGGGAAGACTGTCTGTATTAATGCCTGTCTGTATTAATTCATCTACGTTAACATTTTAGGCTAGATCAGGAGTGTTATTTTGAGGCGAATTTCTCGATTACCTCCACTGCGCTTCCATCATTGCGGTGTGATCCTGGTACACACAAACTGCATTTTTTTGAGGAAATTTAACTGAAAGATGTGTTCTGGGGTCACATCTTGTGAGCTATTGTATAAAATGCCTGCTAGTAGACATTTGGTCTATGGGACCAAGCTAGAGCAGTTCTGAAGTAAAATATCCAGAACATGTCTGATCTGGATGTTATATCCTCAGCACTAACTTTTCTGCTTTGCCTATTTGCTCTAATTGTAGTGACTTAGAAGAGGAGATTCTCTAGCTTGGCTTGGAAACCCTTGCTATTGAAGTTCACATTTAAAACAGCCATGTGATCCTTAAAATAAACAGTTTCACAAGTGGACTACAGAAAAATTGTTTGCAGCACTTCTAGTGAAAGTGTCTGTAAAATGTTTAATAAAGAATACTTCGTTTAAATGGGCAGCTGATAGAAGGAAATCTACTTTATACTGTAGCGTATATAACATTATGTACAGTCTAATGAATTCAATTAAAAGTATTCCTCCATTATTTGGGTGTATAGATTTTGGTGTGAGATCCAGAATCTGTGACCATCTGTGAAGGTTTGTATTTGATTCCACAGACCTCAGTGAGGTGAATACTTGAACAGTTTTTGAAGTACTTTACTGGAAAATTGTTTATATATTGAAGTCCAAATGCTACAATGCTGAACTAGCTGCCCCAGCAGTCTGTAAAGACCCTTCTGAGAAAGCTAAAAATCAAGCCAGCAGTTTGTACGCATACATGCCTATGCAAACCCACAAAGTAATGCTCAAGACAGGAGCAATTTTTATTAAATTCTACCTTTCTCCAGGGCATAAGCATCTCTAGTGACATGAGAATTGCATCCTGGAAATCTGTCCTGCAGAGAACTATCTAGCAGATTGGAAGTAAAAGCAAAATCAAGTGACCAGAGTCTTTTTCTGTTTCTCATAAGTAAAGAAGGAATCAGGATAAGGTAAATGTCTAATTTTTACCACAGTGGTTTAAACGCTTCTCAAGCTGTATGAAACTGAGAATCAATTACCACGTTTGTGTGAAGAGTCTGACTCTGCACATCTTACCTTCTGCTGGAGAGCCCTGCCTGTGATGAGACAGGCCCTTTTGGGCTGCGGGCAGTATCCCAATTAACCTCTCTCTATGGGAAATAGTGATTAGTCTGGAACCTGCAGTTTCCATCTTCAAAGACTGTGTCCTACTTGTCAAGCTACAACCATGCTTTCTCTTTTTGCCTTTCCCTTCTTTCTATCTTAAGAAGTCTTCAAGTCCTTTATCATTAGCATTGTGGGTAGAGTGCTGAAGAAAAATTATTTTAAAAAGTCACATTCAAATAAAATATACCAGTAAAACATTCTGGATTCTTCCTGATATTCTTTAGGGTTTATTTCGGTCTAAAGGACCAAATGTATTTTGCTTTAGCATTTTTGAATTCACTGGGTTTAAATGAATATGCCCTAGAGTACATAAGCATGCATAATCAGTACTAATGTTCACAGGAATTATGTGTGTTTATTAAGTGGAAAATAGGCTTCTATAATGTGATACTTCTTGGAACTGGGTCACTGAACACGAGAAGCATATCCTCTGGATTAATAATAGAAGCAAGCACCAATGGTCCCTTAACTGGAAGGGTAGGGTTGGGATTCATCATGGTATAATGCCAGTATTAAAGTAAGTTGCTTTATGAATTTGTTGTACATCTATTATTTATGTTATTGTTTTTCAAAGATAAAACTGAACGGAAAAAAAATATGTCTTTTTATTAATTTCCATCAAATGATTTGTCATATTTTTGGCTTCTGTCTCACATTTCCTGTCTTGAAGGGAATTGATTTCTGGTCCCTCCCCTTAACCAGTGCAGAACAAAGGAATCTCAAAAATCTATTGAAATCTAAGTGGGTATATTTGTGGCATCTTTTTCTCCATGCAGACTTTCAAGACAGGCTAACATCCTTTTAAAGACAGCAAAACATTAGTTCAGACTTGCATTTCAAGCTTTGCATGGATGTGAAGAAGTTTGACTCCAGAACAGCACAGCTGTGTTTACAGGGAGCTCTAACATAGATACAGTTACACTGGTAAAATGATGCTTTTTCTGGGTTTCTTTATTTCCACTGGATGAGCTGGAAGAGTAAAGCTGGTCTTACAAGTGCTCTTTAACCATGTATGTTCTCCCTGGATTAGGAATACTTCTTAGTATTCCTGCCTTATATTAATACTCCTATATTGCTAAAAGCTATTATCTGTTTAGAAGTTGGTCAGTTTATCAAAAATTCTTGTATAGCTACTCAAAGGATTTTAACCCCTGCTGTTGCTAGTTTCCAGAAGATCATCTGTGGGTTGCTTGCAGACCTCCCCGACTGCAGGGTGTATAACTGATGGATATACCACCTGATATTAACTGTAACTCAGAAACATTACATTTATTTCTTTATTTGTAACTATGACTGTAAAAATCCTTGAACAGGTTAATAGTGCAGCTGTGTTATTAAATCTTTTGAACTGACATGGAATAATAAAAATATTGCTGTTACATAAAGGCCAATTAGAAGTAACATTGGATGCAAAAAGTAAAGCAAAAAACAGTTGTGATCCAGAAATATTGCAATGTAGCTCTGTAAGAAGTAACCTGTAAATAATCAGACAGTATAGTCTAGAATGAAATAACAGTAACATTACTGGCATCAATGAGAGGTTTGCTTTGAGGGAATTTGTAGAACCATCTGCTGGGTAAAGATTCAAAGTGTATTTCTCAAGCTCTAAATCAAAATCTACACATTCAATGCAATTATGGTGAAATCGTCAGAAATAAATTCTCATAAAAAAGGAGAGAGTGAATTTTCACCAGAAGTGAGAATTCCTGTGAAAAGAAAATTAATATAAGAATCTGAAGGGGAGAGAGTCTTAAGGTGATTTTGAAGTGCTTCAGGAAAGAGGTTGATACTTGCAACAACCCCTTGTGCTGCGTTTCTTTCTGCATACTGAACACAGGAAAAGCTATAGCTGAACTTAATAGCCTTTTATGGAACATAGGTTGAAGTTTGTTGGTAAAATTTGTAGGTAGTATACAGTGCTTTAAAGACCAGCAACCATTCTGAATAAAAAGCCCAGCAAATTGACATAGTTCTCATTTAAACTGCAAAGTAATTTGAGAATAATAGTTTTGAGAAGAGGAGCAGCATACTAGTAGACTTTTCTGAATATATGCCAGAAATCACAACACTGGATTATTAAAGCCTTAACAATATAGTATGAAGTTGGTTTAGGTTAAAATCCTAGTCTAATTGAAACCCGTGGGAGTTTTCATTCCTGATTCTCATTTAAGAACTTGCAACTAACTACACTGAGTTCCTGAAGTTGTTCCAGGGACTCAAGCCCTGGGAAATCTGGTGTAAACACCGTTAAAATCCTATCATACTAGAATCTCATGGAATGTAAAGAATATACACATGGCTAGATGTTACTTGATGATAGTATTTATTTCCAATGTAATTTCTTTATGGCTGGAGAGTGCTGAGATTAACAGTCCCAAAGTTATAAGACAGGATTTTTCAGTGGCTAATTTTAAAGGCTAAAAAATCTTTTATTTGTTTTTCCTGTGGATATGGCCCATATCCACCAGAGGATCTCTGGAGAATCTGGATGTAGAAAATGAAGAAACTGTACAATTCTACCAGATGAATTAGAAATAGTGGCTTGTGGAGCATCCAGACTTGTGGCACGGCTCTTTGTGCTGCTGAAACAGGTCAGTCACATCTGCTGGCCCCCTTTCCTTGAGACATAGGTGTGCTCGTGTGAACCCAACAGTCCGACTCTCCAAAGGCAACTCCAGGGCTTAAAAAGTCAGCAGATATGCCAAGATGTTTCCTAAAGTATCAACATTTCTGTTTGTTTAAAATATAACAAAACTGGTATTGCACAGTTCCGGAAGGAGCCTTTAAACCAGGACATTCTGTTTCAGTAAACAAATACTGTGAAATGCAAAGTATTTCATTTCAAAACAAAATGTTTTTCCCCAGTATCAAAGTCTGTTTCAAATATCTCATTTGTAGACAAGACCTGGGGCTGAAAACAGCTTTCTTGCTTCATAAGATGTAAATGGGAACTCAGTGCACTCAGCTGGGCCATATTTACCCCAACCCAGTGTCTCTGAGTCCGTCCATGCATTCTGCCCCTTCCTGCTAGTGAACTCAGCAATCCTTTAGCTGGTTGAATTACCTTAGTGACATGCCCTGCCAGAGCTTCCTGGATGTTCCGTTGTGATTTGCTCTAGCTGGGTTTGAACGCTCCAAAACTGAAGGAATCCAGTGAGTATCCAGGAGAGGAAGCAACTGGAAGCCTGGAAGTCTTATCTGTGGGAGGGTAGAAGTAGGGAGGGAATATGCAAAACTGCGTGTCCTGTTCGTGGCACTTTGACATGGCAAATTACTGTTACCGCTGTAGCACCTGCTGCTGTGTGCTCCTATAGCTATGCAGGTAATGAGATGTTACCTGTGTTTACAGGGGTCTGCGGTACAAAGAGACCGCCAGGAGCTCGCTTAGTTATCCACCTAAATGCTCTTCATTATCACATAGATGTTACTTGAGATTCCAGTCAGGTTTCTACTAATCATAGTCTGAATGCTTCCAGTACCTTGGGATATCAACCTTATTTTTGTTCAATGAGAGGAAATTTCTGTCTTATCATTTTTAATTAAAGCCCATAGGAATTGCCTTTTTTTCGCCAACAAATCTTTTGATTGCTGAGTTGAGATGACTTACCACTACTTGGCATAAGATTTAGCTGTCTTAATTCTATATTCAGTCAAAAACAAAACAAGAATAATGCAATTTGGAAGGTAAAGCGTCAGTGCAAGGAAATTCAGATCAGAGGAAATTTTTGCCATATTCTGGAATACATATGAAATCTTTTCAGAAGGAGCTTGGTGTGAAATCCACCTCTGCATGAAGCTGTGAGGTCTGGTGGTCTGGTCAGCCTGATAGCCCAGAAATGAAGGCATAGCTCTAAATAAAACCTCACTGTAGGTCCAGAGAAGCAGTAAAATAAGCCAATTTGTAAATCAAGTACCTCAAAGTTCACCACAAAGAGAGCACCAAAGTCCATTTGGGATTAGTTCAATGCAAACAAAGCTAGTAAAAAACACCAAAAACATTCTTAACTCAGTAATTGCAGTAAGCTTTTGTATGGACCTTGTCAGTTTTCAACAGAAGTTGTTTCTAGATGCCTGTGTCCCCTTTCTTTAAGGAAAATATATCCTCAAATTACTTTACTCCTTTTTAGAAAATCATGCACCTACATGCATATTCATGACCCTTTAGAGCTTTCTTTGAATGATACTCACTAATTCACTTCTTCCTCTCTATCAAACTGTTTGGACAGGGAGAGTTGAAACCCTTCCCTTCATAGCTCTCACATGCCTTGTTTCTCAGCCTGTTCTTTGCAGCTGAGGAACTCTTCCCTACCTGTACTGGGCTAATTTTAAGCTTTTTACTTTTAGTAAACTTTACTTATTTTACACTTTTTTTTTTCTTTTTTTGTCTTGAATAAATTGAGTTCCTCACAGTGATTATAAAGAAATATGTTTTCTGTTTTTGGAGTTCCAAGGGATAAGATCTAAACTCAAGGTCTTAATACTATCAAATCTTGTATGATTAAGACAAAAATCAAGGTGGAATTCATGCTTATGCTATTGTCTCTCTTAAAGTGTTTCATGAAGTAAAGGAAGTTGGCTATGTGGGACTGGTATAAACCATTGCAAATTGCCTGTGCGGGGCTTATTTGCCTGGCCAAAGTGCCGTGCATTGTTGCTACGCTTTCACCTACCAACTTAGACGCCTCTTATCATGCTGCACTCCTAGCAAACCCTTATCAACATCAAACAATTGAATGTCTTGCTGCCTTAAACCAACACAATTACTTTTCTGGGACTCAACTTAGGGAGAGATGATTTGACATATAAAAAAGCTACATGATTTTTGTCTTGTGCTCAGAGCAAATACCTAAAAATAAAAAAGAGATTAAAGATAAGGGACAGTCCTTGAGTTTACTTTCATGTTTGGAGGGTCCTTCTCATGTCCATGTTGACTAGATCTTTGTCCCTCTTCTAATACCGTTTTGTAGTGGAAGCACTCTAAAATGTGTTGATGTTTATTATAGAACAATTATAGTGCCTAATTTTATAATATATGACTGTGCAAATAATTATGTTATTAAACTATGTAAATGAAATGATACAGTTGTCTAAGAATGGAACGGTTAAATCAGGGAGCTGTGCAGTAAAAACCTTGCATGGCGCCCTGGATAAAGCCTACAGATGATTTCAGAGGACTTTTCCCTTCCTAGCGTAGTCCTCTTTTCATCAGGATAAACTCCAGCCAGCCCCTATTAAGCCATCTGCCAAACATGGTGAGGCTGGAAGGTGACGCTCTCTGGCTGTGGTCCCAGTGCAGTGTGGATGTCCTCAGTCCTTTCACTACGTCCACTCAAGCATGAGGGATGCAGTTGTTGTCCAACTAACCCATCATTTGCCGCTTTCCCTCTCACAGATGTTGGTGTCACTTCAGCAGGTCACCTGCTATCACCTGTTCTCCTAACCTTACTTGGGAGTAAACCCCTCTCCTTCCCTCAGGGTCCAATTTCTACCTTTCTGTGTATATTGTCTTCTGCCTGCTATATATTGTATTATGTGTGGGTTGATAAACTTGGTACAAACATTATAAACACATACTAAGCTGTTTCCCATTCTTGAAGGGGACAAGACACACAGCAGTGGAGTGCCTTAAGTTCACAGTTGCTTTGTGGTGGCCAATTCACAAAGTTGTTTCTTGCACATGTAATGCTATAGTGAGGTTTCACTGGGCGCCTGCCTTCTCATCTCTTCTGTTGCTTATTTTTCAGAACAAAGGACTCCTTGATACTCAATTTCTTGCTGTAAAGAATCACAGTTCCCAACAGTTGACTTCATTAAATATAGTGTTTATACACTTTTTTTAAAGAAAAGTAGTGCTTCAAATAAACATCTGTCTGAGAAGTGTGAATTTCTGAGTTCCAGTATATTCTGGTTCTTCAGTTAGAGAAAGCTGTCATTAATATCTATGGCTCTTTAAAGATTATATAACATCTTTATGTTTTTGAGCTGGAAGAAATGCTGGTAGATGAAATACCATGCTGAAAATGGGAGCTTATAAAGGAAATAGTTATATTCTTTAATGGTAAGAATGTTATGTTAATATTGGCTAATGAAGCAACTATTTATCTATCAATTAGTTCTTGCCATAGATGAATACAGTATGTAACGAGGAAAGCCCAGCAAATTAGTGGCCTTGTGTTAGAACTGCAAACTCTGTGCCGCAAATTAGCCCCTATGATGTATCAGTCTTTCCATTCATTTATTTTTAAGATTATTTTTTTTCCCAGGAGTTTTCCTGTGTTGCAGGACAGGCAATCAGTGATTGTGGTTTAATGGGCCTGATTGCATTTTCAGAGACATAGATTCTGGAGTTATTCTACTATACAGCCCAGAATAAGGAGAACAAGGACAGTTTCTGCTTCTGCTGGGTCTTCTACTTTGGGATGTTCTTGAATTAAAAAACAAACAAATAAAAAAAAACATAGAATTGCTTATTGGCTCTAAAAGAATACCTAAGGAAAGCCTGATTTCACTGTCAGAAGGTTAAGCTGCTTATATAGATCACCAGTATATCTAAGCCAATAAAGCTGAAGAAAAAAAAAATATAAATGGTGGAAATAGCAAGAAGTCTTTGTATTCAACAGTTTCTCCTGAAGTCATGTATCTTTTTGTCATCTCTATGTAAGAATGATATTTCTCAAGGGGAAAAAAAACAAAAAACTTTTTTTTTCTAATTGTTTTACAAATAGAGAACTAAACACATTCAGTAGGAATGACATTAACACACAATGGAATACACTAAAGACTTTTGAAAATGATTAGTTTTGCACACAGATTTCTAGTAGACATCCTACAGAGGTGGACTGTCAACAGGAAACTACCTCTTGGACTCCACCTCTTGGAGATTTTCAGTGTGAAATAAAAGAACTGTGTTGTGATTCTATCCAAGAGTGGATTTTATTCCTGCACAAGCACAATAAATAAATTTTTCTTCTAGAAATAAAGGAGCTGCCAAATTGGCCTATCTGAACAAATGTACGTTGTGCTTTACACATGAGAAAGATTCAAGAACAGTTAATCCCTATGGAAACATTATGTCTGCACTATCTCCAGTAGTACTTGCCTTCAGGCATTTTTCAGTTATATTTTTCCATTTTCTATACATGAAGCCAGTGTTCTTTATTTCCACATGATTGTTCGTCTCAATCATTTTCTTTGCTTTCATCTATTTTGGGCTCATGCACATGCTTTTTACATATTGCCAGGGCACTGTGGGCTATATTTAAGTTTCCAGATTCATTGAAATATTGTTGTACTAACAATGCTATGAAATCCAGTATTTGGCCCTAAAAGGACTGCTGATTTCCCTGTGATTACTCCTGTCACTGTCAAGTACACAAAAGAGAAAAAAGTCTTTTACCTTTCCTCCACCCTTTTATGTATAGTAAAAATCAGATGGTATAAAAATTCTGTGAAAGGCCTGTATTTGTGTGTGAGCGAGTTAATAACACCCACTCTTTGGCTCACATGATGCAGAAGACCAGAATTCAGTGTCATGGTTCTTATCTCAGCGCATCAGTGTGATAGCTGGGATGAGGGACTGCTGAAGTTGTGTTACTGTGCAGACAAGAATGCCTATTTTTGAGCCAAAAGCTCAGCAAGAAAGGAAAAAAAAAATCTAACAACAAAAAAAAACAATTAGCTGTGGCAGGAACAATCCCTAGTTACAGCGCAGATCATCTCAGCATATAGCAAAAAGGAGCGTGCAAACCACATGTACAATGGAGTGGCAGCGTTATGTGGGACATAATAAAGGTGCTCAGTAAAAATGGCTCATGTGTTTGTATTTCATGTTCAATTCTTGTCATTTCTGGGTAAGCCCGCAGGAGAAATATGATGAGAGAGTAAAAGTTTTAGTATGTGTTCTCCCCCGAGGAGTGAAGTGTCCTTGCTGGAGTGGGTCGGCAGGTGCGACCCTGGCATCCCCAAGGTCCTGAACAGTCCTGGCTGTCAAGCATGCAGATCCCTGCACTGTATCCCCATCGTTTTCTTAAAGTGCTTTTCTTTTCTTCCCAGCCAGCTCTTCTCCTCCTCTCCTAGGGCACTGGCTAAAGGAGTGGTGAAACCTGAAATGATGTATGTGCCTTTATCCTTTACGTCCTCAGCTTTTGAATCTCTCCCCAGCAACTCTGCCTGGTTGGGCGAGGGACAGTGCAACTTCAAGTGGTGCAAGCTTTGTTGTTTTATTTTAATTTATCTCTCTTTACCTTATAAAAGGGCAGTGCAATGACAGAAAACCAACCCAGTCCTTTCTGCAAAGGGGAAATTTACTTTACAGCTGAAAACATTTGTAAAAGCTGGCAAAATTTCTGGCAAATCTGCATAGCAAAGCAGAATGACTGGGCATAGCTGGACCTTCCATACTCAATGGGGCTTTTTGAGAAGCACATTAATAAATGGAACTATACAGAATCTTTTACTTGAACTCAATACCTTTTTTAATTAATCTTTGAAAATATACACTTCTAATTTATTTTATTTTCAAAACTTAGGATTTTATTCTCTTTTACGTCTTTTATTTTTTCCTTTTTTTTTTTTTTTTTCCCCATCGTTAATTCTAATAGAATGATGGTGGTTTCAAACAAGAAAGGTTTGCATACTGAAAGGAAATAAAAAAGAGAAAAATACATGCTGGATAGGTATATAAATATAGACTTGCTGCAGTCCTTGGAATATTTAAAATGACATTTTTTATAACTTAAGCATTTCAAATGTTAAGACAGATGAAGAGAACATTGTCAGGAGAACATTGTCTTGTGAACCCATTCCATGTTTAATGTTATACATCTATGGTAAAACATAATTCTGAAAAAAAAGAAAAATACTGTACTAAAGTATTTAAAAAAGTATTCCTACTGTTCCCGTTCAAATCCATGGGTGATTTGACACCTTCTGTGGGACTAAGACTTGCCTTGCATTGTATCCGTTGCTTGTTTTATAGCCTGTGATACATTCTGCAAAAGATATATTTTGCTACTGATTTGTTGCAGTTAGAATGTGTTCACCTTCTTTGATCCTTTGTGCTGAAATTAATTCTCTCTCGATAGCTTTCACAAGCAAATAATCTGTAACCAAACTCAACATGACAAACATAACATCTAGAAGTGCACAGGCACTCCTGGGGATTCCGGTCTCTCAAGCCATTGTGCTTTTTTTTTTCAGTTCATTGGCCAAAAAATTGTACTACCACTTGTGTTTAGCCAGCTATTCCGTCTAGTGTCACCAGGTAAATACAGTCAAAACACTGTCTACGATTAGAACCATACCTGTATCAGCAACTGCTGGACTAAATGGGTTCCATCATGGAAAACTACTGTGAATGGCATTTGATGATGGCTTCCTCTTCTAGCAGGCAGATGGATTAAGCACCATGTCCAGCCATGGTTGTGGAGTACAGGTAGTAGGTGACTCCGTAGGAATAACTCTCTGGGAAGGCTATGGATTGCAAGCTAGGAGCAGTAATCCTCTTAAGTTTGGCCAGACCTGTGTGATGTTTTCGCTTTTTCATTTCTTTTTCCAGCAGCCGTCAACACAGGTACTGTATGTATTTTGGTACATTGGATTACTCATGAGTATTGTTAAGATAAATCAAAAGTTCACGCATCTCAGTATTTCCAAATGTAGCAGCTTGTGTTCCTCTCCCTCATTATGGCAACATACCATGCTCTTTCTGAGTCATAGGAAATAGGTCACCCTTTTCTCAGAATTGGATGGATTTGCCCCAAAACTTTACTGTAACCTATTCTTAAAAAACTACCAGCTTTTCTGAGCCCACCGTGAGCAATCTGTCCTTATAACTGAAATCCAGCTTTATGTCCCTTTATCAATGTGAGAAATGTCCACATGAGAGAAGAAAGAGACCAGAAAACATCTCTCTCCTTCTGTGCTGGATCCTCTGTATGTACATTAGTACTGTTGGTCCTGTACTAATTTTATAGTTACTATCAAAAAGAAAAAAAGAAAAAAAATCATAACTACTGCCCTTCCAGCTAAAAGTAACTAGCTGAGATCCTTTTCTGAATTATCACTCAGCTGGCTACAGTTGTCTATATACGGAAGCTCCTCCCGGAGCCTGACCAAGCTGTCATTAACTCTCTCTTCCTAAGAATTTGCAGGGACTGGCTGCTATGATGGAGCCAGTTGAAGGTTTGATTGTTGTAGGACACTTTTGCGTAGTTACTAAATGGAATTTGTTCCCATAATGATCAACCCAGTAATACAGGAAAAACATGGGAACATGTTATTGCTGGAAAAAAAAAGCAGCTTCAGTGGACAAATCGTCTCATAAGAAGACAGATGCATAAGATAGATGACATAAACTGTTCTCTAAGGGAACCTATCTACCCATAGTAGTATACCTAAGAGTGCCAATATACTGTTAAATGACTAAAGTGGGCAGAGAGGAATATAGATGTTTGTAAGAGCTATTGAAGAGAAGAAGAATTTTATGTAAGAAATTAAAAATTAATCCCAATTACAAGATATGACAGATGCTTTATAATATTGTTTTGAAAACATAAGCTTGTTTCTTATGAGCATTTCATAATGTCCTCATAACAAGTAGTAAAAACCACAGAGATGAACTCACTTTATGTGCCCTTTTTTGTTACTATTAAAATCAAAGGAACCAAGCTTGCTGCTGCTGAGGTTATTTGCAAGTCTTTATTTCCCTTTAGTGGAAGCAAGCATCTGGATGGGCTCAGATAGACGATGGGAAAATAGAAACTGAGATACATAAAGAAAAAGTGTTCTTTTAGGAATCTGTAAACTCATTCTGTTTTAGCTGAGTGCAGATTCATACCACAACAAAAATAGGTTGTTTCTGACTTTTTGTTGGTTTTATGATAATTATAATACTTACTTTAAAAGTCACAAACCAGGAAATCTAAATGAGACAGGGTAATTATATAACAATAATAATGCTTCCTTCCATTCTTCACTTGGGTATTGTGAGGTTTAATTAGTTAATATTTGTACAGCAGTAAAATGCAAAACACCATATAAAGCATATCTTTCATAGCTTGGTTCTGCAGCGTATCTGAGGTTATTTCATGAGATTATGGAAGGGAGACAATTTTAAAACACCTGTACAAATCAAACTGTATTTTATAGATATCTTGCTGGTATTTGGAGTGGCAAATCATGGTTTAATTGTATCCTTGAGCACACTGACACTGTGACAATGGATTTGACCTAGAATATTTGTTGATTATCACATTGCCAAGCCTTGCAATAAAATTGAAGTGTTCTCCTGGGAGCCGGTGACACAGCTGATGGAAATGAATAGAGAATGAATGACATAAGCTGACGAACCATCTTATTTAGAAGGGTAAAAATCACAAAAAGACTGTGCTCATTTGGAATAAATAAGACCTTTTGTCAGGTGTTCAGAATAGGAAAATCTGTTACTCTTTCTTTTCCGATGAGCAGAGTTAAGTGCCCAAAAATTATGCAGTGTGTAAACAGCATATGGAGGTAGAGCTCAGGGGATGTGGCACTGCAAACTTAAATATGATTTTTAAAACTATCCCTACCCCCAGGGATAGATTTCCCCCCCCCCATCCTAATTTAAAACTATCCCCATAGAGTCCCAACCAAAGTCTGGGTACCACTGAAATAGTTGCTCTGCAGTCTGTAGGAATCACTTGAGTTAGGAGTGGAAATGGACTCAAGATAATTTTCAGGAGATTATTATCACCTTTAGGCATAGTACTTAGACCCTGTGAATCAAAATCTTGTACATTCCCAATTGAACCTTTGCTTATTTAGTTACAATGATCTCTACCAGGATAACTGAAAACAGCTGTAAGGGTTAGGATTCATTTTGCCATCTAATGGATATTTTGTCTTCTAGTCTTCACTAATATCAATGGAAAGAGAGAGAGCTTTCCAAAAGACTATACATATCATCCGCATTATACAAAAGCCACTTTGAATTCTTTAGTAGTCAATAGACTGAAAATGTATTCAAAGAATTTAATCTGATTGTAGACACTTATTTTAGAAAGAAATGAATAATATTATGGAAATACAATTCTCTGTGAAAGGATTCTTGAGTTTCTTAACTGTCTTTTACAGTTAGGCATTTAACTTATAACTTAAAATTAAGTTGCATCCATTTTGTGCAAAGAATTGGGCCTTATGCCTATAAGGTCTCCACAATGCCGTAAGCAATGCAGAAGATACTTAAGCACACATATGAAACCACTTGCTTCCTGTTGAACCTGGATCATTCTCAAATCCATTAGTTTCAGTTTAGAGACCTGTTTAAGTTTCTTCTGGTTGCTGATGCCACAGAGTTAAGAAGCTTCATTGCAATCCATATATTTCTGCAAGCATCAGCACCTATCACTGATTAAAACAACTATCTCTGTAGGCAGAGATGAAGTGCTAAATAGTTCTCTTTGGATTCATAAATACACATATATCAGTGTTCTTAAAAACAAATTTTTAGTGAGAAAAAAAAAAAAAAGAAGTGATCTGTAATCCTAGTCCTAGAAAGGCAGTGAAAGTTTGCAATTGACTTTCATGAATCCATTATATCACCCATTAAATGAAGTGGAATGAGATCTCTTTTACTGATAATCATATGATGGCTAAAATACTAGACTGATCAATACATAAAAACTATCATAATTAAATATTGACTGTCATCTTTTTAACCTCAGTCTCTCTGTTGTTTATGGAAGTAGAGTGTCAGGCTAGTGGGCCTTGTACTCAAGATTATATTTTGGTTGGAAAGAATTTTTCTAATCTAATATTGCCACTTTGCTTCCAGCCGATTTATAAACATCCGCTTTTAGCAGACGAGAGCTTTCCACTCTTGTAACCGCGAGAATTTCCATTATTGCATTTACATTGTCTTAGCTGCTGCTAAGCAACAGGGCTGGGTTACCTGCCAAAGCTGAATCTTAAATCTCAGGTCTGAAAAAAAGGATGGATTGAAATATAATTGTATAATATATGTAAAATAATGAGTGAAGAAAGTGTTTTTTAAACTATGTAGGATTGTGGAAGAATAAGAGAGCAATACAGTTCTGATCTAGAAATATGCAATTAAAGACAATATAAAATGTTGGAGAAAATTAAGAGTGAAGCAGTTTGTTGTACCGAGATTATTTGTTCTGGAAAATAAACTGTTATTGGATTTACTTTCGGTTTGGCCAAATCTTATTACAAAGTCTTAGGTCTATGTTCATTATTAGATAAAAAGGAACAAGGAGTGAGGGGAACATCAAGAAGAAATAATGAAATATATGCAGAATTCATAAACAGACCATAGGATTCATCCAATTTTGTTTCTTTTTTTAGAGCCAGATGTGTTTATATCTGAATGAGAAATGAGTCAGCCACCAGCTGCTATTCAAGGACTTGGTTGACTTCCTTTTCCATTGATATTTTTCTTTCTGGTCTCATGTCTCATGACATGGTTTAGATGGTTGGGACTGTTTCTGAGAAAGGGTTTAGAGATGCTGTTGCCATTATTAGTATTAACATTTACAAGCTAAGGGTGGATTATGTGAGGTATTGTGCAAACACATAGCATAAAGATGTCTTTTATGCCCAGTAGATCTTATAGCCTGCATTTAAAGCGAAATTGCTGGATAGGGGCAAAGGGACCACAGAATAAAAGTGAATATCGAAACAATGCCAATATTCTCACCAGTTACAACCACAAAGCTGGCTGACTACTGTCAAGCCTTTTGTAGCCACAGACAAACTTTAAGAAGACATTTTGAGGTAGAGGAAATGGTCTTCCATGAATGTTGCTGAAAGAAAATGCCGCTTGCTCTAAAAGCGTAGGTGGTTAAGCACAGCATCAGCAGCATCATTGCTTGAATAGAAGTGCTGATCTAGGTTTGCATCTCTGACAAGAAATGGTGGTCAGGGCACAGTGGAATGATTTTAGAGACAAGTGATTTCTATTTGTTACCATGAAGGGGAAGGTGCCAGGAGGAGGATGCAGGAAGGCTCCCACCTGAAGTGACAGAACGGGCGGATGAGTTTTGCTGCAGTGCTGGCACGGTGTTACTGGGGGGAAAAGAAAAGCTGTAGAGAAGAGAACTTTTTCAAGCAACAAGCTCAGTGTTTGGACAGAGAAAAGGTTTGATTTTAGTCCTCAACAAAAGAAGCAGAAGCTGTTTTTAATCCTCTGAAATATGTTCATATTTCTCCTTGCCTTTGGATTAATCTCAAGTAATCTCAAAGTTACAAGCCAGGCAAGAAATTTGGGTCTCTGTTAGCGCATTTAAGAGAAGCCTGTAGAAGATGGCAACTGTTTCCTGCACTTGAAGACATAGAACCATGAGAATATAACATCTCAAAAGGTCATTCTAGACAGGGAGTTTATGTAATGAATTCCTAGTACTGTCTGTAGTTTCCTTGGTTTGCTTAGAAATGATATGAATGCATGGAATCCCTTAACTCTGGAGTTACGAGAAACAAAACAGAATCACACATATTGCCTGGGTACATGTTGGTTTGCTAACAATTGTTGATATGAGGATTGTGACATTTGGAGTAAAACATATAGGTTGCGAAAAAACTTCATATGATTAAACACTCCGGTTATGTTCACATGCCTTTACTCTGAGAGCTTTCACTGAAACAAAATACTGTGACTAGAAAAAAAATTGGTGTTGCACCTATGACTGTGCAAAACAAGAACAGAATCAAATTTGAAATAAAATTTAGAAGATTTGGGACTAATTTGTCTTTCTGTAATAAACCCTGTGCACTGTATTTGTTAGAGAAATTTGACAAACAGATATGGAAAAAGGGGCACGTAAGAAATCAGATTAAATCAATTGTTCAGTCTAACCGAAGCACATAAAATGACAGTTTTGGAGCTAACCTGAGCAGATCACTCAGCTGAAAGCAGTGAGTCTTACAGGCACTCCCCCTCATCCCAAAAGGGACCTCTTAGAGTTGAGGAGGGTTCGGAGGAGGAAAAGCTCTTCTGTTACACGTGTCCTGCTGAGCATCAGCTGGTCAGATACACACATGCTCACACACGCACACAGGTGTGTGTAAGGAAGAATGCTCTCTGCTCTGTAAGCATCTCTGCACCTGCAAGATGTGTCTTTCATCTCCCATTTCTTTATATAACTAAAAATTATGCTGCTTGAGTTTGATATGCTTAATAAAAGGGATCAGATTCAGGTAGTGCTACAGGGTTTAAATGTAAGTATCTTCTAACTTTAGCCTGGAGAAATCAGTGTCTCCTAGATTTCTTTACAGTTACAGAGAAGAGTTGGGCTTATCCACAGAGTATCTTAGAACAAGGAGACTGTCACTCTCTGTTTGCTGCAGAGGACCTTATGGAAACAAGTCTCCCTTGGATAACATAAATCTTTGTAGCTGCTCCCTCTAATATCTGTGCTGGACCTTTTATTGTGAATTTTCTGGATTCCTGTGATTCATGGTACTTTATTATTTTGTTGAATATAATATGTTAATGCCTTTTTAAAGGGCAATCTATTCTCAGCCTTAACTGTCTTTTCTTCTGGGGCTGTATCTAAAACTGTAATGAGAAGCAATGGTTGTCTCATTTAAAAATCTCAGTACTATTCACTGAAAAAGGAATTGATATCTCAATGAGATTAGCTATTTTTCTCCTATGTATTATGGTTTGTAATGTGGGAGACAGGAGTCTTGCTGCTTCTTGAATAGCAGTGCCTCAAGGTGCAAACATGAACTGCTTGGAATAAATAGCTCGTGACTTTGGCACCAGTAGAGAAAAGCTATGGGAAGAAAATCTACAAAGAATTTGATTACCTCTCATGCCAGCACTTCCATTAAAGCTTTCACCTGGACCCATGTTTTTTAACTCAGCTGAAACAATTTGAGCTAATGTATCCAGGGGGAACTTGAAGTGCTGGAGAAGATTAAGACTAAATAGCATTATGGGTCACAAATACAGGGCTCTGAAGTAAAACAAAAACAAAATGACCAAGGAAAAAAACCCACAATGATTACTACCTTCAGGGTAATCATTTATCATTCTTTTCGGTGGCCCTGTTAAAGACAGGTATGGAAGAACACTGTCCTTTTTCCCCAGGTCACCTCACCAAGAGAATGACCCTTTAATTTTACAAGTTTTAGATGAGAGCAGAGCTGCTGTTGTGTTGCCTTCCCCTTCTGTGGTGGTTGTGCTGGCAGCTTATGATGACTCCCTGCAGGAGAACCACGGTGTTTTCCTTGCTCAACCAACACTTTTGAAGGCAGGGCCGTTTCCTTGGAGATAGTAGGAAGTAGAATAAGTCTAGAAGGGGGAAAAAAAAAAAAAGGCATTTAGTTCTTATCAATGCTTTCTTCAAACCATGGCTTTCTTCAAACCATATCCTCCCAATACCTGTGAAAATTCCTAATCTGTTTTGAAGGAGTAAGAAACAACATGATGAAGTTGGCAGTGTTGTTCCCTTTACTTATGGGTGAAAGAGGAACATAGTCAGGTGGAAAATTCTGATAATGGACAAACAGAAAGAGGGGAAAAAAAAAAAAAAAAAAGAAAAAGCACAGGTTCCAAAAGCTGTTTTGGTTTCTCAGCTGTCAAAACAGGCTTTAATTCTTCTGCAGAGCCACCCATTACTAAATCAAGAAGAAACAAGTCATTGGTCTTGTGAGGCAGTATCTTAGCATGTCTTTCTCTCTCTGCCTTACTTTAATCATTAAAAGAAATCTTCCTTTTGTATATAAAAGCACTTTTTCAGGAAGATTACTGATACCAATGAACTATCCCTCTGCCCTGTTGCACAACCAAGAACATGTGACTGGTACTTTGTCTTCTGTTACTAATAGAGGGCTTAACATGTGATGTGTGTAATCAATAAATTATGTGGGAGCAGTGACTGCTCTGCATTGCAGGCCACGGTTTTTACAAGCCAGGGCACAGTTTATTAGTGTATTTCCTTGCTTTGGGTTTTTCTTTATGTAAATTTGAAAGGTACTGTCAGGAAAAAAATTGTATTTTTCTTCCTTTGGCCAAGAAAGAAGGACCTGGGATGGATGATTCAACACTAAGATCAATGTCTTAAACATCCCTATTTTAGACTCTGGTGTCACAAGTCAAACCCAGGTGCTAATGACTTGTATTAAGTACATGAAGCACTTCCCAACCAAGAATTGCCAATTGGTTGCAAGTAGACAGATTTAGAAAATGCAGCACAAACAGTATGCAGGGAGGAAAATGCTTTTGGAGAGTTTGGGCAAATGATTGGCACAAACTAGTGCCTGGATGTACCTAGGATAGTAAAAATGTTAAAGAAAGAAAAAAATGTGTAGTTGGCATGTCCAGACAGACTCAAAAACACTCCTTCAGCACTCCAGTGACAGAAAGATTGTATAAAGAAGACTTCATCAATAGGGTAATACCTCTTTTTAATCACTAAATTTGCTCCTCATTTTAGAAGCATTTTAAAATGTACATTTCTCTGTGGTTCATATGTGATTTGGGGAATGAACAAGTAGTGCCTCAGACAGCATCATACAATAAGTTAATTTTATCCAGTCATGAATCAACAGATGAAATCTAGTGTCGTCGCTCCCAAGTAATCCCTGTGTATCTTGAGCAGCATCACCCTGTTCTCCAATTTGGGATGTGCATGACCTGTGTTAGGAAAAAAAAAAAAAAAAATCCTTATAAAAGGAATATAGTTGGAACATAATTTGAAATAATATTGGCAGGAAGTATCTTACTTTAGAAAATATATTCCTTTAGAAACCATTACATTGCTAAATGGCTTTTGTTTGCATTATAGCTGTGTTACATGTTTCACAATAGTACATCAAGCTTTTAGTAGAGAAAACACTTGTGCTGTCAAACATTGAACCTGCTAGTACCAGTGTAAATTCAAGTTGTTGAAAGATTCAGCAGAGGAGACTGGCCTGTGTTTGTTCATTGCTTGTCCATCATTGTAATGTCGTAACTATACTTTGCTCTTTGTAAAACTGCCAAAATGATCCTTTCTCAGGTTAGTTCATTAAAACAATCTTCTTTATTTTCTCATCTGGGATGGTCAGCTTCAAATGAAGTTTGAGGGTAGGGCTTTCCATTTGCCTGATGTTGCTAGCTAGTGGTGATTGTATTGAAATTAAACCTCGCCAGAATTAAGCTGTTAATGACATAAATGAATGATTTGTTATCTCTCTATGGAAATGAGCTTGTTATGGAAGGGAACTCTAGAAGTCTGTCCATTACAAGCAAAAGGGAACTCTTTCTTTCTTGGAAAATAAACAAAGCAAAAAGAGTGCATGTGGATACTGCAGTTAGTAGTTTTGTTGATTTCAGCAAGAAGCCAGCAAGACCGAAGAGCACTGGGCTACGCAGCCTTCCTCTGCTCAGACGTTGGCTGCTCTGGGGCAGTGTTGTTTGCAGGCTGAGCTGTACAATCCAAGCGCAGCTCAGAACTAAGCTACCAGTTGTACCATCCTTCAAAATGAAGGGCTTATAATATGTAAAATGCAAGAAATGAAAATATCAGAGGCTTTAGATTACATGTGGTTGAAGAAAGAGTTTCCCTTAATTTTGAAGAAGCCTTTGGGATGCAATCCTGTTTCATCCAACCTGTTAGCAAATTAATTATGATAAGCAGGTACTTGTAATTACATTGCTTGAAGGAAAAGCACCAGAACATAAAAATTCCATGAGGGATAAAGCAAAGATTTCCACCACCAATTATAGAACTCAATACAGCAAAGGCAGCTTTAGTGTGATGCACAGTGTGGCTTTTTAAAAACGAAGTCATGAAGTCTAGTGGAACTCCTAGATTCCCTGTTTTTGTTTCTATAAATGTCCTGATGAGCTTCGTTATATCACACTGGGCATGCCATTTTTCCAAAGTATTAATACTTTCTGGTATGAAATTGTTTTGGTGACCCAACAGTCTGTAGCAAGACTTGGCAGTTTCTTGCTGGGAAAAATCAAGAATGTGGTTTGACTTATACTGCAGCGGAGGTCTGTACAGTGGGCCAAAATGCTCCTTCTGTTCCTGAGAGAGATGAGCAAAATGTGCCTGGCACCATGTGTGGGATACACCACCACCATCTAGCGGTTTCATTTAGCTTGATGGATAGCTCCTATACTGCAATTAAGAAGAACTAGCCTGGAAATTGGGGAAACTCTAATCTGTGGTTGTTCTGTTTGTTTATTTAAGGAAGATATTCAAAGAACAGCATGTCTAATTCTGTTGATAAGTCTGTCCCTGTTTACTAGCTGGAGTGGCCCTTTGAATGATCAGTACAGAACTTGTACAATTCTGAAATGAAAAGGGGAAAAAAACACTTTTTTAAAAAATTACTGAATGCAAAATACTTGGAAATAAGCTTCTTCTATGACACACACTTTCAAAATCAAGTAAAGCAGTTTTATAAGGAGAACATTAAAAAAAAAAGTCTGTCTCTTTTTTGGCATATTTCTTGTGTTTTTTTTGTTTTATGGTTACTGAGCAGATAAAGTAACTCTGGTAGATTTGAGGAAGAAGGATTTAAAGTTATCACCTTTAAGCTATCCTATTCGGGTGCATGTTTGGTTCATCGCTTCTGAAAACAAATATCTTCAAATAAATTACCTAATGCATGTAAAAATTCTGTGCTTTACATAATAGCATCAGGAGTATGTTGTTCAAGGCTTAATCCAGCACATCCATGCAGAAAGTCTGTGAGGTCACTCTACTTATAAAAAGATGGGATTCAACTCATTTAACTTTTGCCATGTCGGAGTTTATCTGAATTATATAGTGGGCACCTCCACCAGTGACCTACTGAAACAACAATTCATCCTACCCCTTTTAAGCATCCTATCTTAAGATAGGTGAGTCTCCTGTTGGAGATGACTGTCTTCAGTCTCTGTCCAGGAGCTCTGATAAGTATCTTAGATGAGAAACCTGGTTTCAGGACAGGTAAGTGAAATGAGTCTTATGAAAAATAGTAAAGGCACAGTTATCAGAGAAGAAATATCACTGTTTGCTTTTCAGAGTCCAATTGACTATGTAAAAATAAGCAGGCCTTCACTTAAACTTTTTTTGTATTAACAGTTATTTCCTTAAACATCAAAGTCACTTGCTCTCTGATCTGCGGGTGATGTGATCTTCCAGGTCATAGATTATGTTTCACTTACTGATGTGAATACTGGATCTTTTACATGGGCTTCAGGGATTCCTGCCTTTCTCTTATTCTAAATAAGAGGTCTGGAAAGGCAGCAGAAAGTAATTCTGTTTCTCCTCCATCGTGTCTGGCAGACTGTTTGTTCAGCTTATGTGAACAAGAAGTTCATTCTCAGCTCTCCTCTCCCCACACGTTGGTCTTGGTGAGTACTGCTGTCCTCCTTGGAGCTGCCAAGATCCAAGGTGCCTTGTGTGTGCGGAGATAAGGGAGATGTGGCCACTTTGTCTCTTCCCCCTTTCCATGGGATCTGCTGTGACCCACTCCAGGGCTGAAGTGGATTTCTTAGTATATGTAGTAGATTCTTCTTTGGATCAAGGTGCAAAAACCAGAGAGCTCCAAGTGGCGAAAGCGCCATGCTAAGGTCTTGTCCTATGTTATTTTCTTGTTATCTCATATAACATTAGTCAGAGCACTCCTTCCTCCCTCTTTGGCTCTTTTTCACTCTTTTGATCTGCACTCTGCCTTCCTCACACTGCCACATGCTTTCATCCGTCCGTCTCCTCATCTGCTGGCCCTGGCTGTTTTACTGCTCTTGTTGAAAATATCAGAGAGAAACCCCAAGCCAATGTAAATAGGTGTCACCCTAATGCTTTAGTGGAAGCACCAGCTAGGGATTTGTACCATCGTTCAAGACAGCAGGATTTCCACAGCTTTGAATGGCCTTTTTTTGTCTTCTCTTTGTCTTCTCTTCGTCTTCTCTGTTCTTTATTCACAGTTCCTTCACAAAAATATATTACCCTTGAGATAGCTCAAGTTGACACTTATAGAAAATGATTTTTTTTTTTTTTTTTTTTTTCTCTGAAGGAGAGTGGAGGCCCTTTCTCAGTGCCCATTCAGTCTTTGACCTTCTTGCTTAGGCGTTGTAGCAGCATTACTGGTTCTGCTGATATGTTTTATTTTGCAGATACCATTAGCATTAGACCAAGGCCGGGACCACCACCTCGCTCTATGATGTCAGCTACCAGGCAGCTGTCAGGTATTAACGATGAGAGTTTGCTATGACTGGAGCTGGATTAAAGCTGCTGACCTACATGTGAAAAACTTTGTGTCTCATTATCTGCAGCAATTCACCCCAGATTTCTTTGAAATGCCATAGTGTTTTCTGTCTTGTACTTATTAATGATGTTGGCTGATTTCTGCCTGCTTTTGAATATTCAATGAAGTGTCTGAGGATCAATATTCTATTGACCTCTCTTGCATTGCACAATTGTTACTCATCATTTTAATTTTTTACTGCGATCAACCTTAGGAGACCTGGAAACTTGATAATAACCCAGGAGTAAGAAGCTCAAAGTCTTTTACATCTAGGTCAGTACTAATAATCCAGTGGTGGTCATTAGAGCACATGTTTAGGAGCTGATGTAAATTCTTTCAGTCCCGTCCCTTGGGATCACAAAATAAAATTCGCTTTCACTTTTTTGATGCTTTCAGTGACTTCAGTGGGTACTTGTCTGATTAAGTGCAAGGCTTCTGTTCAGTAAACTGCTTCGTGACTGCAGTCATTCCTGAGAGATGCAAACCAAATAAAGATGAGGTGTTAGAAAATTAAGATGTTCAAAGCTACCCATATAATTGAGATTCTGCGTTGCCGTGTGCTTCCATATTCAGGGAAGATTGTTGATGTGAAGGTCCTGAAGAAAGTCTGCAGCTGCTGTATGTTTTCAGGGGAAAACTGCATGTGAAAGAATAAAGGTTCTAGGCAAGGATCCAAAGCAGGGACCTTGCCAGAGTTCTGTCTGCTTTTTAATCCGCTAGCATACAAATTTTCCAGAGTGGTTCAGCGATTCACACGGTCCCACCCCAACTCTTGGAGAAAGCAAATGAGACACAAAATGCACACATGTAAGAGAGAAATTGCTGTGCTCTGGGTGCTGCATAGGTTTTGCCAGTTACAAAATGCTGCAAAGGAACAGAGAAATGCTTTAAATTCTGTCATGCTTTGGCAAGGAGATTGATTTTATTAGCAGTGAGATTCTCTCCCCAAATGGCAATACATAATTCAGTTTGTGGTTCAGTTAGTTCTATTAAAACTTTGTCTTTTTTTTTTTCTGCTGTCAAAATACACTTAGAAGGAAACTTTCAAGTGGAAGGCAGGAAAGATTAAACTGCTCTTTGCTTTCCAAGTTAACCTGCAAGGAAACATGAGTGAAAGGATGTTCTGCAGGTCTGTGCCATAGCCTCTGTGTATGTGCTCCCCTCGGCAAGAGGACCACAGGCCTACAGTGTCATTGCCCCGTGTTCCTCAGCTTCTACAATCTTGTTCATTATGTCCTCAATGTTTCCAGTATCCATCTCCATGAAAATGGCCAGTATATTCAGTGCTTGCTGGAGGTCATTTGGATCCTGTCTAACTTTTAGCAACCCAGAAACATCGGAATATGTCAGACAGAGGGGCAGTGTAAAAGCAGTACCCAAGCTTGGAGGTTCCTAACAGGTGCTTTGTGCTTCCTAGTTTACTTCAGCTCTGGACAATCTTTATTAAGTAAAGCTGAAAGCCTGGCTTTAAAAGTACGAAGTAAGGCAATGATGTAGTATTAAAATGTGAATGGCAAAGGAAAAGATTGGGACTTGTTTGGAAACATAAGACACACCAAAAAAAAAAAAAAAAAAAAACCACTTCTCTTAGCTCATTATTTGACCTGGCATTTGTTCCTAATGCTTAAAAACAAAAAACAGCCTTTCCATGGAGAATCTGGAAGAGGATTTGATTCATGATCCAAAGAATTTGCAAACCAAAATCTCACCTGCTTTACATGGAAACTCTAATTGCTGGGGTTTCCAGAGCAGCCAGCAACTGCTGTGTCCTCCCACAAGAGCGCTCCGGTTGCTGTTGTGGCTCCATGGCTGTAGAAGAGTACAGCCAAGCCAACTCCTTCCAGGATCTGAAATTCAAAAACCGCTGGCTCTCGTAGCTGCATCTGGGTTTCTGAGGGAGTGCTACGTGCCTGTACGCCGCGCAGTGCGCCCACGCTAAGGTTGCCACCTCCTCGTGTTTACGTGATGTGTAATTAATGAAGCAATGAGCTCTGCACCTTTTGGTGTCCACATAGACTATGTTGTATGTGTGTGATATCCAATTATTTGGGAATTCGAGTTTTCCTACTTAGAGCAATTATTCTAGGCTGCTTTCCACCCCAAAAATAGGCCCAAAAAGTATTGGTTGCAAAATTGGTAGAGTTGTTTGGGAGTTATTTATGTGTGGTCATTCAAGTTAATTTGTCTTTGTTGCCTTGCTTTGCTGGTACTCCAGTGTCCACCACTATGAGCACACTGTGGGATTAGACTGATGCCAGCAAAGCACTTTGGGGTCACTCATATCTCTGCAGGTATGAGAGCAGCTCATATTAAAATTGAAAGCCTGTGATTAACCATACATTTTATGAATTGGTATAGCTAGCTAAGCCTACAGATTGTTGCCTTCCCTGCGGCAGCATATGCTTAGATAGTTGTGAAGGGAAAAGTGCAAAATAGTTTCCTGTGACTAGAACACTGCCCTCTTGTGAAAACCCAGTCAGCTCCGGTATGGCCATAGGAATAGCCAAGGGTGCACTTCAGTTCAAAAGTCAACATGTTCTGTCGCTCTATATAAATTTAACATAGGTCAGTTGTTGCTTCAGAGTGATATCTCTGAGGGAGTGTGCTCATAGGACAGCAGCATCAAATCTTTTCCTATTTATGTACTCAGGATAGGGAGAAAAAAATAATAATAATAAAAAACAGCTTATTTCCCTTGGCTCTACAGTCATTCCGTATTCCAGTCACTTCATCAGCCTGCTAAGCTGTACTGTCACAGTGTCAATGTGACAGCCTAACTCATATTTCAGCTTCATGATAAGTCTCAAACACATGATATCGTGACCTCAGACTTGCATCACATTCAAGCTTTCGGTGCCACACAATCATTTTCACTGTCATTTTGTATCAGTGGGTAAAATAGCATGTTATACATTACAGATATTTGTGAATTTTACTGGGAATTCAGTGGGGCTGAGATTAGTAATTCTCAAAAGGATATAAGGCTATAAGGTCATCAGTTAAAGAGAACATGAGGAAATAACCATTCATATTTCACATGAGAATTAAAATCATCTGAGCTGTTTGTGTATCTGGTGTACAGTCATGCAAGCCTTCGCATCCAAAGAAATAATGGGATTGAGGCACTCAATTGAGAGGTGGCTGTTTAAGTTAAGCTGATTACCTAGGCTTTCCATGAAGTCACTGAGGAGAGTCAGACACCTCTACCTCCTGTTGTATGCCTGTCTTGGGATAGGTGTATCATTCCATCAAGATGCCACATCTATTTCCACTGATAAAGGAGAAGAAAACGGTGAACTCGGACTTGGTGTTTATCAGGTTGATTGTTAAACAACATGTGACAAACCATTCAAATGGATTACCTTGCAAAAAAATGTTTTTTAACCTTTTTTTTCTCTCCAGCAAACTGTGCTCTCAGAGCTATAGAGTTTATATACTCACAGATGACAAACGTAGGTATCTCTGTTCAGTTTAGATATCAGGACAGTTTGACTGACTGGCAGTCAGAAATCTAAGTGAATAAGAAAAATAGGAAGCACTTTATTTATTTATTTATTTATTTATTTATTTATTTATTTATTTTTGAGGGGGTAGGATGTAGTGAAGGAAGAAGTTCTGATGTTTAGTTCCCCAAAAAACAGCTAGAAATGATTAAGACCATTTTTTTTCTACCAGCAGGGTTTTACTTTAATTGAATTTGGTGGTTTTCATCATCAACAACTGGGATAGCTGGGAAAGTCTATCTTCTGCTGTGCTTGCTTTGAGTATGCTCTCACCATTCCTCAATAAAAAGAGCCCAAGCCTGGGCACAGGGAGTCTTCAACAGGCAGACTTCTGTGAAAATGCCCTTGAGCTCTGCTAGCTCCCTCAGAGTTGCTGATCTGCTTAGTCTGTAGCAGGACAGACTGAGCTAGTTCGGACAGACTCTTCCTGATGCGTGTGGAAGAAGGGAAGAAGAGAGCTAGCTCAGAAAGCAGTGCTTGTTCACATCTTCAGAGACTGAATTCCCTGACTGGTTTGCTGAAGGTCTTTGCCTGGATAGTGTTATCATCCTTAAGTATTTGGCTGTGACTGAAAGAAATTTGAGACACACCTTCACAAGGAAAGCTGACTGCATCCTCATTTAGGAAGATGCTGCCACATCTCTATAAAAATCTCAGGCTTTGAAAAGGGCTTCTTGTCCCATTTTGTGAGAGCATGAACACTAAAACTGACAAAATGCTGGCTCTGTCGTGTATTAAATAAGAAGCCATGTGTAGTCTCTGTGAAAGCCAGTTGCATTCTGGAGACAGATCCCTTAACACAGTGGTTGTTATTGAATGCCTCTGTTAGATTATTTATAAACACTTTCGAGGCTTGACAAACCTTTGGCCATCACAAATGCTCTCTTAGCCAGGAGTGTGTGGAAAAAGGAGCGCAATAGGAGGGCAAATTCGGAAAAGCCCACGTGCTGGAGAAGATGTCTGCTTGTTACTTCTGTGTTAACGGTAGCAGATCAAGATGAAGCGTTGTCATGTTACCGTCATCTTCTTGGCTTTGATTTTTTTATTTGAGAATTTAACACTTCACTAGAATTAATTTTAATCCAGGATAAAATGTGATAAAATGTGTGAAATACATGGGCTTACTGTTACCCAGAAGTAACAAATCCCTACAGAGCATTATATGCAGTCAGTTCAGAGAGGAGCTTTGAAAGGGCATGAGGATGTCAGGTACTGGGCCATATCTCCCAGCTGTAAATTGTGAAAGGGCTTTGGGGGAATTGGCATTGCAAAGAACAGTGATCCTGAGAGGATCCCTCTTGGCAAGCACGAACCAGCATCCTCTGGCAAGCAGCTGGCAACATAACAGTTTGATCGTGTTACTGTAATACCATTAATGTCTATAGGGCTTTTTTTATTGTTCACCTTTATTGACTCTGAGATCTGCTGCTCTCATTAGATAAAAAGCTAACTTATCCAAAGCCATGTAACTGCCTTCCAATTCCCACCCCAATACTGATCTCTTTTCTGCTATTCTTATTGTTACCGTGTTATTGTATGTTTGTTAAAGATTGAGTAGCTGTTATTGTTTATTCAAGAAAGCCTACCACCTGATTTTTTTAAACATGTTTACCAGAACTTAGGGGAAAAAGTCTATTACTCATATCCATTACTCAGTGTGGAAAAGCAACAGTTTTTTTCCCCAGTATGAGCTAGTTACCATAATTATACTGCTGGGCAGTTCAAATTGCATCAGTCTATGCTTCAAGCATATTTCTGAGCTAATGTTTATTAATAATAAACTTTGATTTTGATGCATTCTTCTGAATATGCTTTGCTTTGTCTAAAAATTGTCTTGTATTTTGCTCCTTGCAAGGGGATTTAGTTGGATTTTCCAGTTCTTGCAGAATGTTTTTAGCTGAAGAAAAAAAAAATCATATGGCTCTGATTTAGAAGCATTTGGAAAATTGCATTCAGCACTATACTGAAGACATTAATATTACATCTGTCATTCCTAGAATTTTATGTACAGATAGAATGCTATGGATATCTTCATCTGTTCTGGTGCACAGAGAGTAATTTAATCAGAAGTAGAACATGTAACTACACTAAGTCTGTGTGATAAATGAAGCATCAAGGAATCAGCATCAGAGAAGTATGTTGCCCAAGTGCCTTTTATTATTTCTCCTTTTCAGCTGAATCCTAAATTATATTATTGAAACTTTAGTCATTATAGTGCAGTCAAATAGCGGACACAATGAGATGTCCTGGTGATGAAAGTACAGACATAGATAGAAACTTTCTTAAGGATGCATATTGATGTGCATTTTGGGGTACATTTTGTTCATCTTTTGAAAGATCATTTTTACTTAAAAGTTAATTTATTCTCTACATCTTTTAAGAATTTATTTTATCCTTTCGTATGGCATTTTAAGGCAGACCTTATTGCATTTTAGAGGTAAGTCATTTGTAGACTGAGCATATGGATGATTGTAAGATCTTAAACAGACTGAGTTAACTCATCTGACTAATTTATCCATACCAAAAGAGGCTGCTTACTGTAGCTTTCTGCCCCAGTGCAGTACGTGTGCAATGGTCATTTTCTGGCAAAATGGCAAAAAAGGAGCTGAATTTCAAAGATATGATGTGCTGAGGGATTTGAGTTACATAAGAACATCACTTCATTACTTCTGGCATCCAGCAGGCAGATGCAAGAGAAAAGGGCAACCCTGCCTCTCACTTTCAATGCTTTTAATCAACAAACAGCATGGTCCATTTTGTACTAATACGTTTACAGCTTTCTCTAAAGTGGGCTCTTGTGGTCCTGCTTAGTACCTGGTGGAGTGGATAAAACCCTAGAAAACCTATGGAATATGAAAATAGAAAGTTACAGTGCTGAGGACACAGAATCTGTGGGGTAATTTCTCTCCTCCGTACATCCGGTTCATTTAAGTTAATCTCATAGAAGTCTGCACCCCGCAAGATCTTACTGGAATTGAAAGGATGAGACTGCGGAGAAGTGTAATTTGCAGGATGATACTATCTTCTTTAGCTGGCCAGTTGCCTAAAAACCAGAAGCCTTTTGGAAGTGTCTAGTACTGAGAATCACTGGTATCAATATCCACAATTTGCCTTCACTGGCTGGTGATTACGTTCAGTGCTGGCACTGCAGCAGCATACCCAGGGAATAACGCCTCTGTACAAAGACAGAGATTCATTTGACCCACAAGGAGTTTTCTTTTTTCTTTCTATAGATGTGAAAGTACAGAATACACCCTGAGGGTTTTCCCCTTCTTGCACCTTTTACACAGGGAATAAGACTATAAAGTTCTTTTATAACTTTACATGCATTCTTTTGAAAGCCTCTGTTCAAGGACTTTTGCCCTTGGGACCTGGTCTGTAGACTAATAGGCTAGGGAGCAGTGTACCCCAAAACTGTCACTATTTGGAAGCCTGTTGCTTGTTGCAGACCTACCCATGTGTATGCTTAATTCCCAAGCTGGATACAATAGTCTGTATCATTCCCTTCTCCTTTCCCATCCTTAGGAAAGTCCATTGGATTCAGGCTGGAAAAAAAAGTCTTCCAGGCTCCTTGCACTGACTTTTCCTCTTCATTCTCTATTTGTCTGTATCATGTCCTTGTTATTATTCAAATGCTATGTGGGCAATATTCCTATACATCATGACTACAAATAACAGTATTAGCATTGTTATTCACATGGAACCACAAGGGTGCACAACAATTCACACAACATCAATGAGCTTAATATTTATCATATATTAATGATGATATATTTGATTATATAATGATCATATATTAATGGGCTTAATATTTATCATATTTAAAATCAATGAGCTTAATATTAATGTTTTCCAAGATATCTTTCCTGAGCAAGAAACTACTAGTCCACTCTATTGGTGCACTTCCTCCCAAGATGTAGATGATCCTTTCCAAGAGAATGCCGATATTTGAAGATCTTGTAGAAAATTGGCTTGTACACTTTCACATAGTGTTTTTAAGAGATGGCCTGGATGTGTAAGAAACTGCATTGAAAAGTTAAAATTTTAAAACTATGTTTAAAGTCCTTTTTTGTTACTGGCTCCCATAAGAACAGAACTGGAAGAGTTGCAGAAGATGAATCTCCTAAGTAGGGCTGTACAAAATGTTCAGAAGGAAACCTAAAAACATAGCTGCTTTCAAGTGGCCTGACAAAAGAAAGGCTTTGAGATAGGGCTGGCAGCAGTTAGAAATGTGGGTCTATTTCCATTTTGAAGGGATCGGGAACTTCATTTTGGGACAGTCCCTCTGTGGGTTGTTGGATTGCTTTCAAACTCGGTACTGAAAGTAAAAGTCAATAGGATATGCCTCAGGCTAAAGGGGAAAAGAAGGATGTTGCCAACTCATTGGACACCAGACCCTTATCAGTTATACTAAACATTGCTACCATCCTTTTTGTCTCTCAGGACCTCTTCAAGGTCCTTTCCTTTCTCTTCTGCCTTCCCCCTTTTATTGTTCATTGCAACTTTATTCCTTATTTTACCAGCTCCCTTGAGGTATCAGTTTGTGTGCCAGGGCCATGTGAGCTTAAGGAAGGACAGGTGTTGAGGTTCTCCAAGCGAAGAGGCATCAGGATTTGCCCATGTGGGTTCCTGTGTGGGTTCTCTGGTGTAGTCAACTCCAAATAACATTATTACTGCAGGTTTTGGGTGCAAAACAAAAAATAACCATTCCCAGTCCATCTCCTAGGACTGGCTGAATACAGGGGAACAAAGGTGTGGGTTATGTGTGCACCTAACAGCTGGGCACGGACCTCAGGCCTGTGCCTGTAGTCCCATTATGAAGTCTATGGTCCTTCTGGGACCTACCCGTGTTGAGGCCTATACTGGGTATGTATGTGTCTGGAGGTCCAGGCTGGGGTTTCCGTTTTGTAGCTTGTGATGGCAACTAGCAGCCAGGAGCGCTGGCTTGGCGGGCAGTTAGCCCTTTCCGTTTGCTCTCTTGGACTGCCTGATGCCTTTCTCAGCAAGCCGGGTTCCTGCCTGGTGCTCGTAGTATCATACCGCTTCCATCTTTCCTAATCCTTTGGTCTTTCATGACTTCAGGTTTTATTCTCCTTCCCCAAACTGAAAGTTTTGCAGACTGTTCTCCTGGAGAAGATATTTGAGGTCACAGTGAGTTCCAACTCACTGTAGTGGCTGTGCTTATTGATGTTTCTGTCTAGAAGGTAGCGCTCCTTGTTAGTAACTCATGAATTGACAGGTTTTGCATTCGGTATCAAGCAAAGAACATCAGTCGCTGTTTTTGTAGATTAGCACTCACTGAATGACACTTGGAAACAGTTTTCTTGTTATTCAAACCTTGGGATTTCAAGGTTCGGATGCTCAAGTCTCCGATCCTCTCAGCCACAGGCTTCCCAGCTCTTTTCCTTTTTTATTGCAGTTCTGCTTTTGCAGTACTTGATGGTGATAACTCTGTGCTCTGTAAGAGTTTTAGGAGGATATGTTACTTAAAGTTCTTGAGGCAGTCAGGTATTTTAGACACAAGAATCTTTTTTTGGCAGTTTCATCTATATATTCATAAACTGGTTATGTCAGACTTTGGTGACTTGTGTTTCAAATCCCCTTTGGGCTAGAAATAACATTTATTGATGCTTCTATAGTGCTGCTCCTTTGGGAAATTTGCACCAAGGCTTTGACAACACAGCAGGCACAACATTCAACACTCTGAACCTTGGGGTCAAAACTCACTGGAAAGATTAAGCATTTTTCAGAATTAAAAAGAGGTCAGATAATCTTTAAGGGGAAAAAAAAAAAAAAAAAAAAAAAAAAAAAAAAAAAAAAGAACTGTCCCAGATCAGTGTGTATCCTCCATCTGGTATATTCCCAGCTTCCTAAAGAGATCACATGGTGTCAAGAAAAAGGATATATGCAATTGTTGTAATTAGGCTGGGGCATAGCTACAGCCCAGCAGGATCCTGACATTGTTATAGCTGTGCTATCACTGACCTTGGGGTAAAGAAAGACTGTGCCAAAATTAAAATAAATAAAGTGTTCTAGTGCTGCTGTGACTTAGAGAAGATCAAAGAGAAATAACATTTAATCAGGCCTAGTCCTGGCATAATGCACTTGTAGTACTAATTGTTTTGACGATGATTCTCTCAAGATTTTTTGTTATTACTGAGTAATAACTGATCTGCTAGTGTGTTGTCCTATAGCACTACCACAGCTCAATTAAGTTTCTTGCTGTCCAAATCTAATCAGAGAAAAGCTGAAATTGAAAATCGATTCATTTCCTGCTCGTTAATGACTAATTCTCCACAAATGTGAATATAGAGATTAACTCTTTACGTTGAAAGTTTTTTTTAGAGGTAGACCCTGCTAGGTGGATATTTGAGAAGAGGAAATGTGATTTGTCTCTTCTCATCTCTCTTCTTCTAACCCCTTAGCGCATGTTGGCTATAGCTTGTGATATAATATGTGCTTTGCTTTGTCAAGTTTTTTGGTGTCATGTGTCTGTTCCCTGATCTCTTAGCCTAACTGTATTTCTCACATTACAAGGAAGTGGTACTGATGAACCAAGGTCATCTGCTGAATTCTTACATATATCTTCTTCAAATGCTTTGACCAAGTATTTCTGCAATGGCTCAAACTTCTTCAAACTTCTTTAAAACGGAGTGACTTAAGCCAATTGCAATAGTAATGTGAGAACTGATTCCTGTCTTTGGAGGTCTAGAAAGACACAGACACATCTCTGATACTGTTTCCACCTGTACAAGTTGAGAATTTTCCCACTGAAGGGGAGAAGTTAGATTTTTTGGCTCTTTAAAGTGTTTCTTCTCTCTGTGAAAGGACTAACAGCTGTTTAAAAGCCTCCCGTGTGTCTGTGCATACATACACATTCACAGCATTAAAGCTACTGAATAGAGACATAAGTAGTAAACATCTATGAGTTTGGGCAATTCTCACCAGTTCTTGCTAGTTATATGACTCCCACTGCTACAGTATCTGAAACAGTGGCAATCTTTTTTGTGTTTATCCTAGCAGTGTGCCTCTCAGGTGGGGACACAGGGAAAACTGGGGCCTGGATCTGAGAAGTCATTTAGGGTTAGCTCTGAGATATGGAAATTTACTCTTCATAAGGACATCTCTGAAGTCAGTCACAAGAAACATTTTTCTTTTCAGCCTTTCCTAAATTCTCATCTCAAAAAGAGCCTTTCTGACAGTATTTTGTTCTCCTCATGTCCTTTTCTGAGACCCATGAGATCCATTTCTCTTTTTCTTTTTAATCTTTCCTGCACTGGAATCAATATTTTATTTCCAATGTCTCTTTCTGTGTGCTTTGCTGCAGAAAATACCTTGCTGCTCTGTGCTGTGCAGCAATAGCAATGAAATGTGTCAGTGTTGAAAGGTTCAGGTCCAAATCCTGTCAGCCTGAAACTCAGATTCATGCATACTGATCCCTTGTAATCCTGGGGGGTAATCTCTTCCATGATACTCAGCAAAACATAATCAGACTCTTATTTTTGGCTGACTGCAAAGAAGAACGTGACTGTAAGCCTTGGAAGGAGTCTGGTCGGTAGCACCCATGCAGACCCATGGTACCAGATTGTGGTATTGCACATGCAGACCCTGCATTTGTCTGGTGGCCCAGCACTGGACATTTTATGTATGTGAAGGACTATAAAAAGGGTAGAATTCCTTCAGAAAATGGCCACCTTTCTCTCCAAGATCTAGCAGAGATTTATATATTTGGAGTGTGAAATATGTTGATACATATGTGATAAGCTGGAGAAGGTAATAAACATTCAGATGTTGAATGGGAGAGCAGGGAGAGGAAACCAGACCCTGTTTTGTGCTTAGTAAAGGTAGAAATAAGAAGAACATGAAATGAATTTGATTTCTGAACTGGCCTTTTCCAGCAGTGCAGCTAATATTAGCAGAGTTGTTTGAGGAAAGCCCTTGGAAATCCTTAGCAAACATGGATTGCTTTAGGGTGCTGGAAGACCTGAGCATTGGCTACGTGGGAGATTGCTCAGTACCCCTTGTCACTCCTGTCCCTTTGTGGGTTTTGCCTTCATTGTCTTTGGGAGTCTGTAGTTGAGAAACAGCATCTGGATATGTTCCAGTTCATTAAAGGCCTCAGCCAATGAACGGTTATTGACAAAAACCTTTGACAGAACTGAAAAAAATGGCAAGAAAATGTTTTCAAATCTAGCACTACCAGATCCAGTTCAGACTCAATTGAGGTAAGAAGAGTATTTGCAAAGGCACAGATACTGATATGTATTGTGTTTAATATCATTGCATTTATGATACAGGTGGGAGGGTATGAGAATTATGAAAACTACCTGATTTAAATCAGATTTTTAAACATATTTCCTGGGGAAAGGCTAAAATCCAGAATCTTCTGTCTCTTAAATGAGTTCATAAGGCACTAATTTGTTAAAAAAAAAAAAAAAAAAAAAAAAAGTTTGCTTTCTTTCTAATCTCCTTAATATGAGTTCATACAAGTGCTTGCCTGTCTAGAAAGTCCTAATTCCCTGACCCATAACATGCCATAGACAGAGCCTCCTGCTGAACTGCCAGTTCAGTTCCTCGGAGACACTTCCCTCTGAATGGAGGGAAGTGAGTCCAAAGTTTCCACATACAAGCTGAGACCTTTAAACAGGAGGAATACATTGTATTGTCCTTCTGCTGTGATTCTGGAAAACCAGTTTTGTAGGCAAACTTGCTCAACCAAATGTTTAGAGAAGATAGCTAGGAAAAGGCCTAGTTTGGTAATTATGATAAGGCCTAGAAACTTTCCTACTCAGAAAGACTTTTTCAATGAAAATAGCTTAACTTAATGATCCTTGTGCTGCCTCTACACTCAGTCAAGAGAGAAGTTTCTCTGAAATGTCATTCAGAGCAGAAACCTAATTTGACTGCTTCAGATTGCTCTTTGGAGAAGTCTCTGCATCTCTCTCCGTGGGCTGACAGGTGATGCCCCACACCAATGCCATGGCATTCCTGTGGTTTTCCCACCCCGCACTCGCTGCTGCTGCACAGCCCTTTGCATTCTTCTTGCCCTTGGAGGATACTTTGCGCCAAGTCCCTCTGCTCTGGGCAGGGACATGTAGGAGGGCACAGCTGTTCACTTAAATTGCTCTGGAGAATAAAGTGAGATTCCACAAGAGTAAGAATGGCAAATCGTGTCTTATCGATTCTTGATTCATGCATTCTCCAGAAGTCTTGAAAATTAGTCTTTATCTGTTTTAAAGGTGTATCTGACCTGATGCCTGCCCTTGAGCTGTGTATTCTCAAGGTAGTTAAGTCTCTTCCAAAAGGACAAGGTGCTGTATTGTGTAGTTTATTAAAGGGGACTTGGCTTTTTCTGCAGCATCTTCCTGTGCTTCTCTGGTTATGCTCTTGTTAAATTAGTTTTCAGTTTTGCACAAAAAGGTGCTGGCAGTCAGAGGCTACAACACCCTGGAGCCACAGCAGACATGACCTTCCCTAAGGATGGGACCAGTCTGAGCTTGTAAATCTCTTCCAGGTATCCGGCCTTAATGCATGAAACAGAAGAGTACAGATCTATTGTTACATTTTTTTTTTTTTCTCCAGAGGAAGGAATTAAAAAGTAATCTTTCTTGTTTCATGGTCTCTGTGTTTGTACCTGAAAGGGCTGGCAGGAACCCAGGGCTTTGTCCTCATGAAGAGCAGCCACCAGCTCCGGCATCATTACAAACATCCCCCTCAGGGACCAACATACTGCTGGAGCTTTATCTCATGATGGAAATATCCATAGCATTCATATACTGTAGTTTCAAGCAGAGTTAAAGCTGTGGCTCTGCAGAGTGGGAGAGTGTTTATCTGATTGAGCTTTAAATGGTAACAGTGACATACGAAGCTAATGATAAACCTGAACTCTGCAATTCTGTCCCTCCCCAGAGGGCTGCAGAGAGCTGCCGCTCTGGCTGGTCACCAGTTGCCCTTCAAAAGGCTTCGCGTTGCTGGCGACCTGTACAATGAGGCTTGACCAGCACTGCAATGGCTGGGTTCAAATTTGATTTTTTTGCAAAAAAAATCTTGCCTGAGCTTCTTCCAGAAGCCAAATTTTCTGATTCTCAAAGTACAAATTTTCTCTACTTAGGAAGGTAACATGTCATTTCAGTTCTGAGGACAATCTGAAACTGCTGCTTCTGTCTTCTCCAAGCCTGGGACAATATCCATATACAACCTGCAAACCCATGCAGGCAGCTTTACCTCCAGTCAGTGTGACCAAGGGCCACCTGCGTAGATATAGGCAGTGTTCAGATTTGTGTACAATAATGTCATTTTCTCCATCTTATAGGAGAGGTCCCCTTTGAGTAGAAAGTATCTCGGACTTTGTAAAATGATGCCTGATCAATAGAACATCTTTCAGGGCTGTCTGTAAGGCCTCTGCACTCCACTCCACCAAGTCTCAAGGAGAGACCGTTTACTTTTAGACTGCTGTGGCTGGAGAATTTGGGAATGTTGCTTTGGGTGTTGCTTTGGTATTGGTTAATGCTTTAGTCTTCAGGTTTAAGTGGGCTCTTTAATAACCTCCTCCCAAAGGTGATCTGAGTAGTGATACAAAGTTGTCTGGGACCAGCATCTCTTCAAAGGTAGCAGACGCCTCACAGCTCTGCAGCTAAACACTCCAGATGTTTGAGCTGCTCCCTAAGATTTAAATTATGTACATCTTGATTAAAGCTATTTGCTTAATAGTCTTATTCCATTAACTTTGAAAAAGCCCAAGATAGGCAGAAAGAGCTGCAAGAAACATCCTGTGTGGCAGAACCCTTCAAGACATCTTTTTTTTTTTTTTTTTTCCCTCCCCTCAGCGTTTGGTAACAAAATAAGGAGGATGTTGTTTCCCCGTAATCCTTCTGTAGTTGCCAGGTGCTTGCAGAGATAACACCTCCTTCACACACCAATAATGTGTCTGCTAAGTGATTTCTTAATCTAGCCAGTGAGAAAAAGCACAGCCTAGGGAAGAGATGAGAGTAGACAGGCTGAAACAAAGAAATGGACAGTGTTTGGTCACCCGTGGAACTGACTGCCCAAGCAGGTATCTATAAAAAATCCCAGCGGGTATAGTTTGCCTTGATTGCTTTGACAAGAGAGGAAAGCCAGGATCCAGTGCTGATGTGTACAGGGCTTTCAGTGGTACCATGGCACAGAAGGGACCCGGTTACTTTAATATACTTTAATACTGTATACTTTAATATAAGTCGAGCACCTGGGTTATGGTTTCCAGAGGAGGCTAAAGAACATGCTGAATTGCCCGGCTTCAGTGCTTGTTTTTGAAGCACCCACTCTGCCAGAGCGCCAGACGAGCTGGGTTGACACCGTCGTATTCCATAATGATGAAAAACACCCATTTCTCTTCCAGTGATCACCATCTTCTGTTTTCACTTGCCTTGGACTAGTTTTAAAGAAGGAAACAGTGCCTTTATGGAAAACAGGTCTTTATGCCTTCCTAAGCCTTACTATATTCTAATCGTAAAATAATGTTTTACTAGAGCTGGGCATTTCTGCTCTGTAATTGGTTTTATTTTTACTCCATTTCTTATTTATGAACCATTTCAAAACCAGACAATGGAAGCTTTCAAATAGCTTTTTAAAGAAGTTTTGACAATGTTTTCTTTTTCTGCTATAGCTGTCCTGAGATAAAAATAATAGGAATCAGGAATCAAAGACCAGAAAAGAGCATCACCTAGGGAAAAGTACCTTCAATCCCTGAAGGGCCTTTTACTGTATTTGTTCCCTAGAGGGAGTCAAATGGAAAAAAATAATTAAAAAGAAAGACATCAGTTCTATTCATTCACTCGAGTAGACTTCTAATACCAGAGCTCACCTCTGAAAAGTGATATTGCCCTTCTCAGCTCAAGAGGAAAAAAAATATCATTGGTTTGTATATGATGAAAAAATCAGAAGAGTATTTTTCTTCCCTGTATTATATGAGGTTACTGCTCTAAGATTGCTACAGGAGAGAGACTCCGCTTGCCTGGGTAATGATACGTTCCTGCTTACCCAAGCATAATTTTAAAATGGTCTTTGGTACCTCTGGGCTCTGATTTCTTCTAAACTCTCCCTTGGTTCTTGAGCTCTTGAGTATTTCTGCATGATTGTCACTTCCTGCTCATTTTTGTAAGTGAACAATTTCCTTGTATTTTCATTCTTTGGTTCCCTTACCGCATTTATACAACTTCACAGTCTGAACCACAGGCAAATAACATCTGAATTTGGTTCTCTGGACAGCAAAAAGGAAGATCACATTTCCCTCTAGCTGGTTTGCTCTCATTTGTAGAGGCTGCAAAGTGACAGTGATCTGCAACACTGGGCTGCAGCCTCAGCTGGCTGTGAGTGAGGGCTCTTAGCCGAACCATTTGGAAGACAACACAATTTTGTAAGGTGCCATTTCATAACCTGGACACCACTCGGCAGCAGTTAGTTCAGATTTAAAATGCAACTGACTGTCCTAATTTTCTTTTTGACTTCAAGCCACCATTAAGTTCCCAAGAATTAAAAAAGAGGAGCTAGGAAAATCCTTGAAGAGCTAAAAGTACAAGAGATGCTTCTTAACTTTACATCCGTGGTCTAGAGAAGAGTATATATCTATATATGCACACAAAAAATTAAATAACTTCTGTGCTAGCATCTGCAGTTGATATAATAGTTGGAGGGGTAATGTAGAAAAAGAGGAGAAAGCAATGAGCAGGATTTTGACAGCCTTCAAATAGTGTTCAAAGTTCGTATATCGTTCAAATACATTCAAATGTTGAATTCTAAGACCTAAGAGGTTCCCCTTTTATGGGGTATTTTGGTTTTACAAAAGATTAAGATTTTCATGATAAAAGCAACTTAGTGAGGTCTGGTAGCTGCAGCTGCAGCTGCATTTTGTGTCAGCGAATTCATGTGTCTTTGCATGTGTTAGTGAGCCCATATTCCAGAGTCCAAAAATTTTAAAAGGTCAAAAAGTAAAAAGTACAGAGAAGAGCCACACCAGTACCTGGAGGTACTTGCAGCTCCATCAGTTCAAATTATCAAAAAAGAAATGTAGGTTGACTTGCGCGCAGTCACACAACGTACCTTTTCTGAAGGAGGCAGTTCTAAAGGGCTCCTCAGCTATCGCAGAGAGAGTGTGGAACTGGAGGTTGGCTGCTGACCCAGAAAAATTCAAATGGGAAAAGAGAGAGCAACTTTAATAGTGAAATACCCTTGAAAGGGGTATATATCTCTCTTGACCATGATTCATCTCTTCCTGGAAAGATATTTGGGAAGTGAGAGGAGCGATCCCCTTCTGGTTTGGGATTCTACAGATCAGTGATAATACAGAGATTTGTAATCCTGTAGCGGGTTAGTCCACGCCAGGGCACTGCTCTGAATTGATGAAGGTGGACAAAATTCAGTCATGGTTACTCACTTCTGAGGGGGATGAGGAAGATTTCGTAGCAGCTAGATTTTTTTCTGAATCAGGGAAAAGGTTATTATTATTATTATTATCATTATTATTATTATATGTGTACAATTATATGTATACATAGAGGTTACCCAGACTTGTGTCTGAAAAGTCACTGCAAAGAAGAAGTTTAGAGGAAGCTTTCAGGTTGAGAACTCTTTGTCAATGCAACAGTGGCCCCTGAAGTCATGTTTGTGACGACGACTTTTTTTGACCATGAATTTGTTGCAAGTTGTGCGCTTTTTTTAGGCAGCACAGTATCCAAGTGCTCATTTGGCCTCCTCAAAGGAAAAGCAGAGAAGGTAGATCCCTGCCTTGCCACGTTTTGCGTCTGTGCTTGATCAGTCTACTAGCACTGCCCATTTCTGTATGGGCTGTGATAGCCTTTATGAAATCTTTCAGTAAGCTGAACTGCTGTCAGAGTTGACCACAGCAGGAAAGAGCTTGTTGTTAAAGCTCAGGGCTGGGCAACAGGGAAGCGCAAAATGGAAACAAACTTCTTAGGCTGCTACTTAAGTATTTGCTTCATGCTTGTGTGTTATTAAACACAATATTTAACAAGACTTGGGGAAAATGGCACTCAAATTGGCAGTAGTGCACATTTATATTTTATGAGCATAAAAATCTCCACTAAATTGTGCTGGAAATATAGATGCATAGTTATGAACTGCATTTTTTATGTCTTTTACTCTAATGGAATTTCAGCATTAAAACTCCCTATTTTAGAATATGTTTTCTTGAATCTGGGCCACAGAAAAAACAACTACTATCTCAAAGATGTCTTAAATCATGAATTTCTAGAGGAGAGAGGGGAAGAAAGACCCACTACACATTATCGTCATTTAAAATATTTTAGTATGCTAAAATCAATTGCAGTGTTCTCTGATAATTAATATTAAGCACAAACAGACAAACCTGTGTTCTTTAGCTGAATCTTAGTTTTCATCATATGCACTTGTATTATGTACATTGGCAAAAGAGAACATATGTCCCTGATTTTTCATGGGATGAAGGTTTTTTTTTTCCTTTTAATAAATAGTTATATAACACAAAGCCCACACGGCCATTTGGCTGCAGCAATTAAGGGCAGAAAAAAATACTCTTAAAATTTACCTCGGTTGCTATGTTTCATAGAGACTAGAAGGCAGCACATAAAAACAGTTTAACTGTTGCTCTGAATGAGTTTCTCTTTTCAGGCACCCACTTCAAAGTAGCTCAAAATGCAGGGTAGAGGACACCAAAGAACCCAAGTCAGTCCCATGCATTTTCCTCAGGGCACTGTACTATTCCCAAGGAGCGTTTTGAGCACCCTCTATAGCACCGAGCGGAATCCAGTCCTCCCAGTTTGTCGTGTGTCAGAAATTCCTTGCTTCAAAGAGAACAGGCCGTGAAGCGACTGCAAGAGCAAGGCCAGGATGATGCTTGAGCTAGGGGGAGCTTTGCTCATCTCTTAAAATGTCATAATCATAATGTCATGATGGGGTTGAATTTATACCTCCCAACTGAATTTTCAACTGAAACGTTAAAGCTTTTTCATTAAAATTTCCTCTGAAAGTTGCTTTGAAAACATGAAATGCAATTCCGTGTTCTACACCATGTTTATTGTTGCAGAATCTCTCATTTGTACCCAGCACCATTTTAGGGTTCATCATCTCATTCAATTACTTTTGTAGAGAACATACTTTTAGCACAAAATATATCTATAAGAGTGCTTGCTGTAAAATGGGACATTTTAATGGAAATAATGTGTAATACAGTTACTGCATTTCAATTGTTGCTAAGTATTGTGTATTTTCAGTTTACATAAAACTCAGCCTCACGTCAGTATTTGGCAGGCGGGTGCACAGCTTGCTTCCTTGCACTGCCCATGGCTTTATTCGTTATTTTGTCTTGCAGTTCTTTCCCTACGGAGATGCTTCCAAGTTTGCCCAGCACGCCTTCCGAACCTTCGACAAGAACGGAGACGGAACCATCGACTTCAGAGAGTTCATTTGTGCACTCTCCATCACCTCCCGAGGCAGTTTTGAGCAAAAACTAAACTGGGCCTTCAACATGTACGACCTGGATGGCGATGGTAAAATTACAAGAGTGGAAATGCTGGAAATTATAGAGGTGAGGTCAATATGACACTGAAACCCAACACATATTAGCATTTTCTGTAGGAAAAAATTAAGTTGATTGCTTGTTCATGTATTAAATATTATTGTTAAAGCTTTTAAACACACAAGAGGTTGTGTGCACTGTATCATTAAACAGTTGCAACACAGAGACTCATCTCAGTGACTCTTGCCTAAGCGATACAAGCAAACACCATTGCAACAGATACATAATCTGAGAATTGCAAAGATCACGTGCCCCTATAAGCTTTTAAATATCAAGGGGTAAATGTTTTCTGATGAGCAGATTAACCGTAAGAACAGTACAGCAAAGGATTTACACAGCCCATCTGAAAATCACTTGCCACCCATGAAATTACTGCTTTGTAGCTCAAGTTGCATGCAGCCTTATTGGAGATTAACTTCACATGATTGCAGAAATTTGCTGTGACAAACAACCCACTTGCGTTTGAAGTGAGCTCCTGCAGACGGGCACTAAGGGTTAAGATTGCCATAGTACAGTTAAAGAATAAAGTTTGCATCAGTCCTCTGTTGGATACTAGCCCCAGTGGTTAATACCAGATTTTGTCCATATGTGCACACAGAAAGCTTCTGAAAAGAGATGCCTTTTAAAGCTGATTATTCAGAATGTATGTAAAATCTTTCAATGGGGTGACTTAAATCTAAATAAATACTTGATCCAAAGAACAGATTACAATAGAAATTCATTCCCATGTGCAAAGTACAACCATTTTAAGTTTGTATTTGAAGGGAAAAAAAAAAAAAAAAAAAAGGGGGAAACCCTTATTTTTCCTTTTTTTAAGAAAACAAAAATGGAATTAAAAAAAAAAAAAAAAAACAAAAAACATAGGGAAACTGGCACTCACTTGACTGCTGAATTTTGATTCCAGCATTTGATCACATCAATACACTGATTAAATCTAAGAGTTAACTTTCCTCACCTTCCATTTGGCTTCTCTCTCAAGGCCATCTACAAAATGGTGGGCACCGTAATAATGATGAAAATGAACGAGGATGGTCTGACACCTGAGCAGCGGGTAGACAAGATTTTCAGCAAGATGGATAAGAACAAAGACGACCAGATCACACTGGATGAATTCAAAGAAGCTGCAAAGAGCGATCCTTCCATCGTATTGCTGCTGCAGTGTGACATTCAGAAATGAGCTTGTGTACAAGGCGCCATAGACTGCACAGAAGTTTAAATGTTCCATTCGGTTTGCAGCTATTTCCACACACACACACACGAATTTGCTTGGACTACCTATAAATGGACTTGCTTCTTGTGTTTGAAACACTTGTGTGCATGAGAATGTCATTTGCTAAAGAATTTTAAAAGTATATATTATAAAAAAAATAAACTGCCACAACGTGACGTGTGCAATGTCATTTCATAACAACCCCGTTCCTCTGAAGCCTGTGCAGCAGTCCTGTGCTGCCGTGAATTATATTATTTATTGTTCATGTTTTACTGATGCTAGCTCTGTGTCTTCTAGACTGAGTAATGTTAGTGACACTGAATTCCCATGGTAATGTTAACTGTTTATTATGAACCATGTCACCATCCTGCTGTAAAGTAGTACTGGACAGACAGAGGGGAAGCAGCCCCCGGTTCTTTAGTCTGATCCACACATGTGCTCGTATTGTCAGTGGAGATAAATGTACTTCATTTGCATGCCTTTTAGGTTTGCCTTAATTCTTACCTCATTTGCATCCCTTCAATCTGGAAAGAGCTATGTCAGAGGAATGCAGTATAAAGAAATCCTGCTAAAATGCTCCCTTTAATTAAAAGTATATATAAATATATATATAATGTTCAAAATATTGTTTTATTGGAAGTTTAAAGGTTTTATTGAAAGTGTATTGATCTTTGCCTGAATTTTCAAAAGCTTCCACAGAGGTTGCAATATATATGTCCCAAAATAAATTTATAATATTTGACCTTTTCCCCTAATTCTTATTTCATGTTTTCAGGAGGGGAATGGGGCCGGGGCGGGGTGGGGGGGAGGGAGCAAGGAAAGAAGAAGAGGAAGCAAGGAAAAAAAAATCTCATACAGTTATGTCATTTTGCTATTGGGAAAAATGTATTTTTTATGAAAGCATAACAAAATTTCTTTGAGGTCACTCATTAGAAAGTCATAAATACAAAACCAAAAATTACACTACTTTTATTTGGCAGCAGAGCAGCTGTTTATCCTCAGTGATGTTGATGCTAAGGTTTAACAGTATACCCACTATACCTGTGCTTACATAACTTTTTAAGATAGTTGTAGGTCAAATGCAATTTATTTGCTTGGCCTAAGCCTGGTCTTTGCATGTTTTTCCCTCAGTAAGTGACAGTCTTCTCTCCCACTACATGATATTAAACTACTACCTTTTACTATGGACAGGTTGTAAAAAGACATTATTGAGAGAGAAATTAACCCTAAACTATGAGTATCGAGAAGGGAAAGTCGAGAGAAGCACCTTCCTCCTCCCCTCTGTGCAGCACATCCACAGAGTTCTGCTCCACGCACTGGCAAGTCAAGTTCTGCGCAGCCTTGGGAGAACCTTGAGAACCAGCAGACTGCAAAAAGAGCAGACACAAATATCTCCTAGAGCAGATTTCCCACTTAAACAAAGTCATTTGCAAGCAGGATTACAAAACCAAAAGTCCTAGAATATCTTACAATTGCATGTTGGTATTTTTTCTCTTACAAAGAAATTATTAAGTTCCACTAGCTAGAAAGATGTGTCATTCTCTGTATTCTCAAATCTAAAAGTGAAGCTGTTTTACACATTTTGTCAGATACTTCCAAAAGAGGGAGATAAAAGATTTTTTTTAAAGAAATACAAGCTTATAACATACAGTTTTTCCCCTTAATTCTTATCTTCAGCATGCTAGTTGTGGGGGGAGGAAGGAAGGGAAAGAAAAAAAGATTCGCCTCTTTTTTTACCAAAATTTTACTTAGACTGGACAGGTAACATTCTTAAGTATGGCACTGTGTTAGTTCAGAATATTCAGCTGCAAATTGAAGACACATTCTGAAAAAGCCTATCTATGCTTCAGGTGCAGAAATGACTATAGTTTCAATTCAGGCTTTAATTACTAGCTGTAGTTGGAGCTCTGGATATTTTGGGGATTTTATGCCCCTTACACACTGTATTAGAAAAGCAGGACATCATTGTACATTTCCCTACGCCTCAATGTATGTATGTTTATGGATAGGCTCTATTTACTTTAATGGAGTATTAAGCATCCATTGCCATCCAACACGTCCAACAGCTCAAATGCTCACACGTGTAACATCCTGATCACAACTGTTTGTGTCTAGGGAGCTGGTATGCATAAGTTCCTTATCTAAAGCACCAAGAACAAGATAGTTTTGAGACCTTAGTAGAATCACTGCAAAAATAAGTGTATCCAAGCAACTGGTTCAATAATTGTTTATTCAGAAGTAATCCTCTACCATGAAAGCACTTGCTTATAATAATGTCAGGCACGCATTTTCATTAAGTACAGTAATAAATTAGAATAAATACACCATAGGGTTTGAACTAAAGATCAGAAGAAGCACCATTAACTGCTCCGATATTTCATGAAAGATTTTTAAACAGCAGTCTATAGAAAGCTGAGGAGAAAGCTGAACTGTTAGTCCCATAGGAAAGCAGTATTTTTCCTTAAACTCTTTTCTCCACACAACTATCTATAAAAGTACCAGTGAAGATAAACACTTCTCTCCCCTTCACTCTTGCTTTATTTTCTCAGATAATGAATAAAATTAGGAGGAACAAATACGATGTGATCCAATAAATTCATATTGTAAGATGTTCTGAAATATATTCCAGCTTCAAATTATTTAGCCAAAATTAATATGTGGTTGAAGATCATGGGTTGAAGGACCCCCAAAAAATAAGCTGAATCAAATTTTGCAATTCAGAAAAGTTTTGCCAAGTTTACGTATTGGATGTTCTTCCCCTGCTCCCAATATTTCACATAACTCTAAAACAGTTGCAAGTTTCTCCAGCATGTGCTTCAGAAAGTGATGGGATTATACGATCATTTAGTTTGGCTGGGATTTCTGGAGACCTGTAGTCCCATTTCCTGTTCAAAGTAGGAACAATTCTAAATTCAGACCATGAAACCTCCAAGGACACAGATTCTACAACCTCTGGGCAACTTAATACCTACAGCCTTCATTGTGGACTCCTCTGCCTCCCTTGCCTTTACCCATTCTGAAACTCCCCACTTCAGTTTATGGCTGCTGCCTTTTGTTCCTCGGCCACACACCTCAGGTAGAAGCCTTCTTTCAATTCTCCACTAACTTCTGTATCTTAGAAACATCCATAAGCTTAGTATACGCTTGGGTAAAAGCTAAACAAAATTAACACATATCACCACACACTGTTGTAAAAAAGAAAAAACTATCAATTCAGAATTTGAACTATAAAGAAATTTTATTGAGGAATTGCTATCTGATAAATAACTGTGGAAAGTGTAGAACTGCTCTCTGAAAAAGTCTTATTTGTTCTTGTGACCCTGTAATGTCAAGAAATGTATGCCTAATGGCTGAACTTTCAACTGATTGTTTTTGAAGAGCTCCCAACAATTTCAAGTTCCTGGAGGGAGAAGAACAGGAGAGAAGAAAGTTAATACGGAACTATTTGCAAGTCCTACTTTTTCTTTCTCTTCCAATCCCGATACACGTTTGCATTTTTTAATAAAGCCAGGTCACTTATTTTAACTGCTTTTACTGTAGGTTAGTCTCAGATCAGAAAGTCTTCAATGCTGTAAAAATGAGTACGGTGTAATTTCTCAAAAATCTATTCTAATTCATTCTAGTATATTGAACATCTCTACTTCAATAAGGACTTTGTCACTTTAGTTTGTTATAAATGTGATCAATATCCACAGATCTAACCTATACCCGCAAATCCAGATTGTGCAAGAACTAGGTTTAATTGAAGTTAACAATCTTATTAAAAAAGAATTTTCTGTGTTTTGTAAGCTCATGTCCAAAAACACTCAAACTCTTCTGCATTAACACTTTAGAAATGAAGACGTTTATTCCCTACCAAGAGAATATACTGCAGATGAATTTTTTCTAATTACAAAGATATACACTAAGTAATAATTTATGTTCAACAGCTGTGGTTCCACTGGAAAAATGAAAATACATTTACTGCATGTATCAACTATCATATGTTGAACAAATAAAGCAAGAGTTAGGATGACAAAATTATCTTAAGACCCATCTTTAAGTGTGTAGAGACACTAAAGCATTACTACAACTGTCAGTTCTCAGAGTTTATTAAAATATTACTTCATAGTTATACAAAATATATTTCATTTTCAGGAAAAAACAGAACAATTAAGAGATCTAATAATTGTAGTTAAAAATATCAATCAGCTGAACATTTAGGATCTTCTCATCATTAAAACTGTGTATTAAATTTACACTCTGCTCAAGTCCTTGGTCTGTACAAACACATACAGCAGTTGTAAAAAATACTAGAACCTTTTCTTTTCCTGAAGGTATCTAACGAAAGGTCCTCCTATCCAGCAACAGGAATTAATCACTTTGTATACGTCATTACAGAGTTATACTGTAACAATCCTCAATACTGTTACATTCATACACAGATATACTTATTGATCTTCCTCCTCCTGATTCCTATTTCGGAATTTCAGTGTTGTCTGGCCTCTTTCAGGGTCTTGCAGTCGGAGGATTCGAATAAGCGTACTTGTAGGTAGAGAACTGAAAATAAAGTATGCATCATTTAAACAGTGTTAAATTTCCTTTACACAAATTTCAGTATTTATTTCCATTACATATTTGTCTTTACATAATAATTGCATCTTTTTTCTTTGACAGCTTTAAACAGTAGCATGGAGTGAAGTTCTGACTTCACTGAACCACACCAGACTATGACTGAAGTCAAAACTTGAGGTAAAGACAGTAACTGATTTCTATCATGTGACTTCCAGCAATCAGACTACCAAAGTTACGGAAAGGGCACTTTGAAATGAAACTCCAAGTGAAATAATAAATATGGTTCATATCTGCTTTATAGATCTTGAACTAGTACATACTTTGTGCATTGCATAACCACTCATATCATACATATGAACATAGTTACTAAAAATACAAGGTTTTAGGTTAGAGCTTTGCCATGGATTACCCTAACAGCAGTCTCACTGAGACTGCCTTCCTGCTTTTGATACCACTGCCTTGTTTTTGCATATTATTACTGAGCAGGTAAACAGTAACAGGTTGTAACAAAATCAAATTATACTTTTAACATTTAAGCAGTTACTGTTCAGGAAATGCCTGCATCTCTATTCAGCAGAGTTTCAGAAATGTATCCAAAAGTATTTCCACTTACATAACAATACTCCTCTACTACTTTTTTTTTTTTTTTTTTTTTAAAGACAGTTTAGCAAGACAAGACAGTTATATAAGATGAGCTACATTTTAAAAACTGCTTCAACACTCCCTGAGTAGTCAGCTGAGAGAAGGAAGGTCGTAAGTGACATGAATTATTGTCTGCAAGACTGGCTAGAGAGAACAGTCAGACACATACGGTTTGACAGTGACTGTTCCCTTACCTGAGTATGATTTTACAGAATCATATGGAAGTTTGAGAACTGTGGACTACTTGATCAAACACGGAATCAAGGAGTAAGCTGCCAGCTTCTAGGTGAGTTAAAAAGAAAGTCTACGCCAATAACAAACCACTGAAGATCAATAACATCAAAGGAAAAAAATAATGTAAAAAACTGTCAATTTGGGGAAGGTAATGGGAAAGATAGCTGTAGGAATTACCAGACTAAAAGCTTCTGGAGCCAACTTTAAGCAATTAAAAACCTCAGAAAGCTGATTCACTAAAGATCATAATCTGATTTATGCCCCACTGAACTACCATAATGAGACAAACTGCTATGAATTCAAGAATCAGATCAACTTCTTAGTTGTTGATATGATACCACTACAAATAGGAAAAATTCTTTCCCCTCACATTTACTTTTTTTTCAGATTATACTCCTTGCAGTACATCTTCCCTGTACTTCTTGTACTAGGAAATACATCATTACCTCATACTTTGTGGGGTGAGCAAAATGAACTGTCGATGACGCTGAGAGTCAGCCACCTTGAGCATCATGTCCATTGCAATTCTTCTATTAACCATATCCTAAAGAGAAAAGATTTATCAGTTAGCAAAACTGTTACTAACTTAGCTATTATATGGTCAAACAATTACCCGAGGAAAAGAATAATCAGAAATATCTTGTAACAGCCAAAATTAATTCACATACAGTAAAATTTTGCCAAAGAGAAATCCTGTAAAAAATATGCCAGGTGTATATTAAATTCAGGGTTAAATTCAAAAAGCTACAAGCTACCGTCTAGGAATTATTGTGACTGAAAGTTTAGGGATAATTTCCTATCAGTAGATATGCACTACCTAGAAGCATCTATCTAGAAGCTTCTTTCTGAAGAGCTACACACACACTCCAGTCTTTTTGTCCTACCAACTCTAGCAAACCCAGGTAGTTTCTTGCCTAATTAGTACATTGGGATGAGCTGCATTTTAGTAAAGTTTTGGATGTAAGATCCTGCCTCAACTTTACACGAAAGCATTGAAGGGTTGCATAAAACCTAAAATATTTTGAAGTTTAAAGAGACGAACATATAAGACCATATTAAAACTTTTAAATGGGATACTGTTATTAGTAGAAATTAACGAAAGCTCTGCTTCCGCACACTGTTATGCAGGAAACTATGCATCCCTGTTGCAAACACACTGATAGAGTCCTCTTGTGGTGGGTCTCTGGGGTTACAGCCTAAGTTGCTACAGAATTAAAACAGCATTGGTGAACTTATAGCACAAGAGTGAAAAGACAAACTATATTGGTAACTTTAGGACTAGGACACTTCACTGACCATGTTAATATTTTTCCTTTTTTGAATAACAGTTCCTTCATTTCATAATCTATATTTACACACTGCTGATAAATGCTTTTCTGTCCACACAGCTCAGTAGATGTGGAACATCACAAAATAACCAACTACTAAAAGAGTCTGAAAGCTACAATCTCTGTAGGACCTACAACTCTGAGTATCCACCTTAACCCCACTTTATTTTTTGCAACTGAAAAATAAGAAAAGACTTAAGATTCGGAAGTTTGTTCCGTAGATTCTGTGATTGTGTCACTGATTTGTGTAAGAAAAAATAACAACATTTTATAACAAAAATATAAAATTTCATTTTGAAATAATATATTTTAAATTCAAATAATTACTATTTCCCTAATTCATAAAAATCAGAATGAGAAATGTAATGTAAGTTAAACTATACCATGTAGACATCAAATTCATCTAAGCATCTGAAAGGAGATTCAGTAATGGACCACAGAGAGAGAATGAAACAAACTGTTGAGAAGGAACGTTCACCTCCCGATAAAGATCTCACATCATTTAGGGAAGCTTTGTCTCCCTCTCCAGGCTGGACCTGGAAATAAAATAGAACAATTTTTAAAACCACTTAAGACCTATTATCAGAACCATACTGCTAGCTGAAAACACATTATATATGTATAGCACAGATCACTTGAGAACAAACTTCTGCATTCAGTCGCATGTATCTGAAATGAAACTAAAATTGAATGGCTCCCAACCTTCTAAAAACATATTTCCAGAATCAGTACAATTTTCCCCCTTACTAGAAAACAAATAGAACAGATTAAACAAATGATTCAGCCAGTATTCTTAGTCAATTCTCTATTTTTAATAGCTATTAAACAGTGTTTAATAACTGTCAGCCAGAATTGTTATATTATTGTAAAATGACAATTGTTATCAACTATATCAGAACAGTAGGTAATTGAATCACACTGCTATTTTAAAAGAAAGTTTCTTTGGAAGAATAAATTAACTGTTGCAAACAGTCCTCTGTTCCATGGATTATGATGACACCTTGTGGCACTCGGAAATGAAATTTAAGTTTGACCTGTCAATTATCTTATATTTACACTAAGAAGCTTATTTTGTAAACTTTCTTTCCCCTCCCTCTTCAATTTACCTTGATTAAATTTAGATCTCTTGTGTGATATCAACTATTGCACATAAAATAAAACACTAACTATATTAAACAGATAATGACCAGACTTGTGAACCGAGCTGGAGTTGTGGGTTTTATTCTGTTTGCTTTGGTACGTACACTTCTCTCATTTATTTAGCACTCTGTCGAACAATATTTCTGTTATCACTCCATGTTTATTTCCCATTAATTCCTAAAATACAAATACCCCAAGAATGAAGAGAAATGTTAGCTTTAAGATGCTAGCTATCTTTGGAACTCTTGAAATTCCAGAGTACAATTCAAGGAGACGCAAAATATTAAGATGAAATCCACAGACACCAAACGTGAAACTTATCAATGGAGTAAAGGCCAAGAATCTTGCAGGGTTCAGATTTACGCTTGGAATTTTTTAGGCCAAGAAATGCAAAAGTACAACATCACTGCTGTTAACATAAATAGAATTCATTATTATATCTGAAGAAATATCCAAGTTTTACCTAATAAATTTTAGTTTATCTCAAAGTTACAACTTGAAGCTCTAACCTTTCAGTAGTCATGATTAATGTGAATTGACAAGAGACTATTACAAACTAATATACATACATATGATAATTGAAGAAATAAAATTAACTTACCGTGATTGAAAGCGTCTCATTCTTGTGATCAAAAATTATTTTTCCACAATAAGCTCGAATACGTAATAAATGGTCAAAGTACAGCTTGCATCGTAAAGAAAGGAGCCTTAAATCAGTTAAATTATGCAAATAAATATTAGGTCAGTGAATTTTAAAACATGCAAATAAGTGATAGCATATTTTTATCAGCATTTCCAAATTGTAATCTTAAAAACTAAGCACTATACCAACAGTCATACTTCCCTAAATCAATTAATTATGCTATGGAAGAGTTAACATTAGAAACCCAACATACTTAAGAGAATCACAGAAGATAACAAAATAAGAAACCCAGAAGTGCATGTTTGGTATTTCTCCATGAAGACTAATTTCTCAAAGCCTCTGCTTCAGTTAAACAGAATCTTTTTACCCTCTTTTCCACAGCTTGGACAAAAAATGACCAGATTTTACTTCCTCCTTCCTATGTGTGTGTTCTTACTACACAGAATAAGGAGGAATTTATGAACTCTGTAGATTCCAGTAATTAAAGTTTTGAATATTCCTTTCTCACACCTTTCATCTTTCCATCCCCCATTCTAGTACATGATTGCCCAACAGACAACACACAGTTCCTTCAAGAAAGAATTACAGTTAAGACATATTAGAGTGGGATTCAAACTCAAATTTATGCCCCGCTTTTCAGTTTTAGCTCGAAAAATACAAATTAGATGTCCAACGACAAAACAACTGGCTAAGCAACCATTACAGCCAAACAGATCTACAAACAGACAGCGAATCAGCCCATCCATTACAATCAGTATCAACCTCAGACTAATGGGAGCTTAACAACCTAGTGGGCCCACAGACATGTGTATATAGACACTGAAAGGCAACCATCTGATTCTGCAGGGAAACTTTACCCACCACTATTCCTGCATCTCTGCTGTACAGAATGAATTTCTGATAGACAATAGTGGTTAGGAGAACCCATCTACACTCCTTTAAATCCCAGACCGAGAAGTATAAAAAGCAGAGCAGACACTAAGGTCCTCAATTTCTCCCGAGGAGAATGGGAAAGGGGCAGGATTGCATTGGAGAAGAGTACATCAGCCACAACTTGGTGCAGTGTTCAAAAGGCAGCGCAACTGACACTGCAGATGCTGCATGGTTATTATTCTGAGTTATTCCTCCCACCTAGCATTGGCTTTATAGCAAACTGAGCATCCAAATCTAAGAGCATCACCCATACTCCCTTGGTAGCCAGTAAAGAGAAGGAAATTAACCTCATTCTAAAACAGTAAATTAACTTAATCTCTCAAGGTGACTACATAACTTGGCTAGCTATAAAAGGAAGCAAGATATTTAACTTGAGGCAGATCCCTAACTTTTGGAAGCATTTAAGAGGAAAAATAAGGCTACCACCAATCAGTAACAAGAACTTGAGTATTTTAAGTGAGATCCAGCACAGACACTTTTCAAACAGGCAGGTGAGATCCCAGAATCTTGTGAAGAACAGTTTAATGACTTGTAAAATATAATAGTTGGATTACATCCAAAGACTCTTGCAGAAAGGTTTGTTGTTACAAGAACCATAACTTCATGTCTCAACGTTTAAGAATTCAATGCTCAGAACAAACCCACCTTCAGACCTTTGAGAAAAATTTGGCATGAGGCCAGGGAATGATCTCAACTTTATGAAAAACTACAGGGCCTATTTTTAAAAGGAGGCCACCAAAAGCAATCTTTATTGACAGATTTAAGACACAAGAAGGAAGAAGGGGTGTATTCCTATTAAAGCAGAAATTTCACAAGAGGAAGCTGCCAAATTGCAGTATCTGAATAAAGAACTTAAACTTTTCATCACAGGACAAAAGAAAGCAGTGTTTGGCCCACCACGAAATTATATGAGAATACAGTGGTTAGACTCGAACGTCAACAGACATCCAGATTATTTTATCATTAGTATGTTGGTGACACTATGCTGTCCAAAGCACAAAATCACAGAATGGTTGAAGTTGGAAGGACCTCTAGAGATCATCTAGTCCAACTCCCTGCTCAAGCAGGGACACCTAGAGCACGGGGCACAGGGCGGCATCCAGGTGGGTTTTGAACATCTCCAGAGAAGGAGCCTCCACAACCTCTCTGGGGGCAGCCTCTTCCAGGGCTCTGTCACCCTCACAGCAAAGAAGTTCTTCCTCACATGCAGATGGAACTTCCTGTGTTTCAGCTTGTACCCATTACCCCTTGTCCTGTCACTGGCCACCGCAGAGAAGAGTTTGGCCTCATCCTCCCTACATTCACCCCTCAGGTACTTGCACATGTTGATCAGATCTCCTCTCAATCTTCTCTTCTCTAGCCTAAACAGGCCCAACTCACTTAGTCTTTCCTCATAAGATGGATGCTCCAATCCCTTAATCTTCTTGGTCACTCTACACTGGACCCTCTCTAGAAGCTCCATGTCCCTCTTGCCCTGGGGAGGCCAGAACTGCACCCAGTACTCCAGGTGTGGCCTCACCAGAGCTGAGTAGAGGGGCAGGATCCCCTCCCTCCACCTGCTGGCAGCTCTCCTCCTGATGCAAGCCAGGATCCCATTGGCCTTCTTGGCCATGAGGGCACATTGCTGCCTCATGGTTAACTTGTTGTCAGCCAGGACTCCCAAATTCCTCTCCGTGGAGCTGCTCTCCAGCAGGTCAACCCCTAATCTGTAGTGGTGCCTGGGGTTACTCTTCCCCAGGTGCTGGACCCTGCACTTGTCCTTGTAGAAACCTCATGAAGTTCCTCTCTGCCCATCCCTCCAGCCTGTCTCAATGGCAGCGCAGCCCTCTGGAGTGTTGGCCATTCCACCCAGTTTGGTATCATCTGCAAACTTGCTCAGCGTGCACTCTGTGCCCTTGTCCAAGTCATTGATGAGCAAGTTCAACAGCACTGGGCCCAGTACTGAAACACTGAAACAGAACTGTCTTCAGTTAAAACAGGATAGTTGAGACCTTCCTGGTGTGGAATCCTGGAGCTTCAGCTGATTACATCATTTTTGCAACTGTCAGTTCAGGCTGTGCTAAGCCAACAGACATCATAGTAGTAGATCTGGGAGCAAGATAAGGTTAGATAGCTAATCAAGGCAAAAGCGAGGCCTGGACTGTAAGCCAACAAAGAACCAGGTACCTCTGCATGTAAAAATGCCAAAATCCAATGATTTAATTATGTTACAACATGTGTAGAACGGATCTTATTTTATGAAGCTCTACTGAAGACTTCAAAAACTGTCAGACTTTGGTGATGCGTTTTCTATATGGCTTCTACTGAAGTAGATTCTAGAACATCTTTCATTATATCAATTTAGTTGCTTTAGAAAAGGCAAAATAATATGCTGCTATTCAGCATGTTCATATCATATGAACTGAATTTAGCACATAAAGTATAGAAACTTAACAGTTTAATTTGCTGATATTATTCAAGAGGTCCTGGAAACAACCGTATCTTTATATTCCGTAGAAAACACTTATTTCTATTTGTGTTATTTGACAACTGAAGTTTCAGTAAAATTGACTCACCTTAAGAATTGCCAATATATTTTAAATCTTTGTGTCATTATTTCTTCCAGTAGCTTTATAAATTTCTTCAAATTCTTTACTTTACTGTTAGCATCTTCAAATTTTTCCTTTGCATCAAAAAATTGCCTGTTTCAATCAAAAGAAAGTCTATTATCAACATACATAAAAAAAGCAACTGTTTTAACTACTGAAAACTACTCTGATAGCCAAAAACCTTCATTCAGAAGAAAGTTTTGTTTTAAAGGTAGAAGCATTTTGACAAGTAAGGTTAACCACTGGTTACAAATGAAAAGAGGTCAAAAACTAAATCTTACTCCTACTTTTCCTTCTTATAAAAGGAAACTGATACGAGAACTAGCAATTAAGATACTCTTACACATGAGCAGCTAAAGAGTGACTTCTTAAAACACACTGCAACCAAAGATTCAACTAACTGCTTAACTTCTATATCAGTTTTTCGGAATAGAAGTGCACCTAATGCCCACTGGATCCCAGAATGCACAATGGATCCACCTGGGGTCCAGTCACACTACCTGGTGATCACTGGGATGCCACTAAAAATCAAGAGCAGTTGATAAACTGATAACACCAGAGTGCAGGGACCATCTCAAAATCATTAGAAGATAGTTCAACACCCACTAGCCTGCTTAGCATTTTTTGAATAACCAGTCAGAACAGCATGTTTCTTCAGTGTCACATGTAGTTGAAGTACATATAAAAAAAGTCACATGAGCCAACAAGAAAACTATTCTTTGAATACCTGTCATACCTAAGTATGCAAAAATTCAAAATTACTCACTGAATAATTTCTTCTCTGTTTCCATGGCGATCTTTTTCTGAGTTTATCCTCTCTCTCAAGCGATTCATTTCTGCATCAAGACTCTTAACAGTTCTACTGACTTCAAGGCGCTCTGGGTATATTTGCCTTGCTTGTGCAATTTTTTCCTGAAGTTTGAAATTCATTAAATTGTTATAGTTTCAAAGATACATTCATATTTTTGCTATTCAAAAATCAAGTTCTTCAAGCTAGAACAATATCTTCATTTTGTTCTTTGTGGATCACTCCTTACAGTAATTTTTTTTTTTTTTTTTTTAAACTAAAAGCAGCTATAAGTAGGTTAATTCTTTCAGTGATAATACTGTATTTATCTGAGAATTCTAATGTATTCACAATTACTTATCTAACATAGATAAATGAGAGGGAAAATTCACCATATTTCAATAGCACTTAAGTCTCACAAAAGTCTCTGAGCTTGATGTCAGAGTTAGTTAATAAAGCTTGATAAATTTCTGAAAAATCAAGGTATGAGATCTTTACAAAAGAAGAAAAGGAACTTTACCATCTAAAATCCAAAGCTATATTAGATTTTATGCTATTTAAGCACAAAAACTGTATTTTAGATTAAGTCATTCTAATCTTTGCACTCTGTAAATCCAGAAGTCCTAGGTAGATAACTCTGAGTAGTGAAGTTATTTGTAAAGACTAAAAGGTGATACGCCTGACAACAAAAAGCCTTGATTTATACATACAAAGTCACTTTTGATTTATGCATGAGTGGCTTTGACCAACCTAAAAACCTGAGTATTACTATGGTCTGTATGTCATTCAACAGAACCACCAAGTACATAAATACTAAAAGGATATAGTTGATCTGATTTCAACTGCCAAAGAAAGAAACAAACAAAAATATACTACCTCTAATTCTTTTTCTTTGTTAGCTAGTAATTCTTTACGTCTTTTTATACAAGCCAAATGTTCCTTCTGTTTTTCTTCATAGTGCTGGAAACGGCGTTTGCTGTTTTCTACTTCGGAGTCAGCTTGGTTTAATTCATCCTGTTTGGAATATTTTTAAAAATCGTGGAATGTTTGTGGTAGATTCCAATGGTATTTATGCTGTTTTTAATACCATCTAATTCTTTGTGTTCAGCATGATCATGCCTTCTCAAGTCTAGTGCTTTAACAGCAATGGACTGAAAAGTCTTACCTGTTCCTAACAAGAACATATTAAATATTTATACTGCTTCCCAAAATTGAATTGTCAATGATTGCTTACCATATCTTGCAGTATTATGTTTTAATCTTCAAAAAAGATAGCATTTCTCAGAAAACTACATTTATTTTTTTTACACTATGTTCCAGTCAGAATGTTTCTATACGAAAAAAGTGTCCTATAACAATTATAAAAGTTAATACAGTGTATATAACAAAACAAACCCACTACTATTGCCAACAACAGATGCTCTCACCATTCTCTAATCCCACCTTTTAGCCACATACACACGAACAACTCATTAAAGAACTGTGCAGAATAACATCTAATCTAAAAGACCTTTTCAGGAATTTAAGAGTCACCTTTCACTCTGTTTAGTCCCCTTACTATCTAGCAATAATGTGCTAATAGTCTGAGTACATCTATTTAAACAGAATGTTGCAAGGAAAGGAACATCTTTAATACTACTACCATACATTTATCAGTTATTTTCCTTACTCATTTCCTCCCTCTGTTCACTTTCATGTTAGGGAGGGAGAAGAGGGGAGGGAGGAAATGTATATAACCCCAAATAAATATATAAATATATATATATATATATATCTTCATGAGACATTTTGAAAATGTCCACTTGCACACAATTTTAGCAAGGTCTTATCAGAAGGGGAAAAAAAAAAAAATCCTTTC
>VZSV01000108.1:1355809-1385888 GCA_013398735.1 Nothocercus julius | reverse complement strand
CACAATTGCTGACACTTCATTAAAATATAAAACTTTTTGCTATTTATATAATTTGCATCCTATTTGTTACTGTACATACAGCATTTGCATATTTCCTATTCAAAAATACTGCCAGCATGAAAATGGACCATTTCAGATCCTTACTAGAAAGATTTTGATAATGCAATCTTACCAATGTACGAATGTCCACTGACTGGTGCTCCTCTGTATTCTCAAGATCTGAAATTTCTGCACTTGTTGTTCTTATTTTTATCTGAAAATAAAAACAAATATTTTTAAGTTCATCTAAAAAGAAAAGTTACCAGTTCCTCTTTGAAGTAAACATGTTTGGCTTTTTAGTTGCATTAGGGCCTTCATAAGAGGTTTCATTTCACCCTCCCCCCAAAACCTTAAACTGTGGAGTCCTTTACTGTAGAACAAAATTGGCTTTGAAAGCAACATGCACTTTAATGATTAAAGTATTACTGCATTTCTATTCAATGAAGCAGTCTTATTTTTCTCCTTCAACTCCTTTCCAGCAATTAAAAAGTATTCTAGCTTGCTATTCTTAATTTACAATTCACTGGGTATAACCTTATAGAGTTTATGCTATCTTATACTCCACAACTGGAATGCTAACCACCACCAATGTATCTCCTATTTGCTATTAACAGAAATCACACAGGCCAAGACTAACCAGTTATAAAATAGTTTATGAAGAAATTCAAGTTAGCAAAATTTAGAGGAGAAGTATTTGGCAACAGATAAAGAATATAAATGGAATTATGAACAAAAATTCTAGGAGCATACAGGCAAGGTTCAATGGAAAGAATAGAGGGAAGAAAGAAAAGCTGGGGGAGAAAAAAAAAAAAACATACATCAAATATTGCAACATGGCACAAAAAGATGGAGGCTTTACTTGCAAAACTTAGCACAAGAAAGTTTGCATTCTCCCACAAAATCCTCCTACCCAAGTGTTCTGACATACAGAACAGAAGCAACATAAAAGAAAACTAAAATAAACTAAAACAAAAATACTAAATAAATAAAACTAACTAAACTAGCTAAAACTAACTAACTAACTGAAATAATCATTCACTCAGAATATATCACAAAAATCCAATAAAATAAGGGACCACTAACCAGTTTCTGTAACTTAACTGTGTGTCTATTTTACCTGTAATTCTTTTTGGTGTCGCCGGTGACTATGAAGATGACCTTCGTTCTGCTTAATCTCATTTTCAATAGAATGCAAACGTTGTTGAGACATTGCCAGTTGTGCCTTTTTGTTTTCAACTTCTTTTTCCAAGTGACTTTAAAAAAAAGAGTGTCATTTTTATATATACATAATATACATGCACATACACACAAATTAAAAGTTGTTTGGTGGACTCTGTTCAGTCCTTAGTGGGCAAGGCATTCATAAAATTTTATCCATCCATAATCTTTGCTAGCAATTTAGTAAGCAGGCCAAATATTGCACCACTTAAGTACCTGTAAAAATAGTCCTGCATGCATCATTCTCCCATTCTAATACTAATAATGAAGTTGCAGTAACACTGTGGAAGTTATTAATCTTCAAATGAAGTTCATTACATACTGACATAAACAAAGCACAGCTACCTTACATTTAAAGCTTTCAAGTTTACAAAAGTAAGGTTTTAACACTCAGCTACTACCAGTTAGTAATACGGAAACTAAAATGCTAATACAAACTGGGGTTCAAAATAAAGATTTTCTAGCCACACTGATTTGCTTAGTGAAAGCTCAGGTTTATCTTTGCAGTACATTTCAAACCAACATTTTAAAAGTCAACCAAAATTACTGCCTGAGTAATGCCTTGGTCTGAATAAATATACTTCCTTTGCAGTAAATTACAGTACCACTGTTCCAAGACTCAAATTTTTAAAGAAATAGCTTTGATTCCATTGGTAGGAATCAAACTGGCACTCTTAGTAGGTGTAAAATAGGCATACTTTCTGGAGCATTCAGCTCAGGAAACTTTAAAGAAAATAGAGGCAAAGAGAAGCCTTATCAATAAACAAGACTACAGACTATGTGGCTCTGTGTTTCTCATGCACATATATCCAAACAGATATATTCCACACTACTATCTATTTCAAAAAAAAAAAAAAAATCACTTTTTATAAATACAGGATTAAAAATACTAACCTTATTTCCGCTTCAACATCTTTGCTCAGGTACTTGGGTCGGAGGTAATCAGATGAGTAATATCGTCTATCAAATACCTGATCGCCTTCAGCGGTGAAAGCTTCTCTACAATTTTTAGGGGGCTCACGACTCTGCATTACTTCACGAGCTTTACAGCTACTCTGAAAAATACAATAACCTTATCATATCTATAGAAAAATATGCAATTAAATATTCCAATTGAAAACTATCCAAAGTTCTCGCATTTACCTTCTAAAACAAACAAACAAAAATAATGCTCAGTTGCAGTTTTATTATTATAGAATTATTTAAACCATAAGTTTTATAGTCTGATTAGTCTTTCATAACTTGTCATGGAAAGGTCATGCTAAACATTCAGTAAAATTAACTACCAAAAATGGAATACATGTACAGGAAATATTCTGTTCTCTTTTAGCGATTTTAATCAAACAACATTGAGGGCTGGACTAAGGGGTCATAAGTATCAGTGTCTGAGGAAGTTAATCTTTATGCAATCACATCATTCATTCAGAAGTCTCATTTCCTCCACACAACACCTGTTCAACTTTTTTCAGGTATGATTCAAGTCATTCTGGTAAGTATCAAAGATAATTAAGAGTGTTACAAAAATTAGCTATTAGATAGCTATACATAGGAACATGAACATACATGTACAATATATAATAGTATAAATACCTAAATATAACTAGAGCTAACATAACTAGAGATAATAAATTAAAACCACAAGAGAGAATAAGATCAAAACTAGCATTGCTATTAAGAGAAAAGCAAAGAGAACTCAGCTGCAATAGCAACATTTTCTAAAAAGTTGATTAGTTCTCGACTAGACAGCAAAAATTCTCTTTTCTAGTAGGAATGTCAGAGGACAAACTAGAGCAAACAGTTTTGGAGAAAAAGATAATCCACAAGAAATCAAGCACCATTACTTCTGCTGTTTGCAGAATTCCTTGTTTTCTTTAAACAAAAATTTAGAGACCCCCTATCTTTATTTTTGAGCAGTTCATCCACAGCCACGTTTGCTGGGGTTAATATCTTCAGAAGTATAAAAAAAAGCTGTTTATAATCACCTCATTAAAGTGTTTTTTACTAGTTGACTACTGTTATTCTTGGTTTTACCAGACCGTATACCCAAAAATGTTTCTTCACATCCTCTCATCAAAACTGATTTAACACTGCAGTGTCCAGAGGGGCTTTGGTGGTTGTGGTAACTGAAAAATGAACCGAATACGGACAGGAGGTAGATAATTTTATGCAAGTATGAGTGGGTCAATGTCCAAAACTGAACTTTTGAAGTCTCAAGAACAAGCTCGTTTTTTTCTAGCTGCAACTGGTACAAGGCAGTTTTAAAATTTGGTTATGCTTGAAATAATAAGAACAACAACAAAGCTAGGAACATACCAAATCCACAAAAGACTAAAGAATTAAGAGACAGAACCACCAAATAGGAGGCTGATCACATGTTGTACTCTGTACAATGTTGAACATAGAATATTTAGATTAGTAAACTTGAATGCTTGGAGACTAAGAGTGTAAACATCCTGGATACAGGGAAAACCCTGGAAATGGGGTTCCACAGAGACAAATGTTGGGGAACACCCAGGGACCTTGAACAATAAGGCTCAAAATGGGTAACTGCAAGTATATGCACAATAAAAAATAACAGTTTTCCATGAGACCATCCTAGAATTGCAGCCATCTCCTGCTGGAGTGGCAAGTCAAGATCTAGTGAATGCAATGCTGTGGGGAGGATACAAGTACACATGTGAAATAACTGAAGCAGGATAAAAGCTCTGAACTTTTTGGTTGTTAAACAAATCTCAGATCTACTACAGCTTGACATTTTAATTTGTCTTTGCTGTGACAGAAAACAGTATAAGAAATAGGATACAAACAGTTTACTGAATCCAAAGGCCTTAAGGGGAGCCCTCAAACAGGAGGACATGTGTGTTGCATTATAATACTGATACCATGAGGGCTCAACCACAGTGTCTGTAATTGTTATTGCCCTAGGACAAAAGCCATTAGCTACTTCTTTTATCAATCATGGATACTATGAAAAAAGGTTATTTTTTGACTCCCATACAAAAAACAAAACAAAAAAAAACACGCCCAACAATGTCTTTCTTTGAAGGCCAGTAGGACTGGGGAGTCTTACTTTAATCAGCAGGACCCTTTCTATACTCCTTATATCAATCAAACAATTGGCAACCACTGCATCATCTATTTCCAATGCTGTGAGAACCGATGGGAATTCTGGATGATGAACTCCTCTGAAGAAAGAAGAAAAACAATCATTTACAAAGGTCACATGAGATTCTTTAAAATAAGTATTTGCTTCCAAAAAAAAATAATTTGAGCCACTGTGCCTAAAAGATAAAATTCAAAACGTAGCTTACCTGTGTCTAACATCATAAACTTTATTCTGAAATTTATTTACAATTATTTGAGGTCGAAACCCAGGTGGGTAATACTTCGACATCAGCATCTGAAGATTTCTTTCATCGTTATGATTATCACAGCAAAATGCCTGAACTAGGCCCTTTAAACAAGATTCAACAGCCAAAGTCAGTTCAGCATCTTTCAGATGAATGAAAGCACCTAAATAAACATAAAAGACAAAGCTTAAGGAGCTGTGTTCCATAATGTAAGTTCAGTAGTCATTTTATCACTTAAAAACAATCCTTAAGTAGTCCTTTATCAGAAAGGGAGGAAAATAAAATGTAAAATTAGGAAGGTGAGGAACACCTCCTGCCTCACAACAGACAAGACTCCCCAAGAATACAGACATATAATTTGTTTTTCCCATAAAGGGACCCATACTTACCCAGAGACCTAAACTTTTTTTTTTTTTTTTGAAGTCAATACTAACTCCACTAAGGTACCAATTTCATGGCAGCCCAGCAGCAGCATATTAAACCAAAGATTGTTCATTAACAATTTCATACTTTAAGGGTAAAAGTAGAAGAAAAACTAGATCTCCATTCAATCTTCTCCAGGCTAAACAGTCCCAGCTCACTTAACCTTTTTCCTCATACAATAGATGCTCCAGTCACAATCAACTTGGTCACTCTTCGCTGGATTCTCTCTTGAAGTTTCACACCCGTCTTACACTGGGGAGCCCCGACCTGAACCCAGCACTCTAGATGCTGCCTCCAGGTCTGAGAAGCGCTTCCCTTAGCCTGCTGGCAATGCTCTTCCTAACGCAACCCAGAATACCATCAGCCTTCCTGGCCACAAGGGTATGTTGTTGGATTAGGATTATCTTCTTGGCCAACAGTAACTCCCAGGTCTTTCTCCACAGAGCTGCTTTCCAACAGGTCAGCCTCCAGCCTGTGCTAGGTTATTTCTCCTGAGGTAAAGGACTTTGCACTTCTCTTTGTTGAACTTCATGAGGTTCCTCTCTGCCCATCTCTGCAGCCTGTCCAGGTCCCTCTGAAGGGCAGCACAGCCCTCTGGGGTATCAGGCACTCCTCACAGTTTGGCATCATCAGCAGAACTGCTTAGGTTTTACTCTGTACCTTCATGTGGGTGACTGGTGACTAAGTTAAATATTAGACCCAGTATTGACCCCAGGGAACATTGCTGGCTTCAGGCCTCCAACTAGACTTTGCACCACTGAGCACAACCCTTGGAGCTTTCCTTAACTCACTGCCTTCTCATCTACCTCACACTTCCTGAGTTTGCCTGTAAGCATTTATGAGAGACATCAAAAACCTCACTGAAATCAAAATAGGCAACATCCACTGTTCTCCCCTCATATATCCAACCAGTCATGCCATCAAAGAATTATTTTATGATGGATAATTATTCAATACTATCAGAATGGCCTTGGTGAATCCATGCTGACTAGTCCTATCATCTTCTTATACTTCACATGACGACAGCCAAGATAAGCTGTTCCATCACTTTTCCAGAGATTGATATGAGGCCAAGTGGTCTGTAGCTCTCTGCATCCTCCTTTCTGAAGACTGGAGTGACATTAAGTTTCTTCAAATTCTCAGGCACCTCTTCCGATTGTCATTATGACAGAAATAATATCTGCCAGCTCTTTCGCCACTGGTGAGTACATCCCATTAGGGCCCATGAATTTGTGGATGTCAAGTTTACTTACACAATCTCTAACCCAAACCTTTTCCACCAAAAGGATGTCTCCCTTCTTCCAGACTTTCTCCCTGGTCTCCAGGGTCTGGGATTCTAACAGATAGACTTATCAGTAAAGACTAAAGCAAAAGCAGCATTCAGCATCTCTGCCTTCACTGTACCGTTCACCACCAGGGCCTCTGACCCAATAAGGAGCAGATCCATATTCTCCCTGCTATTCCTTCTGTTACTGATACATTCACCCTTTTTTGCCATCCTTGATACCTCTTGACAGATTTAAATCCCTATAGGCCTCAACCTACCAAGCCTGCATGCGCCAACAACATTCCTGTAGTTCTTCCAAGTGCCCTACCCCTGCTTCCACCTTATCTGCACTCTCTTATTCTCTTTGCTTTGCTAGGAACTACTTGTTCAGCACCCAGGCTCCCTACCCTCCTTGGTCAACTTCTTTTTCATTGGGATGCACTGTTCTTGAACTTGAAGGAGAAGACCATTGAATAACCAGCTCTCCTGGATCACTCTTCCATGTCCTTATGCATTCTTCCTCCAAAAACGTCTGTGAAGAGGCCAAAGTTTGCTTCCCTGCAGACGAGGGTTACCATCCTACTTATTGCCCTGCTTCCTCCCCAAAGGATCCCAAACTGCATTACCTCAGGGTCACTGCAGCCAAGGCTGCCCCAACCTTCAAATCTCTAACCAGCCCTTCCTTGTTAGCACAAGGTGCAAGAGAGCACCTCTCCTCATTTGGCAGTCTTCCCAAAACATCTAAGATCAAGCACCTGTCAGGCAGCGAACTTCTAGGCAAGAGATTAGGTCACAAATAGGTGCCTCTGTTCTGTAAAGCAAGGAATCACCAACAACAAACACTCTGCTTCTTTCAGATGTTCCTGCATGGCACAGGTTCCATTGGCTCAGTTGCTTCTCTTGAAGCCATGCTCAGCTCCTCTTCAGCTTGGAGAGGACTGAACCTATTCATCAGCTCAAGCATTCAGGAGGAATAAGAGTCCTTCTCCTCATACGCAGAGCAACCAGCTTACAGCCTTTGTCTTCTACAGAATTAGGACTAACTGTTCCACATAACAAAAAGCCCACATACATCTCCACTGCTGTGTATTCCAGAAGAAAATGCACTACTATGATTGTAGACAAGACTTCCTCTTTGCACAAACTACCACATAAACTATCTTCCTAAGCAGAGAAAAGCCTGAGGGTTGAAAAAACAAGAATCATAATGAGTCATGAAATCAAATCAAAGCTGTGGGGCGAGGTTCAGGCAGGCAGGCAGTCTTCTGTTGTAGCTACTTAAAGTACCTTGACAAAAACAGCTGCAAAGATCATGAAGATTAGATGTTATCTAGTTCGCATTATTAAAAAGAACAGAAGCAACAGATAACAAAACAAAACCTTTAGTCCAGAAAATAAAGGAGAAAAAAGGCTCCTTAAATGAAAATTTTTTCTCCCATAAGTTCACAGCAATAAAACCCACAAGGAAGTATAGCAATTTTTTCAGCTGTCATTCTTACCTAAAGGTCCAACAGGTTTGTACTTAAAGTGCCCTTGCCTATAGGCTGTTTCAAGTGCCTCAAGAAATGCTGGCACATGTGGTCCAAATCTTTTCAAGGTATTTGTTTTACTGTCTTTCAGCTCTCTCAGGTGTTTCAGCTTGGAATCCAGTGCTTGTTTCACATCATGTTCTTCTTTCCTAAGAGAAGAGAATTTTTTGTCCAGTATTAACAGGTTATGATTCCTAACTTAAAGTAAATAATTAGAAAAAACTTCTTTGCTTTCAAATACTAGTAAGACAGTTTGTCAAGACCTTCTCAATACTTCTACATACAGCTAGCTATAGATCTGCAAGGCTACTGCAGAGCATCAGGAAACAGGAGACAAAGGAAATTAAGAAGAAACAGAACTAATCTGCATCAGTTTAACAAGATTTTGCTTCTTTATCATGATGAAAGGTACAAAGGGAAGCAGAACAGAGGTAAGAATGCCAAAGGAGATGAGAAGAAATATTTCCAAAAATATGCAAAGGTACAAAATATTAACAGCATTCACCCACCAAAAAACTCAATCAAGTAAACAAGTCCAATAACAAGACAGAATGTTCCAACATGAATTATGTTTTACAGATCAAGGAATTTAACATGTTAAAAGTTTACATAATGATATCCATATTGCAAACAACATCTACATAAACCCATCAAATGATAGAAATACAGAAGGCAGTTCAGGTAACATAAATGGAAATTGCATTTGTTTCCATTTACATACTTCAGTTTCAAAGTCTTCCAGAAAGGTCTTCAACAGAACACAAAAATCAACGATGTTGTTTCCAATAATTAAAAGATATTTGAACATCAAGCGTCCAAATTTATCAAGTACAATAAGCAGCTATTCTCAAATCCAATAAAACAATAATGACAGTATCACCACAACCACCATCAGGAACGATTCTTTAAATTTAGGTTTCCAAACCAAAGCACAAGAACACTTTGCTCTTTTAGTTCAGGTATGGGCTAACACGGTGTAAGCAGTTTAAAGTTTCTAAATTTGAATTTAGCTATAGATACCATGTTATCCTCGAGTGCATGTAATTCCTTATTCCATTTTATGTATGTTGTGACACTGTATCCAAATACACTAGAGTGTTAAGTAAGACAATAATTTAAATGATAGTTTCTCCAGGATAAGAGACAGATGGTAGGAAGAAGAGAAAGACATTAAACTTGACAGTCTGGCTTTATATTACGCTTTAAATTAGTTAATGAAACAAGCTTTATTTTCTAGATATTCCTAAATTCAGTCATACACTGTCACAGACAAAAGTTTTAGCAGAAGGTCTAAGATACACCGGGGAAAAAGAGAGCAGAACAAACACACACAGAAGCTGAAGCCTAAATACCTCAGGGATTGCAAGGAGATGCCTATCTGTTCAAAAGTAGAACCTACCTCAGGGTAGCTTGTTCTTCCTTGCACTTGTATATGGCCTGCTGAAACTGATTCATTTGTTGACTAATCATTATTTCTTGATCATGGAATGCCTTTAAATGCTCTTTTAACTGTTCAATTTTCCTTTGTCTTTCCAACTTCTCAGGCTCTGAAACCTGATTAGCACTAGAACAGATTACATTATTTTAAAAATCTAACTGATGATTTACAAGCTAAAACTTTTTATATGATACAATTTCTAAAACAAAGACCTACATATCAGAAAACTATATCCAATATTTAGTGTATTTACAAGATACACACAGCATAAACCTTACAGCACCCTACAGCCTTTTTCTATTTGTAATCCCACATAGCGCTCCCATTCTAGCATTCCTATTCTATTTAGCTTGAACAGTACTTCCTCTATAACATCACTGAAATTAGAAGAGTATACTATCACCAAGCTTCTTCCCCCCTCCCCCGCCTCCTCTCTGTCCTATTACCTCATTGTCCTCTGGTCAGAATCTTGGTAGGCAAAGAAACAGGGTCAGTGATATTTAATTATTTTAATTGACCCTGCTAAAGAATAAGTATTTTCCATTACTGCACAAGCATTATCAAATTTTCTCATTAATCAGAAGAGCTCTCTTCCCGCATACCAATACCCAAATATACATAAGGATCACTGTATCTGTATTTACGTATTTTTCAGTTCTTCAATTCGTTTATGCAGCTGTTCATCATCTCTTCCCAGACGTTTCAACTCTGTTCTGAAACGATTATAAAGGGCCTATGAAGGAAGTTGGACATATTAGTTTAATCAACAGAAGAATTATTTCAGAAAAGAACTAATATAACTGCAATTTTGAGAAAATAATTACTCAACTGCATCTGAACAATAATTCCCTGTATTTAAGAAACACAGAACTTGAATTTGAAATCAACAGCCTTTTCCATTTCTCGATTCATTAATTTGAACGGCCTAAGCTGCTCACTGCTTAACATCAGTATAAAGAGATAAACCCTACAGCCCCAAACAGAAGCTATTTGCAACTCAAGCAGAAAGCTTTATGTATTTGGAATTGCATAGAAATGCACAATACATTCAGAAATCCTAGGGACAGATGCAAGAATGCATATGAGTGGAACATGGACAGGATTAGGCAATAAGCCAATACAATCTTCAACAGTTCTTTTGGTTACCTCAGCTTCATTGAATGCTTTTCTCCCTGCCTGCACATCAGCTTTTGAAGAAATACACTGAGGATGTAGAGCTTGTGCTTCTTCACTTATCTTTTCCAACTTGTCTTGTATTGCTTTGTATTTTTCTTCTGCTTCGTTTATTTTCACCTTTATAATCAAAAGATAATGAATTACAAGTAGCAATAATGCAAGATTTTCTCCCAACTTCTTAATGCTATAAATAATTTTGAATGATAGTTTTCTTCTATCTGCTGACATCTCTCACTTTTGATGAGAAACCAGTATTTGGACAATGTTCCTTTAATAGACATGTTTTTGCAATGAAGTAAAATTGCACAAATAATTCTGTATTCATATGCATGCATACATACACTTCAGCAAGAAACTGGAACCCTCCTTCGGAAAGGGAATTCTAATAAATCAAAGAAAAATACTATTCTCTTCAAAATGCAGATTTCTTAGGTGAATCTGAATGCTTAGCAAAATTAATCTTCTTACAGCATCCTGAAAGCCTACCATCATCAGAAAAGTCAATTTCCAAGGATTTCCTGAATTCAGATACTGATCTTTTTAATAAGCAATGATATCCAAAGAATCCCATGTAGACTTCTGAAAAATGCACTAACGTTACAGAAATAGGTGTTGCATTAAATACTCTCAACAATAAAACCAGAAGAAATGTTTTACATGTCCACTCACTAGTATATGAAATACTAGCCACCTCAAACTCTGTCACCACAGAATACCATTACAGAACTCCTAAGTATCAGCACAATAACCACACACAGACACATACCCTTCCAGGACAATAAGAAGTAAAACAATCTAATATTATACTCCAAGGAAATGTAGAATGCAGGAGTTACTTTTAAGTCTTCAATAACTAAAGAAGCATATAAAAGCTAATCAGCAATATTTATAATATTTTTCAGGTTGCAGCAGCTTTTGAAAAAGCTGAGGCCAGTATTAACACAGTTTTAAATATTATATTGAATAAAAACAAGTAAATTAAAATATGGTTTAAAGTATATATATGTAAATATATGTACCTGACATTCTTCTAGCTTCTGAACAAACTTTTCTGTACGTTCTTCTTCAGCTTTGATGCTTTCTTTGATTGGCTGTATTTCTCTTTCCATTTCGCTCACCTAAGCAAAAGCATTTATGAGCACATAACGGAAGGTCCAAGGCAGATATGAAAATCATTTAAATGGTCATGTATTAGAAAATAAATTAGGAAACAAGTTTACCACTGCCCACGCCATTTTATGTTTCAAGTCTTCAAGATGATTTCGCATTTCTTTCACAAACCCAATGCTTTTGTAGCGTTCTTTTTTTTCGCGATAATGAAGCTTAAGTTCTCGTAGACGCTAACGAAAAAGACAACAACAAAAAAAGGTTCAAATATGAATGTGTAAAAGTGCTAAAATACAAAACCTTGCAAAGATTTTTTTTTTGAGGCTCAACATCATGTAAATCCAGCCAAAACAAAACCATGCATGTTAACTATAATTTATTCAGTGCTCAGTCCTGCACTAATTAATAGTTACTGAAATTGAAACATACCTCTACTCCCTGCTCTATCTGAAGACATGTATTTTCTTTTGTTTTCATAATATATGAATAATCTTCTTTCATTTGTTCCAGCTGAGTTGCTTTCATAAAAAACTAAAAAGGAGCAGAGATGCAGATGTCAAGAGCTTATCTAAATGAACCATAATTAACACCAACATAAAGGCCACTCATCTCAACCTCTATGCATATTAAGTGATACACAAAGTTCAGTTGAAGGAATATCTTTGAATGATGAACTTAATGTCCTAAGAATTTACCAACTTCTTTAGAAAAAAGAGACTTAAAGTCCAAAATCCTTAGTTTAATTACCTGATTATAACAGCCATTGAGATACTTTTAAAAAGAAGTTTTCCTTCAAATGCCTCTTCCTAAAATTTGAAACCAAGTATTTTGACTTCATTTTTTTAAATTGTTACATTTCATAAAAGAGTAGTTTTAAAAAATGTATTTTTATAAATGAAAACATCAAATAATTTTTTCTTACCTTGTACTTGTCACCTTCATTTTTAGATTGTAAGAAGTGTTTACTCATCTCTTGGGTTAAAACAGACACAGGATTATCAACCTATAAAAGTAAAATATTTGCTTTCCATTTTAGGAAAATAAAAAAAAAAAGAATAAAAATAATAAAAAAAACCTTAAACCACAAAAGAACAAACTAAAGCTATTTTCAGGAGGATAACTCCTGAAAATAGCAGCAAATAAACCTGCCAGAGAGCAAATACAAAGAAAACCTAGGTCTTCCATTAACAAAGCACATGATTCATAGCTCACAGATTATATAAAACATTTATGTATTGAGATAGGGTCATATTCCGCACTGAGTTGAAATAAATTAAAATTTTCTTTTGCCATTGGCTGTGATCATGGAAGAATTAATATGAAAGAGACGAAATTCTGTCACTTAAAATGCAGCATTGCTTTTTATTTAAAGATCTGTAACACTACAAGTTAATGTCTTAAATTTCACAGAACTCAATCACTGTAACAATTACCTGTATATTAAAATGATCCAGTATTGCTACAAGTTCCTCTTTCTTTGAAGAAATTAAGGTCCCTAATAGTACAAAAGAGAAAGAAAAATTAGGCCCAAAGTAAAAACAAATACAAAATCCCAGTCTATTTGACTTAGTGCCTCTTACCAGTAAAAATCAGTTTTTAAGCACTGTTTTCATTTTAAGTTAAAACATCATTTTACATATTGCATTTACACTTGTTTAGAATTAACCATTGGTAGTTAGAATCACCATTAGTAGTAAGTAAAATTACTACTCGCCTCCTAAATTCTCTTCTGTTAGAACATAAGTAAATCCACAAATTCACCAAAAATTCGAAGACTAGAAGACATGTTCAGCCTCATCACATAAGCAAATATACATAAAACAAAATATGGTATGACTTATATCATGTAGAATCTGAGGCAACTGCTTAAGAATATGTTAACATGTCACGATCTAAGGTAAACGCAAAAAAGCTGACCTTAATAATCATCCTTTACTAACATTAGGGCAATTAAAGTGCCAAGAACATTTTAAAACTTTTAAAACTAAGAGAACTACAGGACCACTAACCTGATTTGCTTTTCAGTCTGTAACTTCTGCTTCCATCGAGATTAATGTGCTGATTCACAATAATAGAGTCACCATACACTTCAGGTTTAAACGCATCTCTTCCTTGGTTTTGCAATGTTATTGAAATATCTGCTGAACTAAAAGGATCAGACAACCAATATCAATTCCAAAACAGAAATTCTAACTTTCCACAGATATTTTCTGAGTCTTGTTTAGGTCACAAGTTTAAGTCAGTCATGATGCAAGCCAAACCCAGATACACTGATGATGTCTGAATCAAACCAGCACCAAATGTGCATGACCAGACAAATTGTCATATACCAGTCTGCTTTCTCCTTTTATGCTCCAGACAGATCATTAGGTGAAAGCAAATGGTTATGAAAGAAGTAGAAAGAGGAAGGCCTCCCTCCTTTCCCTCCCAGCTGACCGCCCTCATCTCTAGATTGCAAAATCTACTTCCTTTTTGTTTGCTTTGTCTCCAGCCTTTGACTTATTCAGGAAAAAAAATACTTACCTTCTACAGGCATTCCTAATCAGAATAATTTAGAGCCTACTGGTCAAGAGATTCTTATAGAAAAAACAAGGTTGAATTCTGAATTAAACAAAAAGTTGATCAGTTAAGCCAAAAAGCATAATCAAGCTTAAGACTGGAGAAGTTTTACTTACGACTCTCCATCTTTTACAAACACTTTTAAAGATGAACCTCTATTAGTTGTAGTGGCTTTTCCACCAAGACCAACAATAAGAGCAGTTAATACAGAACTCTTTCCACCTGTAATGAGAAACACAGAAGTTGTTTAAAGAGAGATTCTTATAGCACTTTTTATCCAGTTCACTCATGCTTTAGACTTTCAGATGTTTGATTGCTTACATATTCAGCACTTAAACTCTAATTTGCTTCTTTAGTGGACAGATGCATAACACAGCAATGGTACCAGTTCTAAGCAAAGCAGGTGTTTCCAAGGTCCACCCCCTTTGTCTCTTTCTCTCCCCCTCCCCTCAAAACAAACAAGCAAAAAAAAAGAAAAAAAAAAAAAAAAAAACAAACAAAAAAAAAACCCACCAGCATTCATTTTAAGCTCTCAACTTTTACACTTAATAAAATACAAGTCTAGGTATGATTTAGCTAAGAGAAGAAATGTATATTGTGTTTTGCAAGTCTCTAAGATCTAACTTTCTGAACACCTTGGAACTACAGATAGACCTTTGCTTACTGAGTCCAAAACTGAATCAATCCCCATTCCTAAAAGATACAGAGATGAGCTAGCTATTCCTTTTGAAGAAAGATTGTATTATTAACAGTAGTGTTCTTTGAAAGGGAAATGATGCAGTTAATACTTACTTCCATTGTTTCCAACCACAAAATTGAGATTTGATCCAAACTGAAAAGGCCCCAACATCGAATGGCACATAAAGTTCTTCAGCTGGATACTTTCAATTATCCCAACTTCCCCTACAGTCTAAAGAATTGACTATTAAATTTGGTGCTTGTGAGCATTTTAATTTAATACAGTTTTTGTTTTAGATGTACACAAAAGATCAGAACAGTCACCAAGGCTGATCACTCATCAATAGTAACTTTCTGTTTCCCTCCCATAACTAGCTTATCATTAACAAGAATACATGCTTAATAACAGTGTAGAATCTATAATATCACACAAAAGTAACAACAACAACAAAAAAAGTCCTCTTAAGTCAACTTTAATTTATTCATCTATTTGTGACAATTTCTAGGATAGGTTAGGAAGAAGAAAATGAAGCTAAAAGTTGAACAGGTAGTCCACTGAAAACCAGGGAGGTATGATTTTGACAGAATACTTGAATTCTGTCTCCAGAGCTTTAGAAAAGCAGTATTTTCCAGCAAAGCAATGCTTACAACATGAATAAACAAACCAGTGTCTGCTGTTTGAGAAAATGAAGTGAGGGTTAATGCCTTAGTGCAAGACAGAAAGATAGTATCTTGCAACATGTAGCGTATTATTTGCATGCTCAAAAACTATTTTAATAATTCTAATCATCAAGTTGAAACTCAGCTATTATAGAAAAGCAGAAGAAATAGTATTCCTCTATTTCATTTTGAAGTTTCATTCATATCAAAATATAGTTTAAGCAAGTATAATCATTTGAAACACATTGCAAACAAGCTAGCAGTTAGTGCTTTAGTTATTTACTTCTTTTCCAATTATTTTCCAATTATTGTCTCTGCTTTTACCATAAATCTAAACCAAACATGTTACACTTCTATCAACAAAATCTATTCCCTTATTTGGTTAATCAATTATTTTGATTAATTTAACTTCTGTAGTAGGAATTTTGTAAAAATCAAAATTCTGTAGCTGCTGTATTTATACAATCCAAAGGAAATAAATTTCATTAATTCAAAGGCAAGAATGAACTCCTACAAAAATACAGACACATTATCACTATTTACCACACATCACTTTATGGTAACGTTCTCATCGAATCCTACAGGCAAAACATTTATTTCACTATCAATCAGAATCAGAGACCATTGTTCTAATACAAACTTTTTATGGCATCTTACTTTCTTTCTGACTTTTTAAACAGCTTACCGATGGTGAAGAAAAATTACTATCGGCCAATAGCTGTGAATTTTCCTCTTCATTATACTCATCAGTTGGTTCACCTGTGAATTCTTGTCTCCGCCTTTTCTGGGACCCAGGCTGTGAAACACTTTCTTCTTTTCTCTTACCCATGGGTACTGAAGAAAAAAAATATATGGTAGACAGAAACACATTTATTAAATACTACAATATAAACGATCATAGCAAATGATGCAACAAACTGAGACACTTTATTTTTCAGAATTGAAATCTAAGTGGACACAAGCCGAGGTTTAATATTATAGCAAAAGAAAGACCATCTCATTACTGTATGAAAATTTATTCTTTGTTGATTAAGAAGAAAACTAAATGTGATTCTATTTCCCTTGTAACATTAGACTTCGATATTTACTAGATTTTCTTTTGTTTATTATTGAAGTTCAAGTCAAAGGAATGTGAAGTTTAACTTGGCTGAACCCGTGTCAAACTACCACATCACAGCCTGATGGAACATACCAGCAAGTGGAAAGCAAATATTTCCAGTAAGTTTCTAAGATACTAAAGAATCACAAAGAAATAGACTGCCAAATTACAGCTCCAGTAATAAAAAAAACATATTAAACTAGCACTGTAACCAAGAGAAGCACTCTCCTGTCTGCTGTTCTGTTCCTGTCTCACCCCCTGGAGCACAAACAATTCCTTATGCATCAAAAATAAGCTGACTCAAGGCACTGATTCTAATGAAAACTGATCCAGAAAGGAGACATTTCTCTGTTTTCTTAAATGAAGTCAGTTCCACAGCTCCATTTCCCATGCAGATCTGTATATTTGGACCAATGTGGAGAAAGAGGCTGAGCAGCAGTTCACTTTCACTTTCACCAGCTGAATGTGCTTTTCTACACTAGTCTGATTTCAGCAGACAAAAGATGAGAAAGCTCATACTATCAAGCACTGTAGATAAAAGCATGTATTATCAGACACAACAGATATTAAAATGTGTTACATAATTGCAAATGGTAGTTAATTTCTACTCTAGATGTACTCTACAACTCTTTGACACATTACATTAAAAAATAACATTTCTTTCTATGAAATGCTATGAATACATTCAAAGCAGAGACAGAAGTGTAATAAACCTTCCATTTCACCTTCTTGCAATATATTTTTATAGCAGGGATTGCAAAATAAATTACTGTTATATTCATTAAGCATTAAAATGGAAACACAAGATTCCCTATAATGTTACGCATCTTAACATGATAAACACAAACATATGATCAGATGCATTGTCACCTAATTACATACCTTTTGGTTATGCTACTTTCAGTTCACTACATAAAGACGTCCTTATGTTTAAATTACTCAGATTGGGAAAGAGCTCTTGGTATGCTCCTGGAATTTACTCATCATGCAAACATGAAGGCAGGCTTCCATTCAATCTGATATTGCAACTGAAACCACTCTCTAAAAGGAAAGAAAAAAATGCAAGACTAAAGTGCTATAATTACTAAAGATCAGGTTTATGATTTCTACAGTTATATCATCTGAGCAGTTAAGACAAAAAGAGCAACGGATTGGAGAACACAAGACACACACACACACACACACACACACACAGCACTGTTGTATCACAGTGAAGTCAAACAACAAAAGAGTCTTTCACTCCAGAATTCTGGAATAACTTGTGTGAAAGCTCAAACAAGCTTTATCAAAAAACAAATCACACTTAAAGACAGAAAGAGGGGTGTGAAAAGAACACAAACACACACACAAATCAATTTCAGCTTTAGATCATCTTGATATTTTTGACACAAAGTTATTCTCTGCATTAGTAACTCCCAAAACTTTTGCACCAATGTCCCCCACATTTTCTTCACAAAACTTTAACTGAATTAGTAAATTTCAGGTTCAGCACCACATATGATGACTAACACCACCGCCGCAAACAAGAGAAAAAGCAGCAGGTATAGCCTATCTGAATGTCATTAAAAATGTGGAAGTATCAAACGTACTAGCAAAGATAAAAATTAATTAAAATATTTTAAGATAATAGACTAGTGGGAAGTCAACAGTAAGTCAAGACTTTTAACAGAGCTTTGTTTAAAGGATTAGACTCTATATTTAATATCTGAAGCTTATATTGTAACAAAGTAAGACCATGTTAGTAGAAACTTGTTATAACAGAGACAGGAATGCAATAGAAATAAGAAGCTGACCATCATCCAGCAAGACAAAAGTGATTTAACAGAGAGAGGGGAGAAAAAAAAAAAAAGAACTTTATTAGAATAGAATAAAAAACATGTAGTTAGGAGTAAAAACTGCAGCTATGAATTGGGAACAAACATGGACAATACAAATCCAAAAACAAAAGACACCACAGGATTACTACAAGGTATTACAAGTAGTTATGCACATTGTAAGGGGCCGTAAAAAAAAAAATAAAATAAAGTACGCATTACATAATGCTGTATCCAATTATTAGGACTACCATGCACGACAGCAGAAGAGTATTTACAGTACTAAGATCAGAGTACAGGAAGAGAGAGGCTCAATCCACTGGAGGGATAATTTGTTTCCAGAATTTTGATTGCGATGTATTTCTAAAACTCCCTTTCCTAACTGGTCACAGGGGGCCTCATCCAGCCGAACTACTGCAGGGGGGTTGGGAGTAAAAAAAAAAAAATCACTTTATAGGTTTTCTAACAGTCTTAGGCTGGGCGTAGTGCTCCTATATTACAGGACAGTTCAAGTACTGCAGAAACTCAGCGTTGGCCCACCAGCAAAATAAACACAGATGGATAAGACGAGACAGTAGATCTATGGCAGGTTGAATGACCAACTATGGAAAGCATCTCCAGCGCTCACACTGATACGCAGGCAAGTTATGCCCCAAAACAGTCCATGCCACACCTCCTGCGCACTGAGTTAAGCGCGAATTTGCTAAGAAGCAACAGGGCACTCGGTGCTACCTGGCCTAAGGGAGGGAGCACAGGAAGGGCAGCGGCTCCCACACCTGCACCCTTGCCGCTTGCCCGCTCCACAGGAGCCGGCAGGAGCTTCCTCTTCCCCTCGCGGCCCCAGGGCTTTTGCCGGTTGTCACCCCCGGGCAGCAGAAACGCGGCGCGGATCCCGCGCTTGGCCGCACGGCCGGGCAGGGAGGCGCCGCTTCCCCCGGTGCCTCCGCAGCAACGGCCACCATGGGGCAGGGCCCGGTCCCTCCCCTGGAAGGGCAGCGAGGCGGGCAGCCCCTCGGCACGCAGGGCGCGGGATGCTGCGAAACGCTCCCGACCCCTAATTCTCCCTTCTCCCACAAAAAGGGGAACCAGCTCCCCCAGCGAGCAGGAGCGGCTGCAGAGCGGCGCCCTGCACTGCACAGGCAGCCCCTCCTCAGCACCGCCCGGCTCGCCAAGGACGGGGGCACGTACCGGGCCCGGGAACCACCGCCGCTTCTTCCTCCTGCTCCTCCTCCTCACCTCTCCTCAGCGCCGCAGCCCGGGCAGGGCGGTTGCAACGGGCACCGCTTCAAACGGCGCCGAAGGTTCGAGCGCGGCACTGCCCGCGCTCCCAGTAGCGGCTGCCGGGCACGGGCGGAAGAGCGCGAGGCGGTGCTGCGCCTGCGCGCTGCGGCGCCTTCCCCGGGAACCGCGGCCTCGCCGCCGCCGCCATCTTAGAGGCGGAGCTCGCGGAGCGGCGGCAGCTTCGACCGTTGGCGCTGAGGCGGCGGCGGCGGCGGCGGCAGCGGCAGCTCGGGCTGTGACCTTTTAGGTGCTGGAATTCAAAAATTGCTTGGATTCAAACCAGGAGGGTTGGTTTTTCATTTTTCGTGAGTGAGCTGGTAGCAGCACTCCTGCCTTCGATGACTTACAAGTATGTGCGGGGGGAAAAGAAAAAAAAAATCAGGTGTGAGCTCCCTGCTTTGGAAATGAACTTTTCGAATGTTGGAGAGCCGGGGTGAATAAACAGCCTCAATAAAATCTGAATGAATGGGCCACTCTTGTTAAAAGTAGTATGTCTGTCTGTGAGCACGATCCAGACTTCGGTAACATGTGGAATACACTCAAAAAAAAAAAAAAAAATGGTAATAATATGGGGGAAAGGGAGAGGGGAGGAAGATGTGATATACCTTGCTTTGGGAAAACCTATCCTTTGACTATCTTGTGGTAAGGGAAAGTCCTAAGTAACAATATTATCTCAGTAAGGAAACAGATGCTGTTTTTTCCGTTGTTCTCATTTTTAAAGCTGTCGCTTTTATTTTTTCCCCAGTATGTTAAGTATTTCTAGTGTATATTTCTTTCCTGTTAACTAAATACTATCTGACTGTCCATAGCAACATTGGTAAATCAACTAAATCAGAGTTTCTGGAATTCTATGTGGATATTGCAGGCTGATAGATACCAAATGGTAATGTCGAAAAGCTCTGTTTTTCCCTTCTTGCTTTTGTTGTTGTTGTTGTGTGTGTTTTGTCTCGTTAAAGTCCTTAAAAGCTGAATATTGTATTTAGCTTTTGAGTGGTTTTGGATACCTTTTTTAGTTCCCCAGCTCCTCCCTTTTCCCCAGCTTTCTAATACTTCACATGTACAAATTGGAAAAAATATGTTAATAGCAGAAAGGGGAGTTGCAATTGTAGTTCATCTTTCCTGCAAGTATATTACCACTAGCTATCTTAGATCATACAGTCACTCAACTTTTTTTTTAATGTTATGTTTTTGTTTGGTTGGTTTAGGTAGATTTAGGGAGGGGGGTAATTGTAAAACAGTACCATGACTTTCTTTTATTCCATAGATGTGTTAGGATTTTTATAGGGATTTTTCAGGTTGAAGCTCTCCAGAGTTTCCATAGAATATGTGCGCTCTAGGTAGCTGGGATTGCTGCACTTCTCAAGATTTAACTTCAACTTTTTAACTTATTTTTTCAAACAATATATAGGCTTTTCAGAAAAGGAACATCAGTGTGCTACTAAGGAGAAATCTTGGGACTTTGTGGTGTGAAGAAGAGGGTGGCCTAAGACATGGTAACAATAAAATCAATGCTTTATTTTGCTATGTCCTGAATGCACAAAAATTAAAACCAGGTTACATCATTAAAATATTTAAAGGAATCTAGACAAAAGTGATTTCTGTTGAAAGTAAGTTTTTCCCTGAGAACCAAATGGGCGGAAAAAAAAAAATGCTGCCAGTAAAAGCAACCTGTAATTTCTGCAGTGGCAGAAACTATTTGTATTGCTGGTTACCTACATTGTTTTAAAACATTTCTTGAGTACAGAACAAAGAGCACTTTGCAAAGCCCACCTGTTGTTCTCTGTGATGGTGTTAAACATGGTATGTACATGAATTTTTCAGGACTATGTTTGCAAGAGGCCAGAAGGTGAAATAGCTCCTCACCTATTCTGGGCAGATCTCAGAATACAGGAAGCTCATGTGGTCACAGTCTCCTCACAGGAGGACTTCTGGTTATCTGTAGTGTACAGTAGTTTCAATTTTAAGAAATGCAAAAACGTGCTTTGTTTGTTTTTAATCTTTGAATTTAGAGAGAGAAGAAGTAGAGAAATAATAACAAGGCAAGCTTTGTACAGTAAGACACTGTAGGAATAGGCTGGCGAGGAGGGCAGGACACATCAGGAAGGGAGTGGGATGTGTGCTAGAAGCCTTATAAAAGTGTGAGGTGTGAAATCCAGAAGAATAATGGAAAAGGAAAGAGAAGAAAAGGAAGAAAATCTGATCATGGTATAGGCATGGGGAATAGAGCTACATGAGTAGAGCTACCTAAGAAAAAAAATATATATATACCATCTAGTGGGTGTGCATTTTCAGCTGACATATACTATAGAGTTTATAGAGCAAGTCCTGCAATACCAAAAATTAAAAATGGTGAAATCAGATGCACTAACTTGTTTCTAGAATCACCTTTTTATAAATAGAGAAATGTTTCCTGGGAGGATCCTCCTGTGATCATCTGTAAGACTTTCCTGTTCAGAGTGGATCAAACCAACAAAACAACATGATGACTGAATCTTGAAAATCTCCAAAAATGGAGATTCCACAACCTCTTTGGTCAAACAGGGCTCCACTCTGCCATTTTTTTCCTAATGTACAGTTTGAATTTCCCAAGGCGCAATCTATGATTATTGTCCCTTTTTGGATTATTCTGGATCACCAAAGAGAATTTGGTTCATCTTTGTAAATATCTTTCAAGTAGCTGTAGGCTATTATTTGAACAGAAATATTTTTAATGCAAGTCTTATAGCTTCAGATCACAGAATAACTCTTTTTTATTTATGCAAGACTTGGATTGGAGATATGTATGGAATGCATGAGACTTAATGTTTTTGGTTTTTTTATTGTGTTTGTCTTTATTATTTCTGTTAAGACTAACTGCAATTAAAAATGCATGTTCCAAAGGAGGTATTCATTAATAAACCACCTGTAAACTAGAATTGGTAGATGCTTATAAGGTTGGATCACAAGTGTTCTTGACTCTTAAAAGTAAAAGCAATAGTGACTATTTTCAAATTAACATTCATAAATAAATGCCCTACTTTAGGTTCTAAAAATATTTTACTTGATCTTTACAGCTGGAATCTTTAGGTTGACAACAAAGAGGACAGAACAATGGGAGTGACTAATCTGTGGCAGATCCTTGAGCCTGTGAAACAACCTGTCAGCTTGAGTAGTCTCAGGGGAAAAACACTTGCAGTTGACTTAAGCCTGTGGGTGTGTGAAGCACAAACTGTTAAAAAGATGATTGGAGTAGTTACCAAACCTCATCTCAGGTATAGTATCTATATAATTTATTTTAGCTAACTATGTTGATGTTGTGCAATTTAGCCTTAAAACTTCATCCAAAGTTAAGAATATCTAGGTTAAGACTCCAAAATTTGTATGACTGGTTTGATTCTGTTATATCAGTTGTGCCACATGTGTCAAATGAAGGCAAACTGGATTAAACTGAATGCTCAGAGGCAAATAAGAGGTCTTGGGCCCAGTCTACTTAGTACTGGGGCTTCAGCTATAGATAAGAATGAGATGGATTGGATGTAAGCAGAACCATGCTTACCTTAATCTGTATATTGCAAGGCTTTTGCTGCAGTATTGAGCAGCAAGAACACAAACTAGTAGGTTTGTCCAAAGTTTTGAGGCTGCATGTTGGAAAATACTGTTGAAACTTTGGCAATTAATTTATTAGGATCCAAATTGCTGTGATAGAGAACATATCAGTAGTCATGCCATATTTCAGACTGTTGTGGCCAAATCCAAATTCTAGGTAGACCCCGTGTTGAAGTGAATATGAGTCTTCAGGGTTATAAACTGAAGTATAAACTGAAGTACAACCTTGAATATGTGTATTTCTTATTTAAATCAAATACTTAAGTAATCAGCAAATGTAAGCAGCTGAGACTTCAATATGCTGGTTTCTGCAAGTGATGCTGACAAAAATGAAAATCAATGAAAATTTGCTAAAGAAAAGGTAAAGTTTCAAAAATGAACATTAGCTATTACTAGATATTTCTGTGGCTTCTTTGATATCAGTTTACTTGAAATATCAGCATTTTCTGAGAATCATTTCTTACAATGTCATACCCATGACCCCAAATGGATGTATAATTTGCTTGTTATACCATGTCCTGGGTACAGTGGAATGGAAGCATCAGTCCAGATATCTTATGCCTCCTTTCCAAAGCAAGACAAAGGGATGAAGAGATTTCTACCAGAAAAAAAGGAATGTTTTCAGGAAGTAGGAGTTTAAATTGTATTGAATTTACCTATCCTATTTTTTTTGTGAATAATAAATATCCAAAACTAATTATGAAATAATTAGTTTTCTGAAATAATTAGTCTTTCCATGTCAATGAAACAGATCCAAATGTTTTATTCTACTGTTTTTGAAAGATGGATCAGTGAACTACTGGAAAAAACATATTTTCTGATTACTTTCAGTACTAATATTACAGCCTCAATAGTCATTATTGTTTAATTTTAAATTGCCCCTTGACCATGATGCAAGCCTTGCGTGTGAGATACATCAGCAAGATAAGGGTTTCTATGAACCTGTCTTATACTACAGCACTCACTTCAGTATCTGGAGTACCTCTTTTGATAGATTTGGAATTAAAACTTAATAAAATGACTATTTTATTATGGGATGTAAGAGGGATGTAAGAAAAACATCCAAAGAAAATTGGCTTTATTATTTCTACTGCTTAAGAAAATGCTTCCTTTATTGCAGAAACCTCTTTTTTCGGTTCTCTTTCTTAACATCCATGGGGATTAAACTAGTATTTGTCATGGAAGGAGAGGCGCCTAAGTTGAAAGCAGACACCATCAGTAAGAGGAATGAGATGCGGCATGGAACTTCCAAGCAACCAAGGGCTGCAAGAACAGGGAGATCTTATTTTAAATCCATTTTAAAAGAGGTAAGTGACTGAGGCGGGCTTGGAAGGGGAAGAGAGCACAGGAAAAAAATTTAACAAAATTAAAAGCAAGAATTTGAAACAACTAATTGAATTTTCTATGCAACATTTCAGCAGTATTTTGAGTTAGAGGAATTCCTTGCACCCCTTTGAAACTGGGCATTATAGCATTCATTTAACTATTGTTCCAGCTGAGAGACAGTGCTAATGAATATAAACCCAGTTACATGTGTTCCTCTGCTTGTTATGCTGCAGAGAACTACAATCATAAATGCGTACTTATTATTAAAAAATGAGAAATTTTAATTTCTATAATGTTCCTATTTGTACTTCTTCCTAAATGGTATATGTATGATTAATTTTACTTCTCTGACTAGTTCCAGGTTAACAGTAATAGTATTGTTAAATATGGCTTAAATTTAGTCATATGCCTTTTTCGATAATATCTTTGTTCATTAAATGCATCTTAACCAAACCTAAAATACAGCCTCCACTCTGTAGTGTGATGATCTGTTTTGACTTTTGACAGGGACAAGCTGTGAAAGTAAACTCATGAGAAAGTTGTTCGGAAGTAGGCATATTTTCACTACCTAGTTACTCATGCTGCCTTTACTGAGCTCTGGTGAATGAAGACCAGTTATTATGCTCTGAAAGGCCTAATAAATATTGCTAATAAATGTGTCTAATTGAATATTAAATCTCTATTTACTACTGAATTCTTTCTTTCAGTGTCTTGAACTGTTGGAGTGCTTGGGTGTCCCATGGGTTCAAGCAGCTGGGGAAGCAGAGGCAATGTGTGCTTACCTAAATGCTAATGAATATGTTGATGGCTGTATTACCAATGATGGAGATGCTTTTTTATATGGAGCTCAAACAGTTTATAGGAACTTTGCCATGAATGCCAAGGTAGCGTACTTCATTTGGGATTGAGGGCAGTGGGAGAATCGTCCTACTCTTTAGACGTACCATCTTTGTGTTGGTCTGGTTTTATTTTGTGGTTGTTTTTTTGTTTTCCATTAAATTTACATTTTGCTTATTAGCAAGAATGAAGATAGATTCAACTTTTCAGGCAAACTTTATTATATATCTAATTCAAGTTGTGTTAGTGTTTTTTTTTTTGTTTGTTTTTTGTTTTTTTTGTTTTTTTTTTTCCAAAAAGCTTTTAGGTGCTTCTTCATCTCATAAATCTAATGTGTCAGGTAACATTTTAATCTTTTTACTCAAGCAACATATTAATGTTATTATATGTTTTTTAAAATCTGTTGTTCCTGGTATCATTTTTACAGTAACTAATATTGAATAATGTTAGTTCAACCACACTTTTTTTTTTCTACAGATATCAGAGAATATATAAAACAACCTTTGACTTAGTGTTTAATTACTTTCAACAGTTGATATCTGTACTAGTAGCTCGAAATTCCAGAAGTGTAATTACCCATATGGTCTTGATTCACTTTTCTTTAACCATGCGTGATATTAGAAATTTTAATTGCTGCTTTCTGTTTTTTGCTGTCGGACCTTTCTTCATTTTAAAGGATAGACCCATTCCTTGCAGAGGAGGGTGAATTGTAGTGGGCCAGCAAGGTGATTATGAGTCCCTGGGCTGTTCCTTCCCTAGCGTTACAGAAACAAAACAATATGTAATACATACCTGTTGCAGGAACCGCATCTTGACTGCTACACAATGTCCTCTATAAAAAAGAAGCTTGGTTGTGACAGGGAGTCTTTGATTGGGCTAGCTGTTCTTCTGGGTTGTGATTATCTTCCAAAGGTAACAAACTTTTTTTTTTTTTTTTTTTTTTCAAATGAGATAGCTGTTCTCAAGACAGTGTATTGAGGGAGATGTACTCGCTCAGACAAATCCATACACAATGCGTGATTACTGACATTAAGTTAAAGTTGCTTAATAAGTCACTGTAATTCTTGTTTGCAGAGTCCATAATGATAATCAAAATAGTTCACAGACATTAATCTTTATTGAACAAACTGTTTAATTATTATTCCATACTTCACATATTGAAAGTGAAGACAAATTTAGGTGTTGCTGAATACGTTGAGCAAGATCTTACGTGAGAAGACCTTGTCTTCTTTGAGAATACTTCATACTCACTAAGATGCAAAAGTACTTCCATGATAGACCTGCGAAGGAAAATGAGGAAAAAAAATGTCTATTTCTATGCTATTTGAAATAGTTAGCAGTGATGGTTTTGAACTGGAGTATTAGTAGCATCAGTTCTTTACGCAGTTTAAATTTACACCTTCTTAATTCTATCATTTGTAAACACATGATTTCTAAGATAGGCAGAGTCATGTACTGGAGAGCTTTTTATTGAGCAAGGATGAGAGGGATTCTCATTGGTCTCTGTAGTTGGACAACTGGTGATGTTTGTTCTGGTATTTTCTTGGAAGGTAGAGAGAATACAAAATGATCTGCTTTCTACTAAAGGAATTTAAGAGGAGGAATTTAACTGTCTTGAGTAGACCTTTTTCTTTTTTTCTGCAAGCTGAGTGTGGGTTGATGGGTTGTTTGTTTTTGAGAGAATGGAACAGAAGTTATTTCAATGGCTATTTGAAATGATTCTGTTAGGGATCTTTAAATAGTTTCTTATTAAGAAACACTGTGAAAGACAACAACAGAGTCTGGTTTTTTGTTTGTTTGCTTTTTGTTTTTTGTCTTTTGTTGATACTTAATTTCAGGAAAAAATCCCACTCTTTTAATATTGTTTTCTGCTACCTTCTCTCCATTATTGCCATTATTTGGTTTGCCATGGAGTGTTAAACTGTTTTATGTAGTTTGTGTGTCACTGGTAGCATAGATGTAACCTGTCATCTCTGACTTTAGCACTTGATCTTTTTTTTTTTTTTTTTTTTTTTTTTTTTTTTTTTTTCCAAGTTTGGCTCAACATCTGTATTTTCTTTCTTTCATGAAAATCGGTCTTATGAAAATGTTTATGTATTCCATGTTGCATTAAATCAGTAAGACTTACTGTCTTTAATATTTCTGTCTCAAAAGGGTATTCCAGGAGTTGGAAAAGAACAAGCTTTGAAGTTAATTGAGACTTTGCAAGGTCAAAACTTACTGCAAAGGTAAATTTAACTTGCTTTATATGCTGAAGGACTCTGATTTTACTCAAAAAGTTGTTACTGCCTGCTTCAACTCAAGTCCTTCTATTATTATTGTTATTGTTGTTATTATTATTATTACTATTATTATAGAAAGATTCCTTACTTCTTTCTTGCTAAATGAATTGTGTTTGTTAGGCAAGCCTCCTTATTTCTTTAAACACTGCTGAACTCCAAACTCCTGTGTCAGTAACTGTATGCAGTTATATTAGAAGGGAATTATAAGGATTGATGTAAAATGCCTGTCAGTCTAGTTGGGCTGTGAATCAGAACATGAGATACTAAATATTTGTTATGTAATCCTAATGTTTATGTCAGTACTAGAAATCCCCAAAATCATACACTGTACTAAAACAAAACAAAGCTACTTCAGAAAAATAGAAAAACTGCTTCTTTATTAGATTCTTAAGGACTGTAATAGGAATAATTTTATTTGAAGTTGAAAAGTTAAAAAATTATGTTTTAATCATTCTGGTATATTCATTTTAGGTTTGAGCAATGGAGAGAACAATTTCAGTATAATAATATTAATCCACCTTTGGTAGTTAAAAAGGTAGCTCACTGTTCTGAATGTCATCATCCAGGTCAGTATGAATACGAAAATTTTAATTTTATCCTAGTAATTTGTCTGCTTTTTTGTATGATGTGTTTGTTTTGTTTTTATGGCTAGCACTACAAACAATTTTTATGTCATTCATCCTCTGGATTATATTCAGATTTTCAACATTTTTGGTATGTGTATGATTTTTATACAGAGGTTGTTGATGCAGGGGGTTTTTCTTTTTCAAGACCTGTTGATAGCAGATGGAATGTTATCAAAATGTTATATGACCCAGATATTTTTCTCTTTAATAGTATCATTACAGGAGGCACAGCAACTTGATTTGTCTGAATGGGTCTTGCATCAGGAAGACTGAATCCATTAACAGAGCAGCTTTATGTTGCTGGGTTTTGCTATGTCTTTTTCTTTAAAAAGAAAAAAAGTCTTAAGGAACCTCATCTTGATATCATTTTCAAACAGTGCAGTCGTTCAAACCCAACACTCTTAAACAGAAAATCTTGTTTCAAATCTCCATTTCTTATATGTTTGCCAAGATGTCACAAAATGCTGCTGTAGTTTGTTTTTTAGGTAGCGGAGAGAGGAGAAAGCTTGTATTTCTCTGTTTTTGCTGTAGGTACATACAACTAATGCATTCACATCTGTTAGCAGCTACCATTCATGCCAGATTAATGTGTTCTGAATTTTGTAAGGTGTTGAAAACATCCTGTCTCCTCTCACTTTGTGCATTTTCTGTAGGATCTTATAAGGAGCATGAGCGCAACGGATGTAAATTCTGTGAAAGCATTAGGTACTGCAAACCTCATGACTCCAAATACTGCTGCCCTTGTGAATGGCATCAGTCAGAGCGAGAGAAGCAAGCAAGTGCAGTGGAAGACAATATCAGAAAGTAGGAATGTCTTGAAAATGAATTGCTCTTCCCTGCTTTCATGTGCAGGGTGAGCATTTAAGTTCTTTGTTTTCTTTTCTGTTTGTATGCAGTTCCTAACCGATTTGTTTTAATTGCAGAAGAGCTAAGAGTTGTGAGGGCTTTCCATTTTCTGAGGTAACAAACAAGCCTATCTTAAAGATTAATCATTTCCAATTTTAGTTTTCATTTTTGTTTTAAATTGCCTCTCTGTTTTCTGTTTTTTATCTCAAGGTTATCCAAGAATTTCTTGTAAACAAGAACAAATTGAACAAGATAATGGAATGTCGTAGGCCTTGTTTATTGTCCTTTCAGGTATAGAACAAAATATTGGATATTAAGTTTTAAGGTTTATTATTATTATTATTTATTATTATTTTAATAATACTATTGGTAAAGAGGGCATCTGTGATAATGTTATTTTAACTGGTAATATTACTGGAAATACGAATTAAAGACTTGCTGCATCTTTTAACATGCCTCATCTTTTGGAAACCTGAAATTAAAGACTTTGAAAAATTAGTTGATGTAAATAGATATGTAGAAAAGAGGAAGCAAAGATCTTAGAAAGCAAGATCTTAGAAAAGAGATTGCTTGCCATCTTTGCATTTTTTTCATTGTAGCAAGTCATAATTGGAGACTTTTTAATATCACTGAAAAAAACCCTGGCATCTGTATATAACAAACAGAAGTGTGTTTGACCTGAATACTGCATGTTTTCCCAACAACAGGTAGCAAGCCTTCAGTAATAAGCACAATGCTACCAGCTTCCAAGTTCAGAAGCCTTTTAATTCAAAGGGTACAAAGCTCAAAATTGGCCTAGTTTCACATTTTTTGACCAGGTCTGATCTGGACAGACAGGCTGGTTAACCTATACAGTTAATAAAATATATGTTGGTTCATCTGTCAGTTAACCTGTCTTTTCCTCTTTGGGAGAACTAATGAGGATCTCTGTTCTTTTCT
>VZSV01000108.1:1337187-1355259 GCA_013398735.1 Nothocercus julius | reverse complement strand
AACAGAGATTTGCTTCTGAAAAGATGGAATGGGACAAACATTATGCTTGTAAGAAACTGTTGGTATTATTGACACGTTTTGATATGATCCAGAGAAAATCTGGATACACTGATTCAAAACAGCTACAAGCAATACGGTAATGTCACATGAGTTTTGGACTTCATATGCTTGCTTCTGCTGCCTATAATCTCCTTCAGTCCTAATAGGACCTGATGCTTAGTATGCATAATATTCTTCCTTTCTATCCTGTTTCCTTGGGACTGTGGACAAGACTTTGCATTACAGGTATGATCCTGTTATCAAGCTGTTACTGGAATTTTAATTGACTTTAAGATTCAGGATAAGAACCCACACCTGGAAATCAACATCTGTAGGTTCACAGTCATAGTCTAGAATACACAGGTTTCTTACCAGACCCACGGCCTTTTTCGTACTATGGTTAATGAAATCATTGGTTTATGGCTGTATTCTGCTCTGTTCTCAGAACAAAATTTTTACTTCAGATTGCTGCATTTATGAGTATAAAAATGACCAAACTAGATAGATATGCTTTTGCCAGGAATGCATATCCAGGAAAAGTGGGCAAGTATGTAACTACTTATCCCTGAATATTTTCCTGGCATCCAAGTTTCTGTTACTTAGCATTCTACCGAGCCAGATTTAATACCTTTCTACTCAAAAGCCTTCAAAGTATTTTCTGTGAAGTGGTCTAATCTCTCTTAAAACAGTGTAAACTTTTATTACCTGCAGTGTCCATTGCCAAAGTGTTCCCCAACTTAACTTCGCTATGTGAAAGTAAGCGCCCAACTTACTTAAACTCTGGTATTGTTTTACCTGAATCCTTTTATCGCAAGAAGATTAGTAATTGTTCCCTCTTCCTTTCTTGATGCCATTCAAGATATTATGGACCTGAGTTTAGGAGTACAGAAGAAGAAACAGTAGCAATGTGGTAATCTCTTTTCTGAGTTGATGTATCAGAGCATGTTAAATTATTCCTTGCAAGGAAGCCATTTCATTTAGCATTATCTTTGAAAAGGGTGACTGGACAAGGCATTGTTGAGGGTAGCTATTTAAGTGGTTTGGTTAGATAAATTGCCAGTGTTTACTGTCATGACTGAATTAATGGAAATCCTTTATTATACCTTCCTTCAGTGTTTTAAGAGTTTAAATGACTAATTGAGCTCTAGAGGACTTCCGAATCATTTTTAATCCTTGTTAATTAAAGAAGTAGCCTCATCACATGTAGGAATCTATTACAATGTGTAGACAATTTTTTAGAAAAATCTTGCATGAAGATTGTGTGTCCCTCTTCACGCAATGCTTATTTTCCTTTATGCTCTTAGACAAAGAAATGAATCGCCCTATCTGGTCATTAGGAAAAGGCAGCAGCCTTCTCTGTGATACAGCTGCAGATCTCAGATGTGCTTGTGGAAGTGGCATTGCAGCTGGCTGATTGATTCTTAGTTGTGCTGCTCTGAGCAGTACCTCAAAAATGTTTCTTTAGTCAAAACCTAGACCAAATACTTTGCTGTTTAACTTATGCAGAGAAGCAGTATGCCGTGCATGGAATTCTCTGTTACAGTGATGGGATTTTTCCTCTGGTTAATTGTTACAAACAAGAATACGCTAGAATAGATTTTTCATTTCCTGATCAAACAAAAGTTAATGGTCTGCTTTTTTCTTCTTACAGGATAATCAAGACACGTGTTAAAAATGGAACTCCTTGTTTTGAAATTCAGTGGCAAAAACCAGGTTAGGCTCATTTCTACATATATCATGTCCAATTAATAGAACAAGAAAAAAGTATACTTTAAAGAAGAAGGAGTTAGGCAGTTTTATAAGTAGGACAAAAAAAAAAGAGAGAGAGGGAGAACGTGCATCAGTTCTCAGATATCCATGAAAATAAAAGCAGTGCTTAAAATCAATAACAAAGTACTTCAAGTACTGTTCCTGGTCCAGCTTAGTAAGACTAAAATCGTCACAGCTATGCTGCACTGCTCAGGTGTTATATAGAAGTGCTGGACTGAAAACGCCTCATATATCTTTCCAGTATGTACCCTAGGCTGTGGCTATTTACAAGCTAGGTTTTTTTCCACAGACTTCTGCTTCCTTAAGCTTGCCTGTTTTTGTGCAAGAGTATGACAAAAAAAAAAAAAAAACTTTCCTGCAGCTGAATTTCTGTTATACTTTTTATTTGGTACAGGAAGATATGTAAATCTTTTTATTCCCTACTGTTGAAATATGTGCATATGTATTTAATGCATATTCATTAATTTTTTTAGAACATTATGTTGATGCGGAAGATGAGCCTGTGGAATCGTTTGTAGTCACAGTAGAAGAGGAGTCTTTGTTTCAGTCTGCTTATCCTGATGTTGTGGCCCATTATCAGATGGAAAAATCAGAAATTTTGAAGAAGAAACAGAAAAGTAAGTCCAAAAGCTTGTGTCTTATGAACTTACAGACCTTGCCAGAGTAACAGAGGGAAAAGTAAAAAATGTTGTTTTTTACTTTGACAAGAAACCATCCTACTTTGATATGTCGTCTTTGTCCTTTTAGGCAAGAAAAGCAGATCAGAAGAAAAAGAGTTATCAGATGTTTATGGTGAAGTTACCAATCTTCTGTCTCAAATGAATTTAAAATCTACATGTGAAATTCTTCCAGAGCAGGACTCTGTGTCAGACATATCTGATCCTCAGGGAGAATTCCTGTATCGGAAAAGTATTAAATCAACAGATCCAGTGTTACCTGCAGCTTCCTGCATTACAGCTGTTCAAATACCAGTATCAGCAGCTGTCATTTCTCCAACTACATCAGCTTCCTTGCTGTTGCAGAATACATTAGCTGACTCTTATACAGTGCAAGCACAACTTAGTAAAAATTCAGAGGTATCATCCTCTTGTACTACCTCTTTAACAACTGATCCAAAATTGAGCAGTACTGATTGGAAAGAAATCTCCTTCAGAACTTTACCAACCCTTGGTGTCAACACCCTTGATCTAGCAGCTGACCTGACTACAGGTGTGCAACATTCATATCCGTTACAACATGAAACAATAATAAATAGCTCAGAGTATTCTCATGCTATACAGTCAGATCAAGATCATTCCGATAGTGCTGATGACTCGTTCTCAGATGACACTATGGGACAATTTCAAAAGTTGTCTTTAAGTGAGCGAGTACTTATGAAGACTTCTGTTCAGTCAAAACCTTCATCATCTGAAGATGTAACAGAACTGAAGCCTTGGAGTTTTTTAAAAAAAACAAAAGAAAAGTTGAATCCTGACAAAGATTATGTTTCTTCATCTCAGTTAAATAAAACAGTGCAGGAAACCAAAAATGTGCTACCAGAAAACTGTGTGAGGGAGGCCAGTGTACACATTTATCAAGATTGGTACAAAAATACTGACAGTCTGGCTCAAATAGTGCAAAAACACCATAAAACAAACACTTCAACGTTTGCAGCTCTAAGCAGCCAAACACTAAAGCCGTTACAACCTGGGTGTGAAATACTTCCACTGTCTCAAAAGACAGCAAATGTTGTAACTGGCTGTCACATTACAGAAACCTGTACCCAGGCTGCTGGGAAAACCTTGTTTAAAAAGAGTGTGTGCCAGAGCAAATGCTCTTCTAGTGAAGACAGCGATGATGGGAACATAAATAAAAATCTAGCTTATGAGCAGCAGAAAAGGCAATTGAACACAGACCACTTTAAAAAAAACATTTCAAAGAAAAAGAGTAGCACTTTCACTAGCAAAAGAATAAACAGTGACTCAGCAATTGCAATTAAAAGGGAGGAAAATGAGACCAATTTTAAAATAATTGGTAATAATTTGACAGTGCAAGTATTTCCAAAACCACCTGCTGTCATAGAAGTTAATTGTTTTTCAAGTCCAGAACAACCCTTTGAGAGGTCCGGTTCCCGTACTCTGCAGCAAGACAGAAGTGATGTTCTGACATACGAAGTGTCAGACAGTCCCCTTCCCTTGTCTGAAAGACTAAAAGGAAGACTCAAAAGTAATTAGATGTTCCATAAAATAGATTAAGGTAACAATTAACTCTGAACCTTCAGCTCTTACATGCTTCTTTTTTCAATGTTTCAGAACTATACTATGACAATGTGAAGTAAGTGCAGATATATGAGGTGTGAAATACTCCATACTGGTACTGAACTGAAGCTAAAATGTTAGCAAAAGTACCAGACAGACAAGTATTAACTATCTAGTTATTCTGGGTCTGATAATGTTTTAGACTTGATTCAGAAGCATTAGGATATAGTACACATGGAAGAAGAGGGGTTATTTGTGAAATACGAAGTCTTGTTTTCTTCCAGACAGATGTAAGTATTTTGAGTGCAGCTGTTAGCCCTTCCTGCTTACAAAACAGACATTTTTTTTTAATCATTAAAAAGACAAAGTGAAAAAGTTGCTACCAGCTTTAATTTTCCATTCTGTTCCACTAACAGTTTTGTTAGTTTTAAAATCCTGGAATGCTGGTGGTGTGGATTATCTCTAAATAACCAGGAAGAGACACTCAACAGATATATTGCAGTGTAGCTGAATTTATGTATCTGCCATGCCTTGTAAAAAGTTGCTATTTGAATGCATGCATCTTACAAAGAATAGAATATGCTATGTAGGGATATTCTGTTTTGATAGCTGTCATCTCTACTTCTTAAAGAAATTTGATTAATACTTTAACCAAATATTTATAGTTCTTGGCTTTTTTGTACTTACAGAAGATACAAAGTCCCATCTAACATTCACTTCTAACTGTAATAGAATGAAGGTGAAGTTATAGCATATTGAAAACTAATACTGATATTGCAAAATATATTTTATTTTTTGAAAAGTATCATGTATGTAAATGTTTTTAAAAGGGGAACTTGAACATATTCACATTTTTGAAGGTGCTCTTGCTTTTTTATACAAAAACAATCATTCATACAGAACAAATTTTTGACAACATGTTAGGAAATTCATCCTTGCCTGCATTAGGTGTTCAGAACCTTTAATTTACAGCAGTCAGGAAGAAAATCAATCTTGCTGAAATATATTAATATACAGATAATCTAATTTATTATCCATCAAAATAGTGGTCTCCCCAAAGGGAGAAAAAAGATTTATAACTGATGTCCAAATAAGGAATATATTACAAAAGTTAGGAAAGTAATACGTATAAAGTGTTTTGAGGTACATTACTGGAAAATATTAGAAGTGTATTTTCAGTTTTGAGGATAAACGTATTGAATACAGAAAAATAATTAAATAGAAAAATATCTAGGATGATTGTTCTTTCCTAGAGAGTTTAGACTCTAGCCACCCCACATACGTAAAGGATACTTAAAAGATTAGAATTACTAAGATGAGTAACAGTCACCTGGGAGCTATAAAGGCCTAGATGTAAACCTCTCATAAAGGTCAATAGTGGATAGATCAGACTTTTTCGTAAAAAGTCACCTTTTTTTTTTTTTTTTTTAATGTATGATTCTTTTACTTCCTTCTGATTTTGAATACTGAATGTGAATAGTTTGACAGTTTATGAATAAAAATATCAACCTTGTGTGAATACTCTCACTTTGATTCTCTCCCAATCTATGGGGACGGTTCATTTTTGTACTGGAAAGATCACGGGCTGTGATCAGTCATGCACTGGTTTCTATGTTGCAGTTTCCTTTAGAGTTTTGGAGGGTTTGGGGCTGGGGTGGTTTTCACGTCTGACTGGAATGGCCACATGAATGGGGGTTTCTCTGAAAATACTGCATAGCGATTATGACAAGTATACACGGAAACAGAAATGTGAACTGTATTCATAAGATATTAACCTCTCCCCCAGGAGTTCTTTTTAAAAAATAGTAATACTTCTGATATCACTAGAAATGGCATCTAGTTCCACAGCTTCAGTTCAAACATGTAAAGCAGAAAAATGTCAATTCTCTCGCAGCGGGTGTTAATTTTTCACCCCTGCTTCAGTTTAGAGATCGATGGCTGCTTCCTTATATTATAGTGTGCTGTTGTCTCATTCGCACTCCAGCTGCTCAATGCAGCAACTCAACATAAGAACGCATATCTTTGAGGGTGGCAGTCACATTTGTGATTCACTACAGCAGGAAAGTTATGACATTAAAATGTTCTGATTTCTCAGCTTGTGCATATATACTCACTGTGACACTCAGAGCCACTGCTGTGGCTCTTTCACGGCGCTAACGCTGCCTGCTTTGCAGCCTCGCACGCTCACCAGGAAAACACTTACATGAGCTGAGTATGTATAACACACAAAACTTTTCTCTGAAAGAAATATTCCTACAAGATTGTATTAAATTGATAGTATTTATTAATTTATTTCCGGTTGTTATCTGTCTTAGCCCAAGTGAGCTATATCCAGATATTTTGTATGAATGAACTAATGAAACCACCTCCTAGGGAGACAAGACAAGCAAAAGAAGTGTCCCTGATGGTGAGAGTCCTGACACTGAAACCTGTCACTCCTGAAGTATTTTTTTCTGAAAGTTTTTTGTTTTTGTTTTTTCTCATTCTTCCCTATGCTGCTACTTTATCAGTCCAAATACTTTGACGGATCTATCGCTCATCCTGATGTTGCCATTAGGATTCCTGCAAAGGTACTGACTGGGAGAGTGGGCTGTCCTTGCCAGTATTAATATTTTTACTACAGATAAAGAACAATTTTAACCATGTGAGCCACATCTAATTAGACATAGGTAATTTAAATAGCATAGCTTAACAAAGGGAAATATTTATCTGCCCCTCATCATGTGGTGCTTGCAGCTCACTCCCTCTTTTGAGACCATGAGGACTCTACTAGGATGTTAACCAAGTACTGACTGCATGGAAAATACACATAAATTACTATAAAATGCTACAAAAAAATGCAATGCAAAATTCTCAGCAATTCCTCCAGTTGTTCCTCTGTCAAGCTACGTATGCTTTTCCACGACTTTATCCAGTGAAAGTTACCAAAGAAATATTATGAGGGACTGATGAACTAGGGAATAGCTTTTTCTGAGACATAACAGGAAAAAAAAATCCCCCTTTAAGGAAATTATTTAACGGAACCTTGGGGACTGGCTCTGTGTGGCGGCATGCTATTAAATTGAGGAAGAAACTTAGAAAATGTGTTGGAGCAAGTGATGAATAGAGCTGCTATCTGAGACAAGATAAAGTCTTTTCATGTCTAAAAAGGTGTCAAACCCTGCCATATTACATCAGTAGATAAAAGGAAATTGCAGTGAGAATATAACTGGAGTTGTTGCAAACCTAAGTGCTACTGGCAAAACAGTAAAAGCAGCGCTAGATTCAACACTTTTTCCTTCAGGAAACAAAACGCTTTAACTGTTCCAAGAAAACAAAATTAAAGAGGGTGATAGAACCACTGTGTGCATAGTTCTCTTGCTCTCATATCCTGCACTATAGCTACTGCTACTACCAAGCTTTTAAATTTTACTTAGTAAGATTAATTGCATATAAAATTTTAAAAGTTCTTGAAACCAAGGCAGACTGGAGTAGGAGGAAGACACTTTGGAGGGCTTGGGAAAGGTTTATCACATCAAAGAATATGAGAACAGTTGGGGAAAAAAAGTGACCTTTTCCCTTTTGAAAAATCTGCTCCATGGCAGTCGTCAGATATAGTAAAATTCCATTTGACAGATATTTAAAATGGATTAAATTACTAAAATGCAATGAATGAAAAGAAGTTAACTTGAATATTTTAATGCCAACTTCTTGTAGAAACAGATATAAATCAGCATTTATGTTATTTTAAAATGAAAGTCATTCTGCAGAAGCAACTTTCAGGCCAAGCTTGGAGCAAATTAGTCGTCCTGCCATGAACATTCTTGAAGTCTGGCAAACCCTTTATGAGATGGTGGGAGGAACTGTGGGGGTGATCAGGCTTGAATGAATTTGTAGGCAAATGTAACAGAAGAACCTTTCAATGCTCTCTGTTCATCCCAATGTCCCTCTGCTGCCCTGGCAGCGATAGTACGTAAGGAACAACAGCCAGATGAGATGGCCCAAACCCTACACGCTGCCCAAGGTTGGCTATGTCTGAAGTTTGTGCTCAGCTTCACATTCCCCAAAGCATGGAATTTAATGGAATTTAGTAACAAACCACTAGTTTTAACTACAAGCATACTTACCAGGTATGATTTGATGACCTGTTCTACTGCAGGTAGTTTGTTATAGGGCTTATGTCCAGGCATGACCTATACACACTGTTGAGAGAGTCAGTGCTGGGCCAGTTTCATTAGCTGTATTTTTCTGCAGCTAAGCTGCATTTCTAGTATTTCAGTTGGAAAGGAGAGATCTGGTTCAATCCCTCCTTGGCCAGAACAGAGTCTTCTAGGAAAGTAGCCACCACTCTTGCAAGAATTTCTCTGTGATAGTATATCTTTTAAAATGTCAGATAATGAGTAAGAGGTTTAATTTCTTTTTCTTCCAGTGCATGCTTGAAAGTACATATATATATATACACACACACACACACACTTTACATATATATATTTTATTCTGGAAGGCCATGAATTAGAAATACAGAATAAATGATTATCAATAAGTCTCTGGCATAAACCTTCTCAAGCCACCAGGCCATTCTTAGCACAGAAACCCAAGGATGGAAGGTGCTTTGTGGCTCAGCACGTGGTAGTGAGCAGGGAACAGCTTTCGAAGCTGCAAACTCCTTCGTCCTGGTGTGGCACCCATGTAGGTGTCTGTATGACCTTCCTGTATGAACGGTTATAACCTTGTAACTTGTTTCTAGGGGAGAGACCCTAGTTTACATATGGTGTTTAACCAGTCATATCATTTAGAGTCTAACCCAAGCTGGTGAGCATAAGTGAAGGATTATCACTGTGGGCATACATCAAAACTTTTACAAGATTGACCAGAGGGTCAGGTACACAGCATGTCTGGGACAGATAAAAGTTACCAACATAGGTGTTTTGAGGAGTCTTTCTCAGTCTCTGCCAGAAGACACCTTCCTGAAGATGCTTGCTGAGGAGACTTCCATCAGCTCCCTTCAGACTGCCTCGTCCATCTTCTCCCTTGGCCATCCTGTCCAAGAGCTTTCTGATCAAGGCATATCCTCTTTCAAAGATCCCAGTAAAGCTTGCTTAATAAGCTGTTCATTTTACAAAACAAAATGGTAGAATTTCCCCTTATAAATAAGGATTAGGCACAATGTCTAAATACATATATATATTTTATATTATTATTATTATGAATTGAAGCACAGAAAAGGATGTAAACGTAGTATGCGAGAGGGGGGTGCTAGGAAAGTTTCGCTGCTGTCTGTGAGGAGNTATATTATTTCTATATATATATTTAAATCTTGCTCTTCTAGTCAAATCAATCAAGTATTTACACAACATCCCTTGGCTACCTCTGGCATAGTATTAAAACCACCTATAAAAGAAATCCCAGACATATTAATTTTTCTCCATTAAGAATGTTATTGTGTTCAGAGCAATGACAGCCTAAAGTATGAATGGATCTGCATCTGTCTAGAAAATACACAGTTTCATAAGACCATGTCAAAAGTTCTCTTAAATGAAATCAAACCTCGTACGTAAGAGCTAGGTGACAACTGTTAGTGCATAAGTCACAATAGTTCATAGTTTGACACTTAAAAAATGGCTTATTGTGAAGACCCTTTTGACTCTGTAATAGCCCATTGTCACAGATCTAGGTTTAATTTTAATAACAGTATGATATGATCACATATTTTATTTATGGATCATTTGAAGAATTTGTTATGGAGATATTCTGATTAGTGGGCTATTGGTCCATTAGCCAAATAAATCTAAGAAGCAATAAAACCCACAGGACCACAGGAAGATAAATGTCTTTCTTTTTCTTGTTCTTTTGAGCCAATTCAGGCTAATTTAAGCCTTTCACAGAATGGTGATAATGAAGGATTTGTCCTCAGCACTATTATGGCAGGTGATTTGCATTTGAAAGTTTGACACATTTATAGGCCTTTGATCTTTTCCTTCCACTGCTAGCACCCCTGGCCAGACACCTACATGCACGTTTTACCAGGTGCAATATCTAGAAGCATTAACAGCTCTGGGTGTTACTCTTAAGAAGTACTCTAGAAAAATAATTATACACTTTGTGGCCAGAAAATATTGTTGAATGTGAACAACCTTTATATATTGCAAGATTAAGCATGTTTGAACTACTTTTAAAAATATATATTTTTTTCTTTTAAGCCAGGGAAATTTTAGTAAAATAATGTGAAGAAATGCAAAGTCTAATGTCAAGCGCACTGAACTATAATGATTGGCTTACTGTATAGTTTTGAATTTACTCGGAAAAGACACTTCTCCTATAAGTCAGTTCAAGAATTTTGGCATGTAGTAAACTCAGTAAAACACTGTAAGAGACATGGAGCTGTTTCTTAAACATTATTTACATATTTGCTTTACTACTTTAAAGCAATTAAGTTAATTTGCAGACAAGAGTCTGGGCTGGAAGAGGAAGCCTTGAAGAAAGGTGGACGTATGCTAGTATCATGAGTACATGTCAGCAAAATCAAGCACATAAACTAGGTGATGTTAAGAATGTTCTCAGTTTTTACTACACAATACATAGTGGGTCACAGTATTCAGAAGGAACATAGATGAATATTTGAAACAGGACGTTCGATCTTTCATGATTGTCCAAAACTTACTGCAGTCCGCAATAATTTTAGACAGATCTTAACAGTTAATTCTAGGCCCATGTGCCTCATCTCATTCCCATCTCAAAGCTGATTCTGCACATAGACTGGATTAACTAATTAAAAATCGCCTGCAGGAAATTCCTTTCTGTGTCATGAGCAAAAGATATTTCCACAAACGGCACTTTTCCTCTGAAGGAAGACAAGACCTGTAGGACCAAAACCTGTTTCAGCAATTAGGGAAACAGCAAGGGTGTATGTAGGTGGTGGCGCAGATAGCCGGCTTCAGGCTGCAGGTTGTGGCTGCGAGGATGTTGCTGCCCCCAGCAATACTCAGCCTTTTTAAAGCTGTGTAATGAGTATTGATTAGCTATTGTCTGAAGTACATTGAAAGTAGCAGGGACTAGGTAAATGTTAGCTTACTATATATACACACATTAATACAGAATCCCCCATAGCCCTTTTGACCTCTTTTTCTTCCCCTCATCTTCTTTAAAAGACACTCTTCTGTTCTAAGTGTTAACTTCAAGTTGAATGTACTTGAAAATTCACTTATTGGTACATTTTGTTCTTCAAAAGAGAGCGTTATCCATCTGTGTTAACTTTGCTTTCAACTCACAGAATGTCAGATATCAGATAAGAGCAAGAGACGGATGAATGTGCATCAGGACCTGACAGGTCAGGTCAATGTCAGGGAAATTAAAGATTCCTTTTCCCTTTTCTTTTTTCTTTTTTCCTTTTTTCTTTTTTTTCCTGATTACATCCTATTTTACAGTTAGTATTTATTTTAGCAAATTGCCTCTCTAGAGCTCAAGTATTTTAAAACAATATTGTCAGGAGAATCTGAAATGATCTCCGTTTTACACAGTAATTTGTAATAGGACGGTGCAGACACAAGCTGTAAATTGTTGTTGTCCACTTAAGCTGGCACAACTTTAAGTTGTAGATCTCTGCAGAAAGGTGATCACGACCCTGGTACAGTCAATCACTAAGGGGGAAGAGATTTGGGGAAACAGGAGCAGAAGACAGAAACTTTTCAACATTATACAGGTCAGTAGCAAGGCTGAAAACAGAACATCTGTGTCCCAATTTTGTGTCTGTTTGATGGTAGTGACAGTGCTTTATTTTTCTCTCTGGTTTACAGCAAAGAGCAGAATTTTAGCCAGGACCAGCTGCCCTCATGATTTGCATACCTGCTTTTGTAAAATCTACCTGCTTATTCATGCATGCACCGATTTTACACATCCCAATTACCATTAACTAAGCAGGAACTTAAGCAGGGTGCAAAACAGATGTCTGTGTCTCATCATAGTGAAGGGGGAACCAGCAGCATGCAGTCAAATGGGATCTCAGGCCAAAGGCAAGCTAAGAATTTAATCTAGTAATCCCTTTTTTTCCCACTAGTTCTCCACTTTACCGTTTCTTCATTTTTCTTTTCTTTATTTGAAAGAGCTTAAAATTAAGCTTAATTCACTGGTCTATATGTAAAGTTTGTTTGGTAAGAGTTTAGCTTTTTATTTTATAATGAATTTTAAAAATAGAAATGGAAATCATATAAGAATTTTCTGAACAACAGTGGCTTCAAGCAAATGGCTTCCTGTAATTTTAGAATATTAGCTGAGCCCATATCTATAACTACTATAACTGTTTATTCTATAACTTGTGCTTTGGACTCACCCACATCCTATTTCAAATGGTTAACTGAATGCTCCCTGCTTCTTACAGAACTTTACCCATGCACTGAGCAAATGAACAGAGGTGTATAAATTTATAAGGGCAGGGGATATGAGAAAAGCCATAACTCCCATTATCGAAAACACAAAGAATATAATTAGAGAACAAGAATGGAATGGATCAAATCCATTGGCGCCACCGGCCTGCTTTGCTATGAGGGCACACGGTTCACGCGCAGCTCGCTGGCCACCAGATCCTGGGCCTTTTTCTGCAACGCTGCTTCCTCCCCCGTGACCCTGAGCCAGTCCTGTTGCACAGGGTTATCCCATCCAGTGCAGGAGTCTGCATTTGCTCCTGTTGAGCTTCCTGAGATTTCCATCACCTCATTTCTCCAGGCTGTCCAGGTACCCCTGAACGGCTCTGCTGCTCTCCAATGTATTACGACTTCCCCCAACTTGATATAGTCTGAAAACTTGCTCAGTACACAGTCTACCTGTGTATAAATGGGAATAATTTTACTCAGATACAGTCACAGGATGCTTATATTGAGTAATTTGTTAGGCAAAATTCATGGACATATTCAGAGATATGCAGAAAAAAATATTCTTAATATGCCATTTCTGTTTGCCAATAGACTGAAGGATAAACTTTTTTTTGTGTGTGACATTTAATATGATTAAGATCTAGCAACTTGCTGGAAATTCTGTGCTTGTTGCTTGAAATCAATGGTCCTCACCCAGTAGTTAAGCACATGTTCATGAAAGTTAGCTTGGAACACACATACGGTACTTTATTTCAAAATGTAAGATATATAACACTTAAATAACATTAGAAATCTAACATTTGTTCATTGCTTCTTACTGTAGAATATTGATCAGTCTTATAAATATTAAGCTGAGCTGCAAGCTGTGCCTAGAGGGTAACTTCATTTAACACTGAAATGAAGCACAGTTTCTAGTAGTTGCCTGCAGCAACTCTGCGCATCAGAGCTCGGACAGGGACTGAAGAAGGAATGAGCAGATTCGGCTGAGGAAGTTTGCTGAGTAAAAAGGAACAGACTGAGCTGACATGTAATGAGATCAATTGAAAAACAGACCCTTTGCAAACGCTCAGCTTCCAGTGTGCAGCGTGACTAGAAATAATCACAACTGAGCTTTTGATGCAGTTTTTTTTTTTCTCTACTGGAGCTTCTTGTACGATTTAGCCAATTTTTGAAAATCATCATGCTGCAAAAGGAACCATTTACAGCACAAAGCACAAAAGATCACTGTAATGGCTGGAAAACAGGAGTATCAACCTTGAACTCTGACTGGGAGCCTTAGGTGCTATGTAAATGCCCTGTGAAACCACCATCACACACAGCAAAAGCCTCTGCTTTTTATGCTTTGCCTTACTTTGCCTACTCCCCATTAAGGGAGTATAAGGAAGATTCAGAAATAAACTGTATTGTATTTTACTATTTATTAAACTTGAACTTATGCCTTTGGGTAGAAAAGGATTCACTTCTGAGGATCATAAAATATTTGCAACAGATATCCTTCCACCCATCCCTCAAAAAACTTTCAAATACGTCAGCTTAATTACTGAAGACCAAAATTTTTGAAAACAAATCTGAAACCTGATACAAAGAAGCTTCACTACAAGATAATGAAATTCTCCTTTCTAAAAAGTTGATTTTGTTCTGATAGTATCTGCTACTTTTCACTTCTTGAGCAAAATAAGCCATAGGAGATCCCTCCCCCAGCTTTGCCCTTTCCTCCTGGCTGAAATAGCCTGTAGACATTAAAGACCAACCACATAGTCTAACCTCCTTTCAACTTCTGTTAACAGGGGTATTAAAAAGCCATTCCTAAATATCAGCTGAAAACCACTAGGTAATAAACTCCCCACTTAAAAGGTGGATAGGTGTAAATTCCACACATAGGCCTTTTCATCTAAGGGAGCCAGTTGCTTGGAGATCAGATGTTTTAAATGAATTGCGGAGTGATGTCACTTTCCAGTCAGTAGCGACTGTCACTATTTGGAGGATCAAATACCTACATTTCAGGATGTAAAGGAAATATATAGGTCCCAATCCTGTAAAATGGAACCCTAGAAAGATGCTTGTGGCTATGTAAAGCCCCAAGGAAATCGATGATACTCGTTTGCAGTTTCTTTTCTGTGAGCAGATTTTTAATTTGTTATTTTGAAGTTATGGTCCTAAGCAACTTAAAAGTTTAAGGCAGGATATTTAGCTGCACTAGCACTGGCCTATTTCTGTTGCCACTACAAATGAATAACATCATTTTCTCTCATCCTGGTTACAGTATTTGGGGTTGTCTGGCCAAAGGTGGCAGTAACAATTAGGGATCCAGTTCACACTTGCTTTTCATTGATTGCAGTAAGGGTTGTGGGCTTTTTTTTTTTTTTTTTTTTCCCACAGCTGCAGACTCAGCATCACTCCTGGCTCTCTTACTGTTTTCTTTCCCTCTGGAAATTGTTTACTAGCTGTTCTTTCATGCTCTTTAACATACTGACCTCTGTAGAAAGAAATAGCAAAAAAGTCAGTATTAGCTGACACAGCTCAGACTGTTAATCTAGAAGTTGCATTTACTTCAGCTGAGTTTGGATGTACACTGGAGCATCTTTTACAGAAAGATGAAACAAACAAAACCAAATAGCAAAGTCTACTCATTGAAAAAGAAGGAAAGCATCTACGCATACGAAGGGGAAGCCTTTCGCAGCCAAGATGCATAGTCTGGTGGCTAAGGTGACTCTGGAAAACAAAATGCGGTGGATTCTTCCCTTATCGCCAGCTTGGGCATAAAGCGAGGCGTTCAAAACCACTTTTCGGAAGTGCTGAACACCTGCTGCGTCTGCTGAAGTCAGCGGGACCTGCAGCTGCCGGCTGCACATCCGTACGTGGGGGTGACGGCCTCGCTCTGCCACTCCTCGGTCAAGCCGGTCCTGCGGCACCCACTGCCAATGCGGGTGGGAGGCAGAGCACCCGGGAGACCTCGTGCTAAATAAGAGGTACTTTAGGAGCTTTTGGGATGTACATGCTTGCCCTTTTTTTCACGGTACAAATTATAAAACAAGACCTTGAGATCTGAGTGATCTACGAGGATATTAGTGTGATCTGCTTCTTGTCAATAAAATGAGACTGGACTTTTGTCCTCATCCTAACTGAGATACATGAAGGAATTAGTAGTGTAGATATCCATGTTTATGTTTATTCAGTCTCAGGTTGCTTATACCATTTTTGCTATCTGATTTTTTTTAATTGTTTCATGTCTATTCCCCCTACTATTCTCAAAACTTATTGAAAGTATGCACTATAATATTTATAGAAAAAAATGTAAACATGAATAGGTATACATAAATAACTGTACTCTATTCACAGATGACAGTGATAACCTGACCCTGACACCTTATTTTCAATTTAAATCCTACACCTACATCTATGGAAGCTCTAAACATTTTCTATTCTATGCCTCTTTTTTTTTTTTTTTTAATAAAAAAGTTTTTGCTCTATGCATGTGTATTTTTGGTATTCCTCCTTTCTGCAATAGATTCAGAAATATGAGCAAGGAACCTTTATTTTGAAGGAAATTAAGATTAAGATGTTCACTTTTATATTGCAGAATAAATTACTGTAATGGAAACCCAAATTACCAGTCAAGAAGAAAAAATCTTATCATTTTTTGCTGTCAGTGAGTATTTCACTGCTGTTATTGTTGTATCTGACTACTCTTCAATGGATTGACATATCTGACAGATATGAGACCCCCCCCCAAATTTTGTGAGAAATTGTGAGGTGGAATAAAGAAGATAGCAAACATGGCTGGTTTTGCATTTATTTGCATTCTAGGAAGGTGCCACCTGAAATATTAGACATGTTTAGCTCTTTAGTGAAAGAATATCACATAGTTGCAGTCTATAGAAAAACAAGATGTTTTCAAGCACAAGCACTAGCTCTGCATTATTTATTAATATAGAGAAGCCTGTAATTTTTTCTTGCCTGGGTCACTTAATACGGATCAATTGTGTACATACTTTAACACCTGCCTTGGTAGCTATATATGTTTGCCTTAAGATATAAGAAACAAAGAGTAAATAGTTATGACTCTAATTTGCCATTACTTTTTCCTGCTTAATCTTATCCAAATCCCTATATATAGGCATACTGAGATAAAAGCTGAAGATCTTCTCTAGCCATTTACATCAATGACATCTTGAATACACACAAAACCTTTTCCCTTTTGGTTTCTGAACAACGTTTTCTATGATTTACCCACAGAATGAGGGTAAATTTACTGTTAACATGCATTGTTTATAGTTATCAAACAAGCAACTTGTAAAATGTTTTGCTTCTAAATTTGTCAGCATTTAAAGGTTTAGTATTTGATTCCAAAACCAAAACTATTGAGCAGAACAGTTTATACATGAATTTATCTGAAATGCTTTTATATTCATAAGTTCCTTCTTGGCAGACTCTAGCAGCAGTTGCTGCCCTTGCCCCTTCAGATTTTTCTCCTTTTGTGGACTTGTTGTGTTTACCAAGAAAGGAGAAGACATAAGAGTGGGGCAGATCTTAAACAGAAGAGACGCTATAATACACAGATATTGGGATAAAAACAGGAAGAAAAGAGTGGGAGAAACGTTTGAACTAGGACAAAAATGAGGCACATATTTATGCTTAGCTGGGCCTTGTCTCTAACATGTGACTACTGCTTGGTGCTCATGCAGTTCTCCAGAAGTCACAGAAAATACCTGTTGTTCACATTGTCTTCGTTTTAACTTACAGCAAGCAGGCATTTGTGATTTTTATGATTATTTCAGCTCATTTTCCTTAAAGAAGGAATATATGAGAGTTCATAAGCTAACTATAAAACCCAAAGAAATCTTGACTATGACCAGCCGTGTTCTGAATTTCTACAGAGGAAATATATATGTTCAACCTGTCAACCATGGCTGGACTACTAAAACCCTTCACCTTTGACTTGTGGTTCTCTCTTATTCATCTCAGCACAAAAACTGTAATTCACCCACAAGCTACTTCTGAATATATTGATTTAAAACTCAAAAATCCATGAGAGTTTTCCTAAGGACTTCAGGAAATATTGGATTTGCCACTCATTTGAATGAACTTTTTTTTTTAATTATTTTTCCTTAATGAATGCAGTTAGCATTTCATAACCAAAAAGAAACGGTGGTTTTCAGAAAGCTGCAGCCCTCCTTGGCTCTGTGACACTCAGATGCTTTCCCCGCCTTTTGGGGGAGATTGGGTGGCAGCGCACACAGAAATTGTTGCACAGTAGCAATCTTGAAAAACAAATCCTAGTTTTATTTCTTTCCTCCATCACTTTTTCTTCTTCTTTTCATTATCACTTCTGTTTTACTGTGATAAGGGGTCGATGCAATGTCAGGGCTGGCAGCTGCGTTGCTCTGTGGCTGCAGAGCTCCAGTGTTCTGGAAGGTTTTCCTGGCCCTGCTAATGACTTACAGTGTGATTCCAGGCAAGTTTCCTCTGCCTCTGCTTATCCATTTCCCCAGAGTAATAGGGATCATTAATCACCTGCAAATCGTTCTAAGACAAAGAGACAAGAACTGCTCCTTATTAATGCTACTAATTTATAGGACCTATATTTTCACTTGAATAGCCAAAGATAAAACTTCGCTATTGCTTTCAGTAGGAGATGAAAAAGGCTCTCCTCTCCTCTCCTCTCCTCTCCTCTCCTCTCC
>VZSV01000108.1:1320631-1336767 GCA_013398735.1 Nothocercus julius | reverse complement strand
CTTCTCTTCTCTTCTCTTCTCTTCTCTTCTCTTCTCTTCTCTTCTCTTCTCTTCTCTTCTCTTCTCTTCTCTTCTCACAAAGGATGCCTAGAGGCATAAAACTTTACATAAATAGCTTTTAGTTCTCTATTATTCATCTGATCTACTTTACCACAACTTTGAATCAATTCCTATGTAAAACATTCATACAGGCCCAAAGTCTACACACTGTTTATGTTATTTTCTTAGCCATTTTTTAAAATACTTTTTTCTACATCTTTCACGCATAGAACTTTGATTATCTGATTTTCAGCTCATGATTTAAAATGGCAAATGGACATATAGACCACAGGGGATGAACTATTTTTTTTTTTTTCCTTTCTCCCCTTGAAAACGAAAGAGATCCAAAGTGAAGTTATAACCTAAAGAGCAGGGGAAGCCCCCAGGGTAGGACCCACCGAAATGCAAGGGATCCCTTGCCTTCTTTTTTTTTTTTTTTTTTTTTTTTTTTTACACACAGATAATGAGGCGATTCCTCCTCAGTGGCCGGTTGGAGCAATCCATGGAATGGGGTTTGAGTTACGCAGGAAACGGGGCTCTTGTTTTAATTTGGGATCTGCGGTCATGCGCTCTATCTTTAAATTCCCTGTCTGTAAACTATTCTTGAAAAATGACAATCTCCTTTTTCTTCTCCCCTGCATATCCCACCGGAGCAATGTTACATGTGGATGTGCAGCCTTAATTGGTTTAGTTACAAGAAGATAATCTTTTTTTCCTCCTTTCTCACTGCTGCCTGTTAGCTTAAAGGCTTTTTAGCTGAAGGCTGATAATTATCACCGAGGAGAAACTAGCACATCAGGAGTTCATTTTCCATCCTCGCACTTGTGGCTCCCCTTTGAACTCCTCTCACCAAAGCCGCGTTCCCACTTTGTCACTTTCCTCCCGCCATCATAAAAAGGTCCCCGCGGGCGCAGGCTGCAGCCTTCGCTGCCGGGCAGAGGGAATCGCTCCTCGCGGGCGCTCCTCCGCCATGGACAAGCTCCACGAGACGTTGGTAAACATGGAAGAGGGCCTGGGCTCGGAGCACGCCGCCTGCTTGTCGCCCTGGGAGTGGAAAAGCAACAGAGGGGCTTTCGAGCTCAGCCAGGACTCGTCTCCTCCCAGCTTGTCCCCAGCTCCCTCCTTCGAGTGCTACTCTCCGTCGCCGTGCCCGGCGGCCACGGAGACTCCGTACCTGAGCAGCGGGAGCGGCGGGAGCAGCCTGGCTGGATACGGCCTGGAGGACTTCCCGGCCGCCTACCTGCCGAGCCCCGGCCGGGCGCGGCTGCCCAAGGGCACCAAGGTGCGCATGTCGGCCCAGCGGCGCCGCAAGGCCAGCGAGAGGGAGAAGCTGCGGATGCGGACGCTGGCGGAGGCCCTGCACACGCTGCGCAACTACCTGCCCGCCGCCTACAGCCAGCGGGGCCAGCCCCTCACCAAAATACAGACGCTGAAGTACACCATCAAGTACATCGGCGAGCTCACGGAGCTGCTCAACGGCATGCCCCGAGCGTAGCTGCTGGCACTTCCCTCTTTCCCCCCCAAAAAAACAAAAAAACAAAAACAACAACAAAAAAAACACTACAACAAAAAATCCAGCAAAACTTCTTCCCTGCAAGGATACCCGGCGTGGCGCTGGGGATGGAGCGCGCGGTCGCGCTTGGACGTAAGACGGAGTAGGACTGCCCGGACCCGAGCTGCAGGCTGCCCAGCTGGAAGGCTTGGTTTTTGCTGCCTTTGAGCCTCTCTTTCTCATAATGAGCATCTAAGGAACATTAAACCTAGGCTGGTACAAAGGTCCAAACAAAAACCCAGCCAATCCTACTAGGATGTACGTACCGCTGTTCTGACTCATCTGTTCAACAAGGACAATGGTAAACCCATCGTTTCTAAAGTGAATTGAAAAAAATGTATATAACACCACTACAGGAATACTAAATGTATATTGATTTGTAGGCACTTTAATATTAGGATAAGGAAGAGTATGTATAGTTAGTCCAAGTTTTGTCTATTTATCCACTTTTCTACTGTATCTAAAAATCAAGAAGCTAAGCAATATTAAGAACATTTTTACTCATAATGAAATAAATATCACTCAAGTGCTCTGTATCTTGCTTTATAAATCTGACAGATAATTATAATCTAATAATTAATGACCTAAAAAATATTGGAAGAGAAATATAAACACTGACATTTGTATAGAAACCTGTTGATAGAGTCTATCTTCTTTTTTAATATATGCAGAAACATATCCTATTTCTGTATTTAACGTATACTTGCCTTTCTTCAATGTCTGCAGATTTTCACATTCCAGACATTTTTGCGTTAGATTGCTAGAATAAATAAGACTAGACTGTTTCTCCCCTTCATTTTCTTTGGTTGACCTGACAGGATCAGGTATGAGAAAGATGGCAAAGTTTACTTTCAAGGTATATTGAAATCTAGGTGATCTCTAGTAAACATAAGGTCTCCTTATTAAAAGTTGTCAGATCAGCTGCGTACTAAAGTGAAAAAAAAACCTTTTAGAAAGAAAAAAAAAATGCCAACAAACCAGGAAATAGTCCAAATCTTTAATTACTCTGACTTTCATCTGGTAAGTGTCACATAGGTCTCACTGCACTATACAAAAATGGGTTGCTTTGTAAATCTAATTGCAGATTGACTCGAAGACGTGGCTCTCTGCTGACAGACTCTGCTCCCTGAGGCCAGAGAAGAGCAAAGCCTGGAGAAGAGGTGGCGTGGTGCTGCAGTGCAGGGCTGGTAACCCTCCCTCCACAGGGAGCTGGAAGGCCCAGGGAGCAGCAGTCAGGAGGTAACAGGCTTCTCTCACCAGGATGGATAGATCGGCACGTTGGTGTTGAGCAGATGGTTTGTTTACTGATACATCCTTTAGCAGGGCACTGCAAAGCTAACACATTTTCGAATCTCTTTCCCCCCTCTCTCCCCTGCCTTTTCCTCTTTCTGCTTACTTTCTTCACTTGTTTGGAATGAAATATCTTTGTATTTTTTTTTTCCTCCAAGGCTTACCCTGAGCCGGCTCTCTGCTCTTCTAACACAGGATATGCATATTGCATTAATCAGTGTGCAATTCATCACTGTCTGGAGAAAAAAAGAAGCAGCTAAATCCAAAATTTTAGAGGTAGTTCTGTCAGTCCCAGGAACACCTACATTCAAGTATATGCCTATAAGCTTCTGTTTTACCCCATATTGGATTTCTGACAAGCTTTAGTCTTTCAGCAAGAGTATAGATTTGTTACTATTGGCCTGCACAAGTGATCAGGCTTTCAGCAGATGTAGAGCCTCACTGATACCAAAGTTCATCTGGACTGGTTTAGGTGCAGTTCTCATGCATTTCAAGGAACTGAAATAATAATGTGGTCATGGGACTTTGCTGAAAATCTGATCCTGCGCAGACTCTCACTGCAGTTGACAGCTATAAAGGAGCACCTGCTTGCTAGGGCTGGCAAATCACCAGCAGATGCATGTGAAGATAATTTCATCTTTCTTGGATGGTGTTGGTTATTGAGCATCATCATACTGAAAGATATTAATTTGATGGACTGTCAGTGTTTTTAACTTTGTTCTTACCTCATCTGAAACTGAAAGGAATAACTTTGCTTTTTAGTTCTTCAGGTAAGGAAGTCTATAGTCTGAAGGATCCGTTTTTATTGGTTGCTTATAGATGGTTGGTCATCTAGCACTGCTATCTCTTTGACCATCTGAAAACCAAGATCATGTAGTCAACGACTTCAAGAGGGTGATATCCAGGACGCAGTTAAGTAACTCTGAAGCTTAGTAGCTCTGTATGCAGAATTGTGCCAGCAACAGGTACCTTTGAGTTCAAGGCAGGACAAAGGCTTAAGATTTCAGAAGGATCCCTTTTACTATTTCTGCACTAGTAAACTACACTGTCCTAGAGCCTGTGCTCTAGTCTTGAAAATCCAGCTGGTATGGCTTTAAGTTCTTTGAACTCCAAGACAAGGTATCTGCATCCAAGCTGCCCCTGAGGAACAGGTCTTTGTCTACTAAATCCCTTCCTGTGCAGCAAAATTGCTCAGAAGAAGTTGGAGCAAGGCCTACATCTGAGACAGACTTAGTTTCCTTCCTTGAATAGTTTTAGCTTGTTCACTGGCACCATTTACTGTATTGGTACTGAAAGAGCTGTTACCAGCACACTCTTTCAAGGAAGTCTCTCCTTGCAGCTGCACAGGGTGGAGGGGAGGAAGAGTGGGAAGGGGGGGAAAGCAAATGAAATACCTAACACATTCCTGCCTGTGACCCAGACTTTTTCCAGCTTTAGTCCTCTCATCCCTGAAAGAAATAAGTTATTGCCCTGCTTAACATGCAGCATCTCTCAGTCTCTCCCTTTGTAATTCTTCTCCTTGACATGTGTGTAGTCCTGGATTGACTGAACAGTGTTGCTGCAATGTCCCATTGCTGATAATTACTGGCTCATCTAAATGTAACAGAAGACCCTAAAGATCTCTCCTCTTTTCCCCCTCCTTTACCTCCAGAGCTTTAGAATATTTACCTGCTGTGAAAAAGACTGAGGTTTCAAGATTCCTTCTCCATAGCAGAAGATCTAGCTACAGGACCACATGCAAGACTATTAGGACTAGTTTGTTCTAAAGGGCATTACTAAGATCTGCCTACTAAAGAGTGGGTCTAGCAACCTTCACAAAATTGTATATATTTATCTATATATAGATAGATCAATCAATCCTTGGAAAGCACATAGTTTTTCAAATGGTTAGATGCTTACTTTCATGTTTTACTATATTTATCCACCTTTTATTATAAACATACCCCCTCCTCCCCGCTTCCTCACCCCGTGGAAATAAAACCTTTGTACACCAGTTCCATTCCTAGCCTACTGTACAGAATAGGATGTGGAAGAATATCGAGGAGATGGGTGAAGATTGGCCAGACTGCTCTGTGACACACTGACCTGACTGTACTCCACACTCCGCTTATGGCCATGCTACGTACACAGACTGTGCTTGTTATCACAGATTGTACCTCATGATGCTTACGTGCTGTCTACCTGCTATTAGCACCGATCAAATCATAACATGGGACAATAACGTGCTTAGTAGCTGTACAAGAGCATAGGTTACCCTTCCCCCACACTCCTCGCCATGGATGGGTGCTCAGCAGCGCCTGGAATCTCCCCGTTGTTCTCTTCCTCCTGTCAGGAAACTGGGGAGCCCCCGTGCAGAAGCGGAGGCAATAAAAGCCTTAATTGGACCAGTGTGTGCCTTATGTTTGTGTCCTGCTCCCGCTGGGTGCCTGGGCGACTGCATTGTCACCCCTCATCCCTTACATCTACCGAGAAAGCCATGCGAATTCTTCAGGAAGGCCCATCGCCAATAATGTGGAACTTTGGCAGGAGCTATATTGTCTCTGCTTAGGAATGCAAAACAAGAACCAAAACAAAACACCAAGGAAACCAGAACCAAAAGAGCCAAACAACTCCCACCACTGTTGTCCTATTCATGATACAAACAAAATCAAAAATAACCAACAAGCATTTGATATTTATATTTCCATTTAGATCCCATAGTAAAATGCAGTCTACAGTGGTCAAATAATAGATTTCAGTGAGCTCTGCTAACACAGTTCACTGCATTTATTTTGAGTATGTAGGTCTACAAAGCCATATTCAATGAATTATTGTAATATTGCTATTGGACTTGAATGAACACTGAAGAGTAGAACCTCACAGAAAGGTTCTGTAACTTACCTTAACTGCTTTAGACATCCCTTATAGATAGGCATCTTCCCTTAACATGTGAAGATTCCACATGGACAAAGCTAACAGCAACTCAATGATCACGGAAAGCCCAGGGCTAACAAATTATTTAATTGTTCTAAGGGATGGAATTATTTACTATCTCAAAGAAACACAGACTTAGGAGAGAGAACTAGGGCCAATCCAAGGCAAGGACACAAACTGTCATGGCTCTGTGACCTCTCCCAAATCACATTACTGCCTTTTCCAGGTTCGCATCTCAGTCAGGGGCTTCACCGACATGAAAGAAAATGCAGATACTAAAGAAAGGAAAACAACCAAAGCATGGTCTTCTGCTGCATTCATAATTTTCTCATGCAAATAAGTGATTCTTCAAATCACGCTTTAAGCATGGTAATAGTTGTGGAAAGTACTACACCTTCCATTTGAATTCAGTGGGAAATGGCTTCTCTTCATATACTGTAAAATGGGAACAACAGCTTGCATAGACACTCTGAAGTCACTGAGGTTGTCAAGCACTGTGTCCCATATGTATTCTGTTCTATTCTGCCTCTAAGGGAATGTTCTTCAGTACAAGAAAGATCATACTTAGAACAGGGTCTCCTGGTCTTCCTTCGCGGTATGTCTATGGAGCTGCAGAGCTCGCCTCCTCAGGGAGGCGGTGCGGAGCCTAGCCTGCCTAAAGTGCTTTGAAATTCTAAACTGAGAAGCACCACATAGGTGCCAAGAAGTTTTATGGTTACACATTTGGGCTACACATAGGTGTGCTTTGGGGGAAAATAGCCCCCCTCAACAGGCCTCAGTCAATTCCTTGGGGAACGCTGCCTCCATATGAGATGGTGCAGCTTCACAAATCCACCTAGGAAGGTCAGAGGCCTTCCCTCCAACTCTGCACAGCAATAGTGTGAGAGATATTATATGTGTACACACACCTATGGATAGCTCCACCTTCTTATAGGACAGTATCTGACTTTGTCTTTGCATAAACATAATAGCCATCCAACGACACATGCCACTACAGGTAGAAATATGAGCCACGGGGAGAAGTCCAAGCTCCTACTAAGCCACTTGTTTTTGGCACGTTAGAGGATTTAGGTCCATCTGGGCCACCTCCTTCATTAAGCCTTTGACTTTTCTTCTGTCACAGAGCCACATGAGGATAGGTTTGCTGTAATCACTGAAACGTAGTGGAAAGAGACTGATTTAATGTAGTCCTGTTTTAAAGCATTCATTCTGAAGTGATTATTGGTCTTAGCTTCTACCCCATGAGTATTTAATAGTCTTCAGGTCATCATTTCCACACAGATTTGCCTTTTCTTTAAGTATATGAAGTCAAACACCTAACGAAAGCTCCATAGTTGAACCTTAGCTTTCCCAAATTGGCTTATAATTAGATCACAATTTCATCTGAAAGTGCATAGTTCTTACTCGCTTACTGCAAAACATGGAGGTTTAAAACAAAGCAAAAATAATATACTAAAAAAATTCTCTAGTTTTTCAGTATAAAAAAATTTTAAGACCAGAGTAACTAATATTTTAAAAGTGAATACTGTCGCTGAATGTAGATTATAGCAAAAATTAAGTCTGATTCTAGTGACTAGAAATAGAGTGGCTATTTGGAGCTTTGATTTAGCACCATTTTAAGTGGGAGAAAAATCTCTGCAATATACTTCCATTACTGTTTCTATTTTCCTATAAAAACAAATCACACCAGACTTACCATTCACCTGCTGAAGTTGCAGAAGACATTAAACATAAACAAAGAAGATTGATCTCCTTTCAACTTGTGTTAACAGGGATATAAAAATAACATCCCAAATACCAGGGGGGGGAAAGCATGTGGTCATAAAATATCCACTTAAAAGACAGAGAGGTGTTGAATCAACACTTGAAGAGGATTTGTACCCCCTTTTTTCCCCCCCTCCTTCTATATATAAAACCAGGAAGGTAGTTCCTGAATTTTAGTATAAACAGACACCTCTGAAGTGGAGAGGGCTACTACTGTTATATCTCCTGTAAAAGATTTTACTGATATTCAAATGGGATTTGGATGTCTTGCATGCAGTTGGAAGGTCTGGCAAGAAGGTTCATGCAAATCCTAGTCCAGCCATAAAGCAGAATCTCCCTCAATTTTCCAAAACATTAGAATTGAGAAGTGCTAAAGATGGGATGGCCTTTTTGCATTTTGCAGAGTGATACTGAAGAGAGTTTCTAGAAAGAGTCAAACAAACTTTATTTGCGCACCATCTTCCTTTCAGCAGCTCTTAAAACCCTGTCAACAAATAGGGGATCAAGATACTGACTAATCTCATGAAAGAGGATGCCTTAGATACAAGATGGTAAATAACACATTTCTTTTTGTAAGCTACTTTGTCCTTGAGTCTGTTTGGAGACAGGGACAACACATCCACAACAAAAGAGTTAATAGCAAAAAATAGGTTATGTATCCTCATGCTACTCTTCTTGCACCAGACCCTAGATTACTTCATTCTTTTCTGCACAGCTTCAGGAGGCAAGAAGGCAGACCACTCTAGCCCAGGTGACCCATACTGTGCTCTTAGAGTCCTCTCATGGCAGGTAAAGCTTGGAGAAAATTACTTGGCAGACAACCAGCACAGTGTAAATCATATGGGGAAAATCACCATACGTCTTAAAGTGCTTCCACTTGTGTTCTGTTAGGGGCAAAACCCCATCAACACAGTATACGTGCACCCTTTGAGCTCTTAAAATAGGTGGTGTCCACAGTCAGAGTGAGACCTCGCATTCCACCCACTGGAGTTAACACAGGAGAAAACGCTAAGCACATTTACTGTCAATCCTGCAATTTTTTTTTTTTTTTTTTTTTTTTTTTTAAATCCTTTGCTGACATATTGGTATCTCCCCTTGATACCATGGAGCTATGATATCAAGGGATGTGGTCAAGGGCTTTAGTCTTGATAAAGGACACACCTTTTACTGGATTAAAAAAATAATAAATCTCAGCACAATAGTCTTCTCTATTGGAAGACTCATTACGGAGGCCCAGGTACAGACTCAATGCTGCCTCTCACCAGGAGGCCCACATATAAGGTCACACCTATCCTTAGGCTAGGTGTATATGGCTAAAGGAGAAAGGGTGAGGGATCATTTTCCAGCCCTGTACCTAGGCTGCCTGGCTGACTACATCCGAGCTACTGTACACATGTGCATGCACTTCATTGCCCCAGAACACGTGGGCAAGATCCTGTCATATGCTGATACACCGAAGAGGGGGGGGAAGGTTGGATCTAAGGAAAGAAAGTTAAGTAGATACTGACTGCAAAATAAAGGGTTTTTTGTTTGTTTGTTTTGCTCCCCACTTTCTCCTCTTCTTCCAAGGAATAATTGTGGGATCATAGGTATTACAGTCTATACTAAGATGAACAATTTTTTTTTTTTTTTTTTTTCTAGGAAGGTCAAAAGGGAGATCTACTTAGCAGGCAACTGGAAAAAAACAAGACAAATAGGAGTATGTGGTGACACACATTTAGTGGGATCTCTGAACAGGTATTATAGCAATAGAGGTACAATCTTAGACACAATATTTTTCCCAAAGTAGAATTAGATCCATGAAATACTTTTTTTGCTCAACTTATCCTTCACAGAAATCCCGTTGTGTAATTCTGTTTAATAGAAAGTTAAAAAGCAGATAGCATTGAACAGCCATCGTTGCCTGTTTAGCTCTAAGGGATGATGATTCATGATAAGCAATAGCTTTCCTTAGAACAGGAAAACACAATATTGAATCTGTACTTTTTTTTTTTTTTTTAAATCCACATCACTGTTCAAAGAACAAACCTAAACTGAAGTTTTTCCTCCCATAAAAAGTGAATACTCTGACAGGTGCTCCTAAGTGTCAGTTTTACTAGGAGGGAAGTATCCTTTAACACTTTATGGATAGGGTATGTCTATTATTAGTGTAAGATTTCATCTCTAAAAGCCTTTTTCCTTTAGGCTGACAGCTTAGTCAGCTAAGCAAAGTCACTGACCTATTTCCCCCACCTCGGGAAACAGTTTTACCTTCCAGAGCCCTAATGCTACAGCAAGGGCCACAGCTCACAGGTTTTCTGGTAGTATCTGCTATAGGATTAAATATGCTCATCCCTGTCTTGCTTTGAAATATGCTTTCTCTTACTGACATTAAGCTTCCTAGAACACTTTGTTCCTGTTGACACTGAGGGAAACCAGAGGAAAAAGCATGAAAGTTATCTGGTGCCAACGATTTACAACAGATTTCACTCCTTCCATTGCCTGCCTTCCCCTGTTCCAAAGGGGATATTCCCATCTGCAGAGTGACGAACCATGATAGTTTCAGACACATTAGGTCATCAGACCAGTTCAGACAGAAGACACAGGTTAAGACTTCTACACTTTACAGGAACAGAGAGCAACACAGTAAGCTGATTAAATAAAGACAAATATATACATATTGGTTAGCTGACTTTGGAATGTATTTCCCTTCAGATACTTTTAAGATGTCCTTACTTGTAAACATTTTCTGGATAGACTGCACTTGCTTAGACCACCTAAATGCTGTTTCTTAAAATGAATAGTTCTTGTTAAGTCCTTGGCAGAAATCCACATATTCACCTATGGGGATAAAAAGTAGATTTACAGGAGCCTGTTGTCACAATAGCAGTACACTTAGTCCTTCAGTAATGTAATTTAATAATGTAATTTAAGAGTAACACCAACCTTGTCCAGTACTTTTCCTTTCTAAATAGCACTGCTCCAGATGACGCTTGCCCATATAGGCGGGATTCTGCACTGCGGTCTAGTAAGAAATTCCAGGATTTAATGTTCTTGCTTGTGCTGAAAGCGAGTCTGTCATCTGACAAAGCTCCTGATAGTATATGCCAAGTTGCCAAGAAAAGCTTTAAGGGTGACTTGAGAAGTATGCATTTTCTTACCAAGTCTGTGTATCCCCACATTGCATTTCCTTGGACAAAGGGAGTCTGAAGACTGTTGCATAGTGCTGCAGATCACTACACCACAATGGAAATACAACTGCAAGACAAAAATATTTATTATACAAGGCAGTCACATCTGGTAAACTTCTGATATACATACTGACCACAGAGGAAAAACAGCATTATTGACTAGCTGGTCAATATTTACTCTATAGAGCACTATGCTTTCATGAAGGAGGCTAATACCTGCAATCAGCGGTCAGTGTAGGTTTTAGACAGTTAGCTGCCTGCAGCAATCCAATTTGGGGATGCATACCTCACTTTGGAATGCAACAACAAATTGCAGAGATGTCTCACCTGCTCTTGTAGCAGAGTTGTACTTTGAACAAAAGTGAACATCCTCACTTCAAATCTCTTAAGGTGCTGAGGAAATTTTACTCGGGGACTAAAATTAACTTGATGGAATATGGTTCTGTGAGAGTCTTCGCTGTTTTCACATCTTTTGGGGAAGGAGAAAAGGTTACTTAACTTAGATGTTCTTCATTTCAACAAGATCTTTAAACAGGACAAGTGAAATGTAGAGGAGCTTTGTTTTCCTCGTTATAGTGGCATGGATAGAGCCTCTCCACTGTTCTTTGTCCCCATCTTTGGCCATAGATATCATGGCTTCTTTTCTTTCTAGCTGAAAGTACTTCCAGCCATACTGAGGACTTGATGCCACCAGAAGGCATACCCAGCATGCAGATACCATCAGTATGCTCTACAATTTAGAACAGTCAGAACAAAATCATCTTTCCATACCCTCTTCCCCTTTTCTTCCAGCTGGAAAAACAGCCCTTGTGTTGAACAGTTACCAAACAAGATGAAAGTTCTCCTTACCCATTGCTAAAGATAGGCCACTGAGGATGGCTGGCACTGCTTTGGGAGTTTGTAGCCCAGCAGTCTTTTAAGTTTAATTCTAGTCTCACATCTTCAGACTGGAGTAATTCGACTTCAAAATACAGTGCCTCCGTCAGGTATTTTACTACAGGATATTCTGATTCCTTGTAAGGGTTAGAAAAGCTCTTCTCTACAAGACAGAACATTGATGTTAGAGAGTGAGATTGTTTTTGTTTTGTTGCCCCCACGACCATCACACAAACACAGTATATTACTTAGATGATAGAAAATCTGTTAGAGAATGTGGATGCCAACTGATGGCATTAAGGTGGTGAGAGAGTAAGAACTAGTAAGGAAATGAAAAATTTAAAGTATAGTCTTAAGATTAGAGAATCCAGAGGAGAATCAGTTCCTTCTGCAGAAGGAGAATAAGATGCTCATTCAAAACTGTTACTGGAAAAGTACTAAAAAAGGAAGCACGTGCTTCCTTCTCTGACACAGGCTATAGCTTTTTTGGTCAGTGCTAATTTCTCTGCTTAGCAAGATTTTGGCTGACCTCAAATCCACTGTGCATTGTTTAGCATGTCCAGGTCCAATCCAAGCAGGAGGGGGAAAGAAGCCAACCAAACTTCTTTTGTGTGTGTGTGTGTGTGTGTGTGTGTGTGTGTGTGTGTGTGTTTATGTATCAGTGGCATAAAGGTCTGATCCATTATAGATCTTTTGTAGACAGCAGCCTATGTATTGCTATTTGGATTGAAAACCTGTTAGAATTCTTAAAGTCTGAACATAAGTATTACCTTTGAAAAGCTTCAATGAGAGAGCAAGAGAGCCATATCCTGGCTTAATACTGGGTGCTGGGTTGTTTTTAGATTCATATTGGACATCAACAGTCTGCTTGATTGCATACCAGCATATACACTTTAATCTGAGGAGAAAAGACAAAACAGATTTTAAGATGAACAGATTCAATTTTAGAGCTTAAAATAACTTGGACAACCTCCTCTTGGGGAATTATACTTACTGATACACTGGCATATCACTTCCAGGTCTGAAATAGAGTACATCATTTTCATACGTCATGGTTGTGCTGTTGAACTGAAAGATACAGATATTGTAATGAAAAAGACAGCTATATTGGAAACAAGTTTGTTTTTGACAACATCTGTACCCTTCACTTGATTGGTAGATTACATTGAGGAGATCACCTTTGGGAATAACCTGAGATTACTGGCCAATAGCCCCATGTTTACTAAAATAAAGCTATTTACAGCTAACAGTTATATTGTTAGATAAGCTATTTCTTCTTACCATAATACCTTGAATGTGACATAATACCCCAGAAGAATAGCAATGTACCTGAGAAAGGTGGCCACTTGTTTCTATTAACAGGATCAAAGTCACCATGAGATACAGCCCTTGCTAAAGTAATCTGCATTTGATGCGACCTGAGCTTGAGCATGACCTTATCCTTTCTTCTTTTCCTCTGTTTTCTATTCATGATCCATACAGGTGACTGGAATAGTAAACATACTGGTCTTGGGTGAGGTATTAACCACCTAACCAGCTTCTACAAGGCATAGGGATACCTGCCAACAAGCTCATGTTAAGTCTAGCAATAGACAATTCAGAGATGTCAAGCTGGAGGCTGATTCCAGCAGGTATTGCTGACCTTGAAAATGGCTTTCACTGGAAGAGTACTTCTGCCCAGCTGAATTTAGCAGCCTTAGAAGGAAAAGGGATGCAGATATGCCACTTATCACAAGGTGACCTTCTTGCAGCTTCTGCTCAGTTCTGAACTTCTGCCAGTTCCAGGAATAACCTTGCTCCAATACAAAGACCTTATTCCAATACACAACAAGCTTTGAATCACTGAGCCTTTACCTTTCTACTTGTTCCACAGGTGTTTACATTGAACTTGAAGGTTGCAGTCTTCTCTGTCACTAGAATGGGTTTGCACTGTCTGTCTCTCAAGACAAGCTGACTGATGTCCACATCCGAAAACCCTGCAAGTTTCACTGCAGTAATAACCACAGTTCCATTAGGCAGGCACTCTGGAGAGAGGAGGGAAGAGAGGAAAAAAAAAGAAAAAAAAAAAAGGCTTTTTTTCCATACAAATCAGGGTTCATAATCCCTAGAATCTGTAGCCTAGCACAATGAAAAGGTTTTACGTGGATTTGATGACAACATTTTGGCAGCTTGTGAATATTAGAAGTTGAACATGCCTCTTTTTTGCACCAGCAGTGTTATGAATACGAGCTTCAAGCTGACTGCACTACAGTAAAGCAACCATTACAGTAATCAAAGCCATAGTGACTCTTTTCCTCACCGTTTCAGAGGCTAACCTTCTCCTAAAGAGATTTGTCAGCCAAGGCATTCAGTACACACAATTCTAGATAAGTAGTTTTGAAATTACATGTTTATAAGCTGATCTCTTCCTCCCTCCCTCCCTGTTTTTGCAAACAAAATCATCCCAAAACAGAGTGGCAGAGGATTGCAGAGAGTTACTTCCATCTGCCATCCCTTGACTGCCATTATACTGTTAAGAATTTATAGGAAAGTTGACAAACAAATTCTAGGACCATTTGATTATTCCGACTTTCGAAGTGTGCTTATCTGTGTGGTTTAGTAATGAGGTTAAAAGTATGAACAATAATTCAAAAACACATTAGAGACAGATAGCATTATTACGCATTAGCTGTGAAGGGGAAAATCTGCAGGAAATTGAGAAGTCTCTCCTGTTAGCCGGGGTGACACCATCCTTCAAGGTTAAGTGGAGTGAAGCCATTATTCCAGAGGAATGAATATCCTAGAGGTGATCACAGATTAAATGAGAGAATAAAGACATACTGTTCAGCTAGAACTGCTCAAAAACCAAGGACAAACTATCAAAAATCAAGATGCTTGATAAAAGTCAAACCTACCAGAGGAATTTTGTAAGCTAGACACAGCTGCATCAGGTTTTTTTCCAGCGATTTTGTAATACAAACTTCAATGCATGTGCTATTAAGGGTTGCTCAACCCTGAAGTGCTTGTGAAATGCTTTTATTTCTTGACTGCTTTCACCTGCATTAGCTAAGGGAAGCTAAAGTGAACTTCTAAAGACAGAAATTGCTTTTTTCACTAATCCTTTCAAGCCTATGCTGAAGGAAGCTTCCCCTCCCAACCAAGACATAGTATATTTTGTTCATATCTTATTAAGCAATTAAAGGGATGTTCTAGCTATATGTACTGGCATCCTTACCTCATAGTCCACATGGGGAGAAAGGAAAGGGACACAAATTGCCAAGTGAGTGCCGTTGTCACTCAGACTGTAGCTGTGCTTTTGTGCAGCCTCTGGTGTTAGGTGCTGGTTGGAGATGAAGAGCAGCCAGTTTGGGTCCACGTTCCCACGAGCGATTGTTAGACAGAGATTCTTCTCATCACAAAATCCTCTTGCACTAGGCAATACTGTAACAGTTAAGAGTTAGCCAATGTGCTAGCCACTGTCAGAGTTTAAAACAGTTATTAAGGACAGAGAGCACCCCTAGCTGAAGGTAGCCCAGGTAAGGGCTGAGTTTACAATCAGGCTAATCCTGGCCAAAACTGGTACACAGGTCTTTTCAGCTTTCCCCTCACTTACCTGCATCTTTAACAGCTGACACTGTAATGACTGGGATGGTGAAAGTCTCACTCGTTGGACGGATTATGAAGTCAAGTGTGACATTCAGGGTATATGTTCTAATGTCATCCCTTGTATACTAGAGAGATCATATTTAGAGATAAATTCAAATGATATATAGTCCAGAACTGACTATGTTCCACTATCTTGGTACACACCTCTTTCTTAATGCTTGCTGCATCAAATGGAACTTGTATTGTGTAAGTTTGGCTTCCATTAGCGTATCTGTTTTCCCATGTCAGATATCCATGCCGAATAGCTTCAAGTACTGTTACAGTTGCCCCCTCAAAGGTTAAATTCACAAGCTCCACATCAGGAAGGAACACTCCCAATGTCACATTCATTATCCTGGCGCTCAGATTTGTGTCTGAAAAGAAATAGGTTAACATTAAGTTCTCCCCAGTACCTTCAGTAAATTCAGTATTAAGCCACTTACTGTTGGTCATGGTGAGCTCCACATGTTCAAATGGTGTTTCTATTTCCTTGATGAGAGTATGTTTGGTTAGTCCCCATTTGTTATCTTCCCACTGATGTTCCAAGAACAGGCTGATACAGTATTTTGTCCCATGCTGTCCACTGCTCACAGAGGTCTAGAATTTCAAATCAACACCCTTAGTATACAGCAGTTTTACATTAAGTAAAAATTGTATGGTAGCTTCCTAGGGTCACAGAGTTACAGCTTGGAACAGTTGTTTTATTCAGTTCTGTGGCCCCATCCTCAGAGTGTATAACATGAGATTTAAAAGCTGGTATCTCTTGTCTATTTAACTTGGGGAAGGAGAGCAGTTAACAGTTCTGTATATTTGGTTCTGTCTATCTCTACTGCTAAGAAAAGAATTTTTGCACAAAAATCATAGAACCATAGAATGCTTAAGGTTGGAAGGGACCTCTAGAGATCATC
>VZSV01000108.1:1298973-1313755 GCA_013398735.1 Nothocercus julius | reverse complement strand
AAAAAAAAAAAAAAAACCCAGTCTTTCACAAAAATCAAAACCCTCCAGTATCCTCAGAGTCCTAAAAAACTGAAAAGGATGCTACCTTTATACAATGAAACCCATTTTCAGCTGTTTATCATCCTAACTATGAACTGATAATTTGTGTCACCTGTTCATTTACTTTACTGATTAAATCAGTTCCTATCCAAATCTTCTCAAATGTTATAATTGTTCCCTCTTGATCAGCAAGAGATTTAGCTGTCACACAACAGTGGATGGGGTGCCTTCTAATTTTTCCTTTTTTGGAGTTGCAAGGAAATGTCCATTGCAGAAGTCAGAAAAAAGGCAAGATATGCTGGAGACTGAGGAGTGCCTCAAATTAACTGATGCTTTATCTGACTAGGTCACCCATGGAGCACCTAGAGTTGTGATTATCTATATAAGCCGTGGCCAGGGGTGTTTCAGAATGCCTGACCAAAAAAACACAGGGGAGTGGGCCTGACCACAGCTTAGAGCTTGGCTGCTGGTGGTTGGAGGGGTGGGGGCTCTGCAGCAACAGGTCACTAGGCTGGCAAAGAGGTTTCTGTGATGTGTGTTTGTTGCTGTTCTGAGTTGTGTGTTGCTTGCATGCAACTGCAGCAATAAGAACAGGAGCTGCAACACTGTTTTAATTACTGTTGTGTGTAGGAAATGGTGCTATAATTCAGCATCCCTTGTCTTGGTCATCTTCTAATTCGGCTGTAAGGGAATCTGTGCAAAGAGATCCCCAGGTCCCAGAGTCATAGTTACCCTGTGACAATTACTCTTTCTCTCTTTTCATGGCCAAAATGTCACTGTGACCTATTTTCCTTGTGCATGCACACATCTTGCAACTTTACAAGGAAGAAAGGAAAATTCACATAGTGTATATCATTCCTCTGTTCAAAACACTTGCCAAGAGGAATATTTTTCTAACAAGCTGCTAGAATTGCCAGCTGCCATCCATATGTTTGTTTCATATCTGAATCCTTATACGGAGGAGCATTTACCCTAGGCTTATGCCTGAAACGTTTTGATCTTGCTCCTTACTTTACACACATGAATGCTATAGGAGCAGGAGAGCTGGAAGATTTGTAATTAACCAAAATGTCCTCGAGAGGGAGCCTGAGACTCTCATATTTGGTTTCTCACCTCTGTTTCTTCAACCTTTGGTGATTTTAGAGACCATACACTTAGCAATATATATATTTTTTTTTTTCCAGAATTTGTTCTTAAATATAATAAAGATTACACACGATCATTTTAGAAAGACATACACATTCAGGCTGAAGCTACTTAACACGGCTAACCTCTATGCAAAATTACACCATCATCTAGAGGATCAAAAATTAATTAAAAGTGGAAAGAGAATTCACAGTGCTGTAAGATGCTGTTTTTCTTTTCCTGGAAACAATTTCTATAATCAGCTGTCTTGTTTTCATGTTGTTTCCATTTGGAATTTCCCTATCTGATGAGTTTCTAACTTTATAGAGAATTTTCCTGAGAAGCGCCATCCACCAAAGATAATTTAGCAATAATGGATTATAAAAATGAATAAAACCATGATCAGGCAATCAGGCCTTAATGACTGAGCAATGTGACAACATTTATTGTTCTTAGAATGGAGACTATTTGAGTTAGGGCCTTATTTCTGTCTGCAGTGTACATTTACAATATTATGCATTTTGTAATATTGCACATTACACTTTTCTAGAGTATGCTTTTAGGAATCACCAAGGGAATGTCTGAGATTGAATGTCTTTTAGCTTGTCCAAGGCCTATCTGACAGTTAAAGCAGATCTACAGCAATGCTATGTGTTCAGTAGCTCATGTTTTTTGCCCCAAACAGATGTTAACCATGTTTCTCTAAGTCCTTCAATCTCCTAACACTCACAAGCACATCGAATGCCACAAGCATGTGGCAAAACTGCATCCTGGAGGTGTTTAATGACAATGTAGAGGGCTTTCCATGTTCAATTTTTGCAGGTTTAATGGGATCATGCTGACGAGGAACCACATTCCTGAAATGGAAGGAGAATCTCGGTACTTCTGCCACTACTTAACCTAACCATAACCATACTAAAAGCTTTACCGATCTAGCTTACTCACAATAGGTTGTTTTTCTGTTGTTTTTGGTTTCCTTTTCATTTTTGCATATTATTTGCATCCAATGAAACCCAAATTATCTGGAGATGTCAGTAAAAAACAAGCAGGAATCTTCCCTGTTTTATTTTCTAAAGAATCCTGAAATCTCAATGTGCTTTAGTAAAATTTCATGGTGAAAAATTCCCAGCAGGACAGATCAAATTTTCTGCCAGTAAGTATCATGCCAAGAACTGGAAGAAGTGATGTGGTGTTATGCACATGCTAGAGCTAACAACCACGTGTAGCATGTGTCTTCTAATTCACTGGGATCACCATTTCTTGAGTATACCAGCCTTCTCACAACAAGCAGGGAATATGCAAAAGGCTAGGTCAGCTGGTACCATGACTCTTGGATGAAAATAAAAGTCCGTACCATCTATAAAGTCACTATCTATAAGGGGTTCTTTGAAAACTATTTTGACTTCATATTCTGAAGGCAAAAAATGTATGATAAATTAAAAATCATAGTTCCTCTATGATTAGGTAATAGGTGATTCTGATAATTTGAAAAATAAAATCAAGAGAGAGATTCTGCAATCTCATTTTTATAAAGTGACTCTTATAAAAATGTCTACCAGGAAATTTAGTGCTCGCTTTCCTCTCAGGGTTACAGAGTAGAATAATAGACAGTTGATATGCTACCCTATCTGTCTCACCCTGTTTCCTGCATCTCCCATGAATCTCTTCCTAGACAGTGTGTTTATGTACTAAGCTAATTCAAATATTTTCCATGTAGAAAAATGTGGAGACAGAAAACACACAGTTCATCTGTAAAGTGATATCTGCAAGAGCAGACACATTAGATAGAATGAGGCCATTAACTAGAACTCAGCAACTTAGGCTGTGCTGTCTCTGCTGCAAGATATGCCTCCTCTGGGGATACGAATGGTTTCCTAAATCATCAGTGACTTGGTTTTCAGTTAGGCACAGCCCTGTGCAGGGAGTACAGTGGAACTGACATCCCCAGAGAGTCAGGAAAATGTCTCAGAGTTATCAATAGTTTTTTGGGGGGTCTTTCAGATTCAGGGGCAGTATGTTTGATGATTACCATTTTAGCTGACATCCCACAGATGAATCTGGGATCTGGGAAATTTAAAGGGAAAAATGATCTGTGTTAAAGCTTTATAAGTCATGCTATGACATGTATGCCTTCCTTCCATGAATAGGGTATAGCAGGGGCTTGAAACAGGCCCTCCAGGAAGGTCTGCACATGATCACATTGGCTTGAGTTGCATCATGTTTTTGCACACAGAGCATGCATGAAGCACCCCATCCTCTCCCTGCTTGTCCTTCAGAGTACCATCTCCTCCAAAATGCTGGTGGAAGAGCAACCGATACTCTCTCCTTAACCAGGATGGAGGCATATAACCTCCTGGGTGATGCATGGTTCCTCCTACATTTGGGACTACCATTTTGAAAGTTTGCCTACACCAATTTGGATCAATCAAACTGAGTCAAATTGAGCCAAAGAGTTACACTGGGAAATAATTCAGTCCTTGAAGTCCAGTTAGGAGTTGAGAATAGGAATTTGTGTGTAGTGGAGAACAGTCTGGGGAAATGTCTGGAATCAAATGCAAAGCAATTTAGACCAGTGCAATAGCACAAAAGGGTTTTGTGCAGACAATTTAAGACATCTGCCCATGGTCCAGACATCTGTGCGCAATGAATGCCATTTTTGAGCTAGCTCTTTATTTATCATTCAGTGGAGTCCATTAATAATTGCTGCCCTTGCACTACCCCGTCTTTGTCTATATACAGTTATATATGGTTACTTGACAACTATAATAAACAAGGAAAGAACTGCTTGTGCTTGAAATGAAAATGTAATCTGTGATCTGGTTCTCTTTCAAATACAGATAACAGATTTTACTCTTCCCTCTCATTTTCTCTTTTTTTTTTGCCTCTGTATTTAGAGTATGCTGCTACACATCTACATCCCCCCCAAGAGTAGATAAATAAATGCGTTCCTACCATGCAGACATGCAGGGATGGGCAGACACAATCCTCATCCTCTTGTACTTTCTGTTGATCTTCAGTTTCAATCCTTTTGTGATGCTTACGACCCTAAACCACTCTGACCTATGTCCCAAAGCCAGGCTTCTGCTCTTCAGACATACACATTTCTTTTCTTTGGTCACTTTCAGTAAGACCGCAGATTTGTACTCACCATTTTACTGGTTTATTATCCTATCTTTTCTCTTATTTATGTATAGTCTTTGAGTTTTTATAGTATCATTTACTCACCTAGAAAGTAAGCCTTTGGTGTTATAAGAAGAAAGGAAATTTTCTCTGGTGCAAGATCAGGCACCAGTACTAATTTGTCTTTGTAGCAGCAGAGATAAAAAGTGAAAATAGCATGTAATCTCCAGCAAATAAACAGATTCATTCTGTCCTTTCAAGTAACTCTATACAGTGTGTTATCAGCAATCAGCATGGAGCAATATAGAACCAAAGACAGCATAATCTTCCCAGAGAATCTTAATAAAATTTAGCTTGTAAATTTAATTGTAATATATTTAAATGCAATATGTGTTTGTTCACTGAAGTCTCTAAGATCTAACACTGCAGTCTTGAACTGACAATTATCTGATCCTCGCTGTTTTCAGTGAGCTTTGGATTAGGCTCTCAAAGCTTGGAGGATAAACTCCTCTGTGTTCCTTGCCTATAGCACATTGTAAACACTGAAAAATGTTTTTTATTGATTACTTTATTTGAAAATTTAGAATTGTATTCAATTGAAACAGTATTTTTCTGCATTACTCTGTTGATTGAGCTCCACTTTGCCTCTGGGGAAGAAAATAAGTTCAAGTTCAGATGCCACGTTAGGTAAGATTAAAAACTGCTCATTCACAACATAATATGTATACCAAAAAGGACATATAAGTATGGAAGATCGCCTATGTATTACTGTAACAGCATTATCCTAAATACGCTCACTAAAGTTACATTGGTCTTGATTACCTTGCAAGGAAATTAGTCTGTCAAGAGGAAATAATGCTCATATATTTCCAGTGTTTCATGTACTCCTGTTGAGTCTATGATAAATGTCATTGAACATTCATCAGTTTCAGTCAAAAAAATAGAATTACACCCTAGCGATAGATTTGACATTTGCTTTACTCCCAAATAGAGATGAAGAATCTAAATAATGAAATACTTTGGCACAGGAGAAAGCTCTGATGAAATGCATTATGGAAGTATCTAAGGTTTTTCTTTCAGTTTGACGTTGAGATGAAACCTCTTGAAATATCAATTGAAGATTGTAGAGTAAAGGATGTCTTATGACACCAAGCTCTATGATTTCCCCCAGATTCTCTCTGTGAAGCCCCCCAGATTCTCCTGCCAGACCTCCCATCTGGCAGGATGGGAATGTCCAATGGACATGTGTCCAGTGGACATCAGTCTGCCCCACATCCTTAAAGATGTTGCATGGCAAGAAGTTCCATGTTATGGAGAAAACTAGGAGCTATTCAGCAACTGAACCGCAGCTTCCATGAGGTGCCGTGACGGTTGATAGTGCGTTGCCAATTCTGTCATCATTCCCAATTTTGTCATCACTTAGAACTGCACAGACATCTAGTAGTTCAGCAGTAAGTTGTGGAAAGTTTTAATATAAATATTACTGTCATCTAACTGAAGGGGATTGCTTTCCAATACTTACAACTGCAGTTGAAGTTTTAGGGTAATATTAAAATCCCAGGATGCTTTAGGGATGAGGAAGTTACGTTTACCCAACCTACAGGATACCTATGAGCTGTTCATGGTTACCCAGCATACCCTCTCTGAATCCCATTTTGATTTGACTGGCTCATCGGACTTAACCTGTTCACCTTGACATATATGCTAATTTTTCGTTCTTAATTTCACAGAAAACTCTTATTCACTAAGATTTGAAGATTTAGGTCTAATAAAAAACTAAAAGATTTATCTTTACTGATTTCAAGTGAAAACTCTGTATTTTCTACTGAAAATGCCAACAGTTCTTCCTGTCTCCCCACCACAGGCAGTTGCAGTAACTGGTTCTTTAAAAAGCAAACTACATAAAAACAATTTGTTTGATTCTAATATTACTGTGATCGCAGAAAACACAGAAAACTGTTATCAGAGAAAATCCTTCACAAAAGGAATTGTCCTTTTCAAATCAGTCAAGATTAATTAGGGCAAAACTGGTAAGGATGGCTCATAACCTCTGAAGAGGTTCTGGCTGAAATTACATATTTAGGTTGCAAAAGGAGTGTAAAATTAGAAGTCCTTGAAGAGTTTGGGAGTACTTTTAGTGCACGTTCATGGAAGTACTTTATTAGCTTATTTGACTCCTCTCAGATTAGTCTATGGTTTGACTATACATTGTGCACAGTGGCAACATTACCTTCAAATCTTCCCTCCCTGGCCCCCATGCCTGGCTATGCTTGCCTGTCTTTGTGCTGCAAAGTACTGTCCCTGCAAGAGTTCCAGTTCAGCTCTTTATGGGGCTCTACTGTGAATATCCGAAACGGCAGACTGAGCCCCAGCCATAGTAAACACACAGTGTTGCAGTTCTCCTAAGTCGGTGCAGGCACAACTGGAAATAAGGAGAGGAGCTGAGTTTTGGTGTGGGGGAGCAACCATGCACGGAGATGATGTACTGCTGCTGGTATCAGATTGTCAAACAGCATATTTTTAATGCAATAGAAGTTTTGGCTACTTCTGGCAGTTATTGCAGAGACAGCGAAGATCTGGTAACCTGGAAGAGGGGGGAGCTGCTCAGCTTTCTTTAAGGTATGATTGCATACTCTAATCACCTTATAAATATTCTATTTTAGATTTTATATGTATTAGAGGCAAGACTACTACTGCCTGAAAATAAAAGCATCTTAGACTTATCAGTATATTTTAATTTTGCATAAGTTGAAAGAATCCCTTTTCAATGTTGTTTTTAAATTAAAAAGCAGTGTTCAGTCATCAATACAAGAGTAGTGATGCAGCACTTCTTATAACTATCTGCCAGCCTCATAACACAGCAGATTAGTCCAAAGGATATCCCAGAACTGCTTTTAGAGCTCCCGTATATGGCTGGTGAATCCTGCATTTCTGCAAAGCAGTTTGTTTTAAACTGTTTTGCAGTCTCTTGACAGCATAGGACTGGGAAAAGAAGCAATGTTAATGTTGATTTTCTTTTGAGAAAGCACTATGTGCTTTGAATATCTTAATGTCTTCAACTCCTTAAGGCAGTGAGTGTTGTGGTGGTTATTTTTTTTTTTTTTTTTTTCCTTGCAAAGCAATGAGCAGTGGCTTGTGTTAAAGAAAGTATTAATAAATAACAGACTGCTACAACTATCTGAACATAAATATTTGAGGAAATAGAAATACTATAGGGATGATTCGCCAACTTTTCCTGTACCCTTAGGGGATAAAGGGCTTGATTTTGACACTATCTGCTTTTGAACCCTCATGATTCATGCAGATAAAAATGATATTAAGTCTTATTTATTGCATTTATATAAGGACATGCCATTAAACCTAAGCTTCCTGTGGGATTCACACGTCTTTCCATTAAGCAATCCATAGCTGATTCCATAGCTGATTTATAATTGGCCCATCTGTTTTCACTTTGGTAATCCCAGTCGCATCAAATGCACTGCTTGTATCCATATTCATCTAGAATTTCCATGTTCAAAATGGACATATAAATACATATATGTTTCCAAAGGTGGCAGTTCTTAAAGCACTCTAGTCACTGTAAGAAAATGTACACTGCATCAAAAAAACCTTTTGACCAATACAACCAATCACAATCTTCTTGGTGCCAATGCTTAATGTTGCCACTTTGATTTGGCTGTTTTCCACGTTTACTTGTAGCAGTATCTGCAAGAACGTAATGCTGGGAAGAGTTTATGAGTCCATGGGTCTATAGTCCCCAAGTCTGTACCGCCAGTATTACAGGCAATCCTCTGTACAATCATTTTTCATGAGCTGATTAAAATCCATTCCAAGCCCAATCAGCTTTGGTCCACTGCCCTAACTCACTACTGAAACTGTGTCCTTGACGAACATTGCTTAGATATTTGGATAACTGATTTTTATCAGCTGGACCAGTTTATATCCATCTGTTCTTTTATCAGTGCAACTCTTCAACCTAAATTACTCTTTTTTTTTCATTTCTGTTTTTGACTTCTTAAACATTTTTAATGCAAGCAATCATCCTCATTATCATTCTTCATTTTGTAGTCTGAAGCATCCAAGTCTTTCTAGTCCAGTCTCTTAGGCTTGACTCTCCTTTCCTCTGAACATCTTGCTAGTACTTATACTAGTTTGACTTATTTTTTTATGCAATGGGGAGTGATCTGTATTGAATACAGATGCAGTTTTACCAGTGTTACCTATATGAAAAGTCATGCCTTTCTGTCTGCAGTGGGAAAAAAAAAATACATATATATATATATATATAAATATCTTTATATATATACATATTTTTGGTATTTTTATATTTATATTGGTTCTATTGGTGGCTCATAATCATGCTGCAATCAGTTAACATAAAGACATCTTTATCTGTTTTGTCTAGTAATAACTCCCAGCAGATTAATTTAACTCTCTTTGGTACATCTGAACTACTGAATGTGAAATCGCAACTTTAAGCTGCACAAAAATCTATTACACAAAGCTGTATTAACTCTTTCCAGTTAATATAGTTATATGAAATGGTATTTGCTTCATGTAAAGAACTTGTATAAAAGGCAGAAGAGCCTCTCAAAAGTGTATATGAAGCCTGAAAAGAAAGCCAGTCATATGCAATATTGACCCCTGGTACAACCTATGCCCTATTTAATCATTCTGGGCAGTGGAGGAGGGATTAGAATCATAGAATCATAGAATCCTTAAGGTTGGAAGGAACCTTTAGAGACCATCTAGTCCAACCCTTTAATTTTACTCCTTTAGTCTAAGCTGCTAAGTTGAAAATTTCCTTTAGTAAATCAAGCATCCACAAAAAGCAATTCCTCTCATCCAAATGTTTGCCTAAGACAAATGGAATTAATCAATTCCTCATGGATAAGAGAAGACCATAGCCGACTCAGACTGAAGGCCTAACTTGAGAGCGGACACAATTGGATGAGCTTCATCTCACTCTACTGAAAAAGCAGTATTTGCAGAGCTGAAAGATTTTTGTGTTGACCTTCTTTGGGACTTATATAATAACTGTGTCAATGCATAGACTAAAATATTACCAAAATGTGGGCAACGTTCTTAGCTTTTAGTGCTCTATTTTTTCCCAAGCACAACAAATAAATACAAGAGAATAATGAAGATGTAATAGTCCCTTTATATTCTCCAAGTTTTTATTTGGCTAACCTAGACCCACAAAAATGATAGAGATCCTTTCATTATTCATGAGAAGAGAACAGGGTGGAATGCTTTCAGATGTAAATACCCTTACATCTCAATACCTATGTGTACCTATACAGAAATATTGATTTATGGACTGTTTTTCTCTTAAGTGTTAAAGGAAATCTTTAAAATTCTCTCATTCACCCACACAGCTGGTGACTAACTGCAAGTCAGAAAAAAGGGACATGACAAGGACTTAAGATAGAAATGCTTCCCATCTCCCCCCCAAAAAAAAGAAAAAAAAAAAAAACTAAAAGAAAAAGTATTGTATATATGAAGAAAAAAATGAAAGAAAAATTTTAAAATTGTTGAAGTGTTGAAAAATAAGAAAATTGAGCCAGTACTATCCCTTTAATATTGCCCTATTCACTTTAGTATTGCCTTGTCTTCCAAACCCTGATTTTCAATCTCTTCTCTCTGTAGCACTGTCTGATAGCACTGACAGATTTATCCACTCTTCAGGATTTCTTCCTTTCTATTTGATTCTATCACATCCACCCAAATGAAGAGATGCTCCTGGATGGAGAATCCTAAGGGACTACCTCAATAGTACTGAATAGTAAAAGAATTAAAAACAAACAGAGAGACAACAAAAAGGAAATGAAGAAGTGAAAGGCAGAAAGGAAAAAGCAGGTTAAAGAGAGAGGGCCTTCATCTTCTTCTACTTCACCTTGCCAAGCAAAGCAAAACAAAACAAAACAAAAACCACACCAAACCCTATACATTCATAAGGGAAAAAGAAACGATTACATTCAATCCTTCCTTGCCATTCTTTCAGGCATACTTCTACAGAAAGAACCTATATTCCTTTACCTCAATATCTATACTTTCCCACTAGTTTTTAAGAAGACATAGCACTGTAAAGCCCAATGTATTTGCCACAAGCAAGAAAGACACTCAAGGTAGATTTTATACTCAATATATTGTTACTGTATTAGTAGACTGTGAAGCAATAGCTGCTGCATTCAGCATTTCTATGTATGTGAGTTGCCACTTACATACTGTTCTTCTAAGGCTCTGCCTTAGGCCTACTGTATTAGAGGCCACACCATCATTTCAGATAGTCTCAGTGAGTGTAAGTTCCAGGAATTTCTAGTATCAGTTACTATTAAATAACTTGCAGTCCATTGTCTTCTGTTATACAAAATTCTGCAATAAATAACATATTTCAGAATAAATGTAAAATATACCTTCCAAAAATGGCATATGCCTAATGCACATGTACATTTGCCTTCTTTTCCTAAAAAAAAAAAAAAAAAAAAAAAAAAAAAAAAAAGTATCAATAACTTGGTAACCAGTGAGCTGGCACTGAAAAAAATCTTTCCTGCTGCTTGACTAAAGATAAGGTATGGTTCACACATTCCTACAATTATAAATTCAAATGCAAATATGAGCAGTGTTATCCTCTGACTATTCACACTTTAGTGCTTGAACTTAATCAAAGAAGTTGTACTTTTACTCTGATTTACTAAAATCAAAGGATAGACAGTCCCAAACTTGGGTGCACAAGCACGAGAAATACCACAGTTCTATTCTGCCTCTCACTTGTGACAATGTGCATACAAATTGCTCTAACTTTGGTTCTTCTGATACACAGGCGAAAGGGAACGGACCCTCTGTAGATGTAAGGACAAACCACATCCAAAGCTGAACAGAACAAAACAATTTGTGTCCAGCCAGGGTGCAAGTGAAACCCCAGGTTCTGCTCTCAGAAACATATATGTCAATGGGAGAGTGAAAAACGGTGATTTTCTGGGTGCCTGTGCAGCAAGTGCCAATTCGCTATGTTTTTCGGGTGGCAGCCCCAGACACAAGTCCAGCAGGTGATGCAGGCCCTGGGAGCAGCCCTGCCAGCTCTGCCCTGTGCCCCCTCTTGCAGCCTTGAGCAAGGGTGGCCTTGCAGCAGATCAGATCTGCTCTCAGTGACAGTTTTGCTTCCGGGGGAAAAAAAATAAGTACCTAAGGCAGAGTCACTCCCACTCTGTCCCACAGCTGTGCAGCTTAAATTACAAGTGTTTGTGAAGGAAGAACATTGAGTCCATTTGCTTCTAATAGGGTCCCCCTGGTATAACTGCTGACAGAATTTGGTTGAATGAAGGCAATTCAGGGATGGAAACAAATAGGGGAAAAAAACAGCAAGCCCCCAGGGATGGCAGCATTACACAAACTTGACAAACTCATGCATAACAGTGCTCAGGGCATTGTTGTTTCCAGTTTAGATTAGCCAGCTTTACTTTGGATAGGTTCAGTGAATGCTTCAGAGATCCATAGAAAAAGATGTAAGCCATTTTATGGGAGTTATGAGCCCTTCCATGTAGCCCCATGTCCACTAGTGCAAACTTTCAAAAGTTAGGCTATAGAATCACCAGTGAAAAACTTCTCAAGAGGCATTTAAGGCAAAAGTTTTGCCTTGAGTCAGTTTATTACCAGCAATTTTGAGGGAGTTAATATTGCAAAATGTAAAAACTACTCTGGATGCTCTAATAATGATTTGTTTCAGAATACAAATATTTCTGGTTGACCTCTGGCTAGGGCACAAGATACTGTGGGCTGGCTTCATATATGCCACTGATCCTTAGCAGTCTTCATCACACAATCCTTTTTATTCCAGTGGGCAACATTTAAAATCGTTTTGCAATATAAACTTCTGCCATGAAACAAGGATGATCATCTTATAGTTCAAATTTCCTCTATTTTCTCCGTTTTTAGTAGCTAAGCTCTTGCCCACCCCAAACAGCTGCCTTTAAGTTTTCCTGCAAGAGGAAACTAGAAATGATCTCTCTCATTTTCCAGATGAAGAAGTCAAACAAACTTCAGGGCATGTTTTCAAATGAAGATGCAGAAACCTGCCAGTCAGCCCCCCACATAACAGTATGAACACAGCACTGGGGAGTTGCTGTATTTTTAGGAGAAGCCCATGGAAAACTGGTTTGTAAGGGAAGATGCTCCTGTAGTCTGCTCAGTGCTCAAACATTGCTTATGTGGAAAGAAGCCATAATGCATCAAATACAAAAATAAATGCAATCCTTACATCTTGTAATATTTCTTGATGAAAAAAAAAAAAAAAAAAAAAAAGAAAGAAAGTAAAAAAGTCAAAAAGTCTGTAGGACACTGGGAGGAGACAACTGACATTTCTAAGTGTTGCTGCCCCAGAAGGACTGGATCTCTTCTACAGAAAAGAGCAAGGTGAGAGCTTGCTGATGGTTGGTTAGGAAGTTATGGTAATGCTGGTTGCATCTTGACCAGCACAGTGAGATGTCAAGACAGCACGTTTCTGTGCTGCCCAGCTTGCAGACTGGGTGCACGGGAGATATCCAGTGGTGGACAAGTGCAGGACCACCACCAGGCTCACAGACCTGAGTGAGGAGCCCACTGCATCCCAGAGGATGCCCCTGTGGATCTCGGCACACATTGCAGAACCGCACGCGCCCTGTTCATTCGGTGAGATGCCGCTCACCTTCCTGCACGCTTTCCAGGGCGCTCACATTCCTGCCTGCCATGCTCATGCTGTGTAACCGGCTGCTGTGCTGCAATAGCATTTCCAAAGTCAGCAATGATATTTCTGCAGGATCTTTGGGATTCTCCGCTGACATCTCCAAACGACCCGCTAAGACGACCTCGTTTGTGTCCAAGAAGCATTCTGCTCACATATCCGAAGAGCTCTGAGATTTTCAGTCTGTGTTTAGTAATAGGGAGCACGGCATGACTGCAAACCTTCTGTAACTAAATGTCATTCTGTGCAGGTCATTGCTTTTGATCTTAGCAAACTTCCATCTAAGTATGTTTTTCAAAAAATGCATATAGCGGACATGAGGTTCATGTAATCCCTGGACAACCATATTCTGTAACAATTAAAACTTCTGAGATTTATGAAACAGGAAGATGATAAGCAACTTTTTAATAGTGCAACCATATACTGTAACTTGGAGGGGAAAAACCCTTTCTGCATAGCAAATAACTTAAGACAATATAGAAAACATAATCAGAGAAAAATAAATTATCTTAGGATTACCTCAGATTCCCTCAGTCTTCACAACTGAGAGGGCTTGTGAGACTTCAAAATTGCCACCAAGAACACAACAGAATGGTGTTTAAACTGACCCAACAAAAGTAGTTTAGTGAATTATTTTGCTTAAAGCATGTAATGAAGAAAAGAAAAAGAAATAGGAGATTTTATTCAAGGAAAGAATGATTAGGAAAAAAGGGAGAAAAAGCTAAAGGAGATTGGTTATAATTTTGCAAAGTTTTAAAAATATTTTGCTGGTAATAGTTTAGATGTTTTTCAATGAAAAAAAATGGAGAAAGTTTGCCAAAAGGAATAAAAATATCTTTCTTTACATCAAACTTCTCAGTGAAAGAATAAACCTTCGCATTCCTCCTTGGCAAGTTTCAAAATGCTGCCATCAGAAGTGCCAGAATACTCCATTCCCGAGGGTCCACGTGGTTGCAATTTTGGCATCGGGGCGGGGGGATCCCAGCTTCCTGCCCCCTCCCGCCGGGGCTGGTGCGGAGAGCTGCTCCGGGGCGCAGCGCTGGGCAGCAGCCGCGTCCCGCCGGCGCTGGCGGGGGGACCCCCGCGCGGTTGGCACCTCCGCAAACCGGCGCTAGGGAACCGCGAGCACCGCGGCCGCCTCGGCCCCGCCGCGGGCGGGAAGGTAAAGCCGGGCGGGCGCTGCCCCGGACCCGCTCGCTCCGCGCCGGACCGGGGAAGACACCGGTACCGGCGCCGGCCCGCGCTTGCCCCGAGCATGGGAAACTCCCCGGCGGCAGCCGAGGGCTGAGGGAAAGGCGCTCAGCACCCCTGTCTGCATGGGGATGGGGTCGAGGATGGAGCGGGACCCCCGGGGGGAGAGCGGGATGTCCGGGGCGCGGAGCGAGTCCTACCCGGGACGCGGAGCGGGACCCCCGGGGGGTTGTGCGGGGTGTCCCAGGACGCGGAGACGGACTCCCGAAGAAGGAGCGGGATTCCCAGGGAAGGAGCGGGGCCACGGGGGAAGGAGCGGGTCCTCCCCGGATCGCGGAGCGGGAGCCACAGGAAAGGAGCGGGATGTTCCAGGAGGCTGAGCGGGACCCCCAAGGAAGGAACGGGACCCCCAAGGAAAGAGCAGATCCTCCCCGGGGCTGGTGCGGGACCTCCTGGACGCGGAGCGCGATGTGCAGAGCGATGTGCGGGAACCTCTAGTTGCGGTTGTTGCAGCGCGGCCAGGGGCGGAGGTTGCGCGGTGGCCGGAGGCTGCGGCGCCGGGACGGCAGCGCGGAGCGGAGCGCGGGG
>VZSV01000108.1:1230956-1297738 GCA_013398735.1 Nothocercus julius | reverse complement strand
TAAAGAGATGCACTATTATTATTTCCATTTTTTACTTTGCAAAGTGGCAAAGGTCCCAAAAGAGTAACCAGATTTCCTAAGTTCCAGTAGTGCTTTGTCTGTTGGACTTCCTTTATACAGGCTGAAAAGGCTTGTTTATGTTGCTCTTAAAATAAGCACAACATACATGCATTTATAGTAGGGGACATTAAAGTTGTTTTCAAAGAGAAGCAAGTGTTCCTTCTTCCTTGGATGCCTGTGTCTAGAAGTAGCTGTGTTGTTATCAGTCTCAGCCCCAAGCTTTCCCAGGGAAATGGTAGCAGCCCTTCAGCTTCCTATGTGTGAGTGCAGGCATTGGAAAAAGGAAGAATAGAGGTTTTTAGTTATATTGATGCAAAATCCAGCATGATCCCTAGAATTACTTTTGAGACAAATGCGGTTAGACATTTTTCTAAAATGTTCCCTGTACACACAGAGAGGTCCTAAGAGAGAATCATTTCTTTGCTCGCTCCTTTGAGTGCTTAGCAGATTTCCCAAGGCAGGAAGACTAACAACTCCTCCAACCTTAATACATGGTAAATCTGGATTAAGTCACCACTCCCACCTTTATTGTGGAATTAAAGCTAAAGGCAAGGTAAGATCAACCATTAATACTCAGTGCCAAGACTAGGGGCTGGTGTCAGCCTCGTCGTGAATTGCAGTTCAGCAGAGAGGGAGCAGGTGCTCTGGCACATCTTGGCTGAACCAGGGTCTGAGGGACAAAGTACCCTGTTGGATAATACCTTTCCTAACAGCCTAGTCTGGTTGCTTTAAAAAAGATCTTGGAGACACTTGCATATTGCTTTTTCTCCTCCTGGAATTCCTCTTGGGTTAAGCCCACTTGTTTGGTGTTCGCCTCCGGCTCCGGGTTTAAAGGACTTGTTTACCTGCTGCTGAGGCGTGCGTGTTAAAAAGACCTGCCCAAGGCTAATGACTAGAAACAAGGTTCAAGTCTCTAAACTTGCATCGTTCCCTTCTTTGCAAATTTTCAGTTATGGGATGCCTGCCAAGAACACATAATAAAACAGAGCTTATGAATAAATAAAATGTATTTCACTAACCTGTGGATATTTTTTTCTTATCTTGACTTTATCTCTTTGTTTATCTTTCTTGCTCTCCATCTCTTTTTTTTCTGTTTAGCTTCTCCTTCTTTTCTAGAATTTGTTTCTTCCTTTTTAATTTATAGGATTATCTTACTTTTTTCCTGTGTTGCTTCTTTCAGAGGGAAGAAAAAACACCCTGAAACAAGGCAAGCTGCTTTCTGACTGCCCTTGTATGTAGAGGATCAAATACTCAGCTAACAGAAATTATCCCTGACCTGTTAACTTGAATAGTTCTACACCAGTTAATGTCAGGTGAAAATTTGCTCCATGGCTTAACTCCAGTTTGCTTCTGTTCTTTACCATTTATTCTCTGCTGTTTTCCATTTCTTTCTGGTCCCTTATATTTTTTACATATTCTAATATTCCTTCCCTTTATGCTCTTTTTTCCACTATATTTCCATCTGTTCTATTTTTTGTCTTTCTCATCTTTTCTTAGAAGGGAGCTTCTGTATGTGACACTTGTTCGTAATTTTTGATTTTGTTCTCTGTTCTGTTGTGGAAGACTTTATGCATCTTGCTTGAAAAGGAAGATGATGTTGACTCTGTTGATCCAGAGTTTCTGAAGGATTTCATTCCACATTTATGATCTTGTTTTCAAGTGAAATTTGTCTTCTGCAAGGAACAGCTTTATTCCTTATGTTCCCATTTGTGGTCCCGCTGTGACCATAGTTCTTGTTCTGAACTTTTTGTTTACTCTGGATCCACACCATTTACAGTGTTACAAAACCTGAGACATTGGATTTGATGCATAATTCTGCAAGGAAAGTCTGGAGTAAGCATGGTGTGGCTGAAATGTTGGTGACAAAAGCATGTTTCCCTAACTGATGTCTGTCCTGCTAGCTATTTCAATGTCCTTTACTGTAATTTTCTGTTCTCCATCTCTTTATCCACTTTATCTCCTTCTTCATCCTGCAGTGTCTTATCCTATTTACAATTTTACTTTCCCATGCCTGGAAGTTTATTCAACGTCTGTTGCCATCTCCTCCAAGTAGATTTATATCTTGAAGATTGAACTTGGGCATGGAGAGCTGCCTGACCTCTGGATCCAGTAAAATTAGTACAAGTGGTGATGGCAGTCAGGCAGTGTTGTATGCTTTTACCTCTGGTATGTCCCCTCTCTTGCCCTGCGAGGGGTTGTGCTGGCAGGGCACGGGTGCTGGAGTTGTGTGCACTCTGTGCTAGGACAACTCGCCTATCGTAGGGGTAAAAGCTAATAAATGAACTTTTCTTATTTTTTTCCTTTTTTGGAAATGTTTTTCTCTTACTAGACTTTCAGTAAAAACCCATCCAGGGCACGTGGACAAAGCAGAGTGTGGCAGGTTTAGGCAGGACAGGTTATCTATCAACTTACCTAGTGAGAATTTTGCTTCTTTTTTTTTCTTCCTCTTCTGTACACTTTTCTTCTTCTCTCTCTCTCTTTTTTTTTTTCCTGAACTCAATTTAGATGCCAATTGACATCTCAAAAAATGTTTATTTCTTGTACATGTTTTATTGTTCTAGTTCAATGTAGTTCTAATGACAGGCTCAGAACTCACTTATGTGAAGGGATGCTAGCCATTCTCTTTAACTTCTTGAAAAAAGAAAAAAAAGAAAAGAAAGAAGCTTTAGGAGTTTGGAAATGTGGAAGTAGACCATGTCAACCTGCTATGTGACCTTGAACAAGACAGTTCTCACATCTCCAGTTCTGTTTTCAAAGTACGGAGCTCAAGGCACTCACCTCACAATAATGGCTCAATTTTAAGTTGAAGTTGATAAAGTTCTAGGAGGTTGATGGGCGAAGAGTATCTTGTGTAATAGGCTTGTAGATCTTTGTGTTGGCAATTTACTTCCCCTGTACAGGTGGGATTTTCCAGAGCTTGGTGCTTTGTTCTTTCTATTTGAGCCTAGCAAACTGATTGTTAGTGTGGACGTAACAACAAGCTGGTTACCTTTGGAAGACAGAAAACTGCCTTGAGAAAATTCTTTAAACAGCTTTGATTTGTCTGGAGAAGCTAAGATATAGCCTGGATAAAAACTGGATATGGCCTTTGATAAAACTGGAGGCGCAGTTCTGATGACCTGATGCTTCTCAGTCACCTCCTCTCCATGAGCTGGCAAGAGCTGATGCTGCTTCTTGTGGGATCAGCTCAGAAACCTCCGTGATGTTGGGAGAAAGCATATTGCACACAGTGATTGGGTGCTTTGCTCTTGGCTTTGGTGGGAAAAGGGTTGACTTCAAAGTTTGTAAGCAACCATGGTAAAAGTGCAAAATTACTGTATTTGTATGATTATTGTCATCAGTATGTTTAAGTGTTGGAAATTGGATCTGTCCCAAAGAAGACTTCTTTTTTATTGAAGGTTTTATTATATCTCTTCTCTGTTTTTTTTTTTTTTTTTTTTTTTTTTTTTTTTTTTTTTTTTAATTAAAATTCTTCAGTTATCTGAATCACTTTAACTGCTGATTTAACTGGATTACAATTCCAAAGCTGCTTTGTAATTTTATGAATTTAGTTTATTGCTGGTTGAAAGAAGAGCAAACAGAGCCATAAGTTAGGTTTTGATTTTGAAAATAAAAAACTCAGTGCTGCAGCACATTTTTAAGTCAGTCCTCCATGGCTCAGCCCCAGCTAGTGACAAGCACTGAATGATGATTTTAGCAAGACTTTTTAGTGTCAGATGCCCTTTTCCTGAATAAACTGGGCAAAGAAGGATTCTGCCCTGTATATTTTTATTAAGCTTAGAAGCTCTGCATGCCTCTCTGTCCCTAGGAGAGGACAGCTGGCATGGATCAGTGCTGCTGTTCGTAACTCAATCAAGAAAATGGTAGAAACTTGAGCTTGGGGTATACTGTGTGTCCTCACTAGTGTTTTAGCTCAATTCTCAGTAGTACGGAAACACCAATGGTATTTATGGCCTCAGCATTTTCTTGTAAACTGTTCCTTTCAGGGAGTTGTGGTTCAGTCTTAACGTTTTCTGTGTGATGTGTGTTATATCAGGCAAAGAGTTTTTCTCCCTTCAAATTTTGATTAATTTGTTAGGATGATGATAGGCTCTGAACACGAAAGTAAGGACAATGCAGCCCTTTGGGCCATATAGTTTATTTAATGCTCAAATGAGTTGAGTTGTAGGTCACATTTAAACCTGTGAATCTTAAAAAGGAGGAGAGCCAAATCTCTAAACCCTTGCTTTAAAGTGCTCATTCCTGCCTCTCTGTTTGGAGTGCTCCATCCAACTCCTGTCCTTGAAGTCAGCTTTTCCAGGGCCTTTTTCAAGTGCTGGAAGCAGAGGATGTGTTTTTTGCCTACTTACTTATCAGGTGTCCTTGCAGCTGAAAAAAAGCTCTAATTCAAGGAAATTATTAAATACAAGTTTATTCAGGAGCTTATGAGAAGTCCAGCGTAACTTTAAAGTGAGTGGCTTTGCTTGTACCTCCAATTTTTTCTGAAACTTTTGGATTGAATCCCAGTTGGCATCTCTGGTAGTTGCTGGCCGTTGAGCTAAACTTGGATCTTCAGAAGCATTCAGGCATTTGTCTCTTAGTGATAAATCCTAGTGATTTCAGCTGGTATCAACTGTTTAAATGTTCAGATATAAAAACTGAACTTTAACTTAGGGGCCTCTGGTGCCTGTGGGAAACTGCTACACAAATAAAGCAAGACGAGGAAGCCTTTGCACCTCTTCCTGTCCTGAAGACAGAGTCATTCTGTGGTGTCCTGCTGTGATGCACCACTGGATGCTGTTTGCTCCCTTTGAAACTTGTCTGCATTCTGTCATCCTTTGTCTATCTAAGGTTTTATTGAGGACATCCTGAAACACTTCGTTCACATGTAGACCAAAGGAATGAAATGCCACTTCAAGTGTTGTCTGCTTCCTCACAGTGAATTCTAGATGGACTCTGCAGGTTGAAGCCAAACTGGATATTTTTAAAGTGGCATTCAGTGATACTTTGCTTTAAAACTTAACTATGTATTGTTTTCAAATTGGTTTCTTCAGATGCAGTGGACATGCTTAACTAAAGCTAATTCAGTCTCTGAAATTTTCCTTACTTTAATGCTAGGGAAAGTCTCTTAAATTTATATTCTCAGCTCAAACTGAACCTTGGAAAGTATTGATCCCATGAAGGATTGTGTGGTCTTGTCCTCATGAATATGGGTGGTGAAGTAGGAGCATAACTGTGCTCTGTTAAACAGCAAATACTGCTGTAACAATAAAAAAAATCATGGAAGATTTTTCTCCTTTTGGTGGGAGGGTTTTCTTTTGGCAGTCAGGTTCCCAGATCTCTGTCTGGATCTGTCTCGATGAATGGCTTCCACACTGTGGACTCCCTCTGAAATCTGTGGGACTTTTTTTTTTTTTTGGAAACTCATAAATCTGTATAGCTGAAATTCAGCCCAGGCAAACACCTAGGAAAAAGCTAAATCCTCGGTAAAACATTTTCCAGTTCTGTGGGATTAGGATTTTACCTAGCCACCTGCAGGACCAGGGCTTTCCCCTTTTTTTTTTTTTTTTCCTTGAAACATTTCACAGAATTACAGAAGAGACATTTAGAGATCTTCTGGTCCACCCTCACCCTGCTCAAGCAGAGTCACCTAGAACAGGTTCTCCAGGACAATGTCCAGACGGCTTTTGAATATCTCCAAGGATGGTGACTTTGCAACTTCTGCTGCTCCAGTGCTCAGTCACCCTCTCAGTAAAACATTTTCCTTACGTTCAGATGGCTCTTTCTGTGTTTCAGTTTTTGCCTGTTACCTCTCCTACCTCACCACTGAGGTCTGGTTCCATGCTGTTTACACCCTCACTTCAGATATTTAAATGCATCGATAAGATTCGCTTCCCCTCTTCAAATTTCTGTGGGTTATTTTAGATAAACATATTTGTAAAGCTGAGGTTGGAAGACTAAGGAGGAGAAAGTCTACTTTGGGCTTCTGAAATGCCTTCAAATTTTTAGTTTGATTTGGTTTTATACTCAGTCCTAAACTTTCTGCCCTTGAAAGCAGTGGTAAAAGTTACCCCTCAATAACTTTAAAGGTTTTGACATTGAATCCTGAATCAACTAAGCGACTATTTTACTTACAGTGTTCAAAGACAGGATTTAATATTGGCCAAATCAAGCTTATTTACCTCACCAGTTGTGCCAATGTGCAGCATTATTCTAAATTCCAGTGTTAATAACTACTCAACACTTCCTAAAAGGATGATTGGTGGTAATAGTGACAGATGCTGAGATAAATCCCATTGATAGGATTAAGCTTGTTTGGTGAAAAACATATTTGCTGGCTGTTCCATTTTGCACTTATTTACAAGGACAATCTTAGCCATTTCTATGAATATTTAATTGAACAGTGGTGCAGTGATGTAATTTTAAATCCTATCCTGTCAAGTACTTGCTTCACACATTTTCTGGCAAATGTCATTTTTTTGCTAAGTGCTTTGTGGTACCTGTAAAGTATGCAGAGAAAACACCTTTGGTTTGTGAGGAATGGGATAGCTAATAAATACTCTGGAGAGATATATTCCAAAGGACTTTGACAGCCCCAAGAACGGGCTCACAGTAATCTTATGAACTTCAACAAAAAGAAATGCAGTGTCCTCCATCTGCAATAACCCCTGCAGCGGTACAGGATGGGGAGCTGACTGTATAGAAAGCAGCTCTGGAGAGGAGGACACAGGCATCCTGGTAGGAAACAAGGTGAACATGAATCATCAATGTGCCCTTGCAACGAAGGCCAACCCTAACCTGAGCTGAGACAGCAAGACAATAGCTGTCAGATCCAGGGAAGTGATTATTCCCCTTTCCTAAGCACATCTGGAGCACTTGTCCAGTTCTGGGCTCCCCACTGAAAGACAGACACTGATATGCTGGAGGGAGTCCAGTGGAGGACCATCAAAATGGTCAGGTGGCTGAAGCACACAGCATACAGGAAGAGGCTGACAGAGATGGCATTTTTTCAGCCCAGAGAAGATAAGGCTCAGAGGATCTCTCACTTACATCCTCAACCTGCCTTCGGGGTGGGAGTGGAGAAGAGAGAGGCTAGCTCTTCTCAGAGATGCACAGCAGTGAGATGTGAACTAATGGACCCACGTGGGAATACAGGATATTTTGATTAGGAAAACCTTCTTCACTTTGAGGGCAGTTAGACTTGTCTCACGTTGCTACAGACTTTGGGCAAACTCCATCCTTAGATACGTTCAAAACATTTTTGACCCTGAGCAGCCTACTCTACCTGCATGTACTTTGAGCTTTGGGTTGGACAAGAAGACCTTCAAAGAGTCCTTCCAACATGAGTTATTTTGTGAATCTACCTAGAAAGTCAAGAAGAGAGATGGAATAAAGTTAGGTCTGGTATAGGTGTGGTAAGCATACACCTTAAAATGCCCCAAAATCTGTCCTTCAAGAAATGCAAGGCTTCCAGAGGCTGAAATATGGGTGAGCTTGCACAGTTGCCTCATGTCCCAGAGCCTGGGAGGGATCTCATGTTTCTGTAACAGAATGCTACAGTCTCCCACTCTGAAATAGTGTCTGGTAGACACAGTTAGCTGGCTTCATCTGTAATGTATCCAATCAAATGTTTTAAATACTGAGACTGTATTCAACTCATTTTGCATCCAGATGTTTTTACACTCAGATATGCCCTTCTTGCAGATATCCTCTCCAGCTGTCTCCATATGGCATCCCTTAACATGTGGCCTCATGTCATGCACACGTGAAAGTGTCTTGAGTGGGTCTAAACAGACTGCAGAACTTATATCAGTGAGATCTGGCACTCCATCGCAGAGTTGTCTGTAGGTCAAGAGATTGTTTTCCTTGAACAAGACAGCCTCTTTTGCAGAATAAACAAGCTTCAAACACAAAGGTTTTTATAGTTTTTCAGTCAAAAGTTTCATCCAAAATATCCACAATAACAATTTTGTGTGTTCTTGTTGCCTAAGAGACCATGTAAATAGCTTGAAGATTTTTATTGTAGTAAGGAACATCTTATTATTTTTGAGATTTATATAATTTATTCAAACATCTGAAAAGAGAAATATCTTTAGCTATCCTGAATCCCATGTAAAATTAGATACATAGGAAGAAATTGTAAGAAATTGAATTGGTAAGGCGAATTTGGAGATACTCTACGATGCATCGTCAGTGAATCCATTCCATTCCAAATCTGTTCGTTGACTACGTACACTCATGTGCCTGAACTGCAGCACTGGACATTTAAACAGATGTTAGGAGAAAAACTTTGTGGGGACAAGGGTATTCAAGCACTGCACTGGATTCCACAGCCTATCTGGGCAGTCTTTATCGTAGGAGATTAAATAAACATCTGTCAAAACTTGTTTAGGAATAACTGATCCTGCCTTGAGAAAAGGGAGGGATTGAATTATATGACTCTTCAAGGTCCATTCCTGAACTATTTTTTTTAAGTCACTAGCATTTTAAAATAGGAATTATTTATTAATAAAAATTAAAGTGACGGAGATACAGCCATGACAATATAGTGTAGAGAGAAACGATAGTTCTGAAGCCCAAAATTAAGGCTTTATAGGATAAAACTGACAAGGAATGGAAAGTTATGGGTAGCCAGCTCAGTGGTTTGGTGTCATGCTCTCTGACTGAATTGCCCTTTCGGGAACTTTGGTGCTGTAGCTAAGTACTAGTGAAGGTGTGATTGTTAGCAGAGGCAGGGCTGATTTCAGCAGGCTCATAACAAGTTTTTCTGCTAAGATGTGCTATCACATAGTTGTGAGTTTTATATTCAGCGGCATCCCTTCCTGACATGGGGTAGAAAAGCTCTACTTTCCAGGGTGCATACACTTGTGAAGTGGGTGGTGTGTCACCCAGTGAAATGGACCATTGTCCAAACAAGACTATTTGGCCTTTTGTATGCTTAAGAAACATAGTTTGCTTCTAAAATAAAAGAAATGATTAGGAGGGAGAATAGACAATATAGGAGAACATATGTCAACAGTTCTGCAGTGTCAAGAGTCATCTGTCTGACGAAGCAAAGGACAATTCTTCAGACTCCAGAATGAGAAAGAAGGGTAGTCAGACAGTTATCACTTACTATCAGGAAACCTGGGATGGAAAAATGATTTGAGGTTTTGAATATCAGGTAAATCTTCCTGCCAGTAAGTTAAACCTTAACTTTAACTCTCTATTTCTCTTCCACAAGAAACAAGAATCTTCTAGGTTTCCCTAAATCTCATATTCCTTTGCTTAACATGGAAGAGTTTTGACAGTTCATTGAAGGTGTAATTCACCTTTGTGTAAAGCCCTGCCAACCATTAACGCTGCCTGAAAACTCAGGAGAGTCCTAAATGGTACATAGCCTGTGTGTTACAGAAAAATACCATGTCTAACTGTTCATCCCTTTAGGTTAGGGAATGAATAAACTATGCAGTTTCTCAAATCTGTCAGCACATACGCTGTCAATGCAACTGCTAACTCATGAAACAGCTCTGCACTTGCGAATGTGGGAACACTATCTAGGGTTTCCACAGTGGCTAAATATCATGTTTCCTTTTTTTTAATGAGAAAATATTTAAAGATGTGAGCTCACATAGGATCAATAACAGCCTGATTGGGTAGTTTTATTGGATATTAGCAATATTAAAGCCTATTAAAGGCTGCTGATCCTGCCACTCAGTTCATTTGGAGCCTGTGCTTTCAGTTGGTGAGGCTGCAGTGAATGATCACAGTGGAGATGTCTGCTGTAGGGCTAGCCTGAGAGTCTGCCTTTTATAAATTTTGATTTGCAATTTGATAAATTGCAAAGGGTTCAAAGAATAATAAGGGACTGTGTTAAAAGTGTTAGAAACCCATTCTGGTTAGTTTAGCAGCAAAAATCTTAGGGGTTTATGAGTACATACTGGGAAATCAGAAAGTTCTTAATAGACTGTTTTTATATTTGCTCTAGGTCACCTTGCGTGTGCAGGGGGGCTGGACTAGATGATCTCTAGAGGTCCCTTCCAACCTCAAGCATTCTATGATTCTGTGATAGCTGGTTCCAGACCTAAGGACATGGTCCTGTGTTTCAGGGTACAAATCTGCTGTTTAGTATCTACTGGGAGCAGACTGAGTGGAGTGCTGGTGTGAGGGTCAGGGAATGTGTGCTGCATTCCCACGTGTATAGCTGATCTGCTGGGCGACCTCAGGTGCGCCACCCTCCTTGCCTGGCTATCTGCTTGTTTTATTTGCTTGGGAGTTTGGCTTTCAAAGCCACTCACACTGTCACCAGAACAGAGCCCCAGTGTCACCAAGGATCTCTATAGACTTGATGTCTAATAGACAAAGCATCTCTATGGACAACGTAATCAATAATCAAAATGAGAATTCAGGATTATTTTTAAGAAATATATTGGTGTACCTTTATTTTATGGCATTTTTCCTTTATGGAAAGTGCCTCATGTTGGGATCATGCAACAGAATCTTTTGACCACTACTGCTACTACATATTACCCCAATAAGCATAACAATATTATTTTTTGTTCTTTGTGCTTATTGGAGAAGGAAAGTGAGTAAAAACATGCTCGGTGAAAAATGGGGTACAGAACATTAATGTGTGTAAAGGAAACTGTAGAGCTGTCCTCATTGCAGAGATCCTTTGACCTACAAGTTGCAATATTCACTTCAAAGAAGACTTCTTGTTTTGGAATTGTGCTCTTGATAGAATCGGGTGTTGTTAAGATAACCTGTCAAACAAGATTATTGTCAAAAAGTTAACCTGAAGAGAAAGAATTTCTTTTCTCATGAAACTAGCAGTGCTGTCCTATTCATAATAATGGTGTGAAATTCTGCTCGTCTTCTTAAGTGTTTCTGTGGAGTTCACTAATTGGGACAATATAGCTCGAGGAAATGCTTAATGTGTTCTGCTATCTTTGGAAGCTGACAGGTGTCAGAACTGCAACATTGTATCTATTTCTTAATTAGCAGAGATTTGCAGATAGATTTTTAAGCATTTTAATCTGTCAATTCCACTTAGTTAAGGTGGATAATGATTTTTTAATTTTTTTCCAAGCAGAATATAAACTACAGTGCCATTGGGAACGTTGCAGGATGCAAGGCTTGTTACAAAGTATGTTATCTCCAGGATCAAATTAGGAAGAACTTTTTTTTTTTTTTTTTTTCCATTCTACAAGATAATATCCTGATAACTGGGTGGTAGTAGATCTTACTCCTTGCTGCTTAGGTATATGAGAAAGCAATTCAGATCACAGACGATGTGCCCAAAGAATCTTCTGTGATATCAGTGCTGCATCTGCCACTGCTTTGCTTTGCCTATTGCTTATACCCACCCCAGGGGATATCTCTTATTTTTGCCAGCACTCTCATAATGAAAATCAGCAGATTTTCGTATTGGGATTTTTCTACCCAATTTTAGCCATATGCAATCTAGATACCTCACCTACAGTAGTCATCTATGCTGCTTCTCTCATCAATGCAGGGATGAACTTCCCCAGCAGGTGATATACCCCTCCTGAAAATGTATGCCTCACTTCTATGAAGCATGGATTGGAGTTACTTATACTCTTTTTCTGCTTGTATCTTTTCAGTGTGAGTTACAGTTATATTAGTTCCATTTCTTTTTTCTCCAATGCAGTCTTGAGGAGGATTTTTTTTCTTTTCTTTTGAAAAGAAATATATTTTGCTTTGAGGACTATTTTTCCACAGGTACATATATTTAAATGATTTCATATTTTATTGACAGCACTGCTTCTAGCAGCAACTGTAGTTTCCAAATGATTCTGTCTCATTTTCTGCTCTCCATTTTATTGCAAAGAGCATAAAAACTTGGCTCAAATCAGTTTCTGAGACAGTCTGTTGACATGAGTAGAACTGGACCGTGGATGAACCTAGCCAAATAGGGTTGCATGGAAATACCATTGGAACAGAATTTGGCCCTGGAGATTTCAACCCAAACTTTATTTACCTAAGGTCTTCTGGGATGTTGTACTGAATTCATTTCAAGAGTAGTGGCATAATTCTATTATTTTTATAGCATGTTAATGTAATATACTGGATAATGGAGGTCACTGCCAATGGAATACACAAAATAAATTACAACTGAGCAAATAATTTAGCTGATGAATTTATCCTCTTTGCCTCACAGGATGTCCATAACCACAGAATGTTTTCTTCAGATGGTCTTGCTATTTGAGCTAGATGACTTCTTAAGTTAAGCTCTATCTCCACGGATCGTTTGTAAAATGATTTTATGGTGAGCTTACTGTATCTAATCTTACAAAGAAGAGTTGGTGATTACAGCTTATATCACAATGAAAGAGATTTGCACCAAAGATTATTGCCTTGTATTTTTCAAACTTAATTTTGTGTGCACAAGCAGTTATGATGGCTTGGCTGACAGGCAGTAACTTAAGTCATACTTACTGAATTTCAGTCCAAATCTATAATTGTGATTGCTCAAATAAATTATATCTTCATTTATATGTATTGCTTACTCAGTAATAACTCATTTACTGAGTATTAAAGCATACACAGTACTTTTATAGACATATATTTGCTCTGTGTTGAGTGGTTACAAATTCAAACACTTCCCAAATCAGTGAGACTTTGATCCTTTGCCCTTTGTTAGGGCCATATCTCAGCTTTTTTAAGGTTCTTAGATATCTAAAGTTAGGGTTTTATGTAGTTAGGGTGATTTTCAGCATTTCTTAGGATTTGACTATCAGGAAATTTACCAAATTTTGAGGCCTAAATTGTCTGTATCATTAGGTATTTTTATGTATCATTAGGTTGATTGTCTGTATCATTAGATAGCAAAATCTAATGCCTGGTGATATTTTGATGCCCAAGAGAGAAATTGCTCAAAATCCAGTTTTCTGCATTGGGAACCCCAAAATTGAAAGCCTCAAACATCACTAGATGCTTTGGGAAAAAATATCCTTCAGCTCTATAAAAAGCTTTCAGAATTAAAGAGATTTGCCTGTTATTCCATGTGATCTAGGCTATTCTTTTCCAAGGAAAGAGACAGTTTAGGCTGTGAGCATGTCTTGGCTAGGACTTTTGCCCTTCTCTGTTTTATATTCCTTCGGTTTAGAGGCAAGCACCCTGAAATGTGAAGTTTTCTTAATCTGGAGAGGTGTATGAAGTGCTACTAGGGATCCTGTGGCATGTGAGGCTATAGACTACATAGCTACAAGGTAAATTGGTAGGAAATCTTTAGGTCTTGCTGTGCTTGAACATTGTAAGTCGCAAATCACAGCATAGTCTGTCCAACTGTAAATCAATTCAACTTTCCTTTTGTGTCTGGATAATCACAGGCAGATTAATACCAACCAAAGCTGAAACCGTCCCAGTATCTGCGGTGAAGCACTGAAAAAGATGTGTGGTACCTCACAGAACATGGAGATTTTGTGTAGGAATCTGTTGAAGGCAACGGAGAAAGTGAACTTTTGTTGTCTGTATGTTTAAATTTGTAGTAATGGGGATCCACATCCCCCTAAAAACCTCTTAGGGGTTTGTTCCAGAAGAGCTGAAAACCACCTCACTCTGAGCTATGTTTGACTTTTGTAGCCCAGCTCTCTCCAAGGACCGTATATACAGGTTTTGCTTCTCTTTCTGTAAGCTGCAGGGACTTGGCAGTGTGCTTGAGGAGCAGTGATCTGCTCTCCCCTCTCCCGGGCAGACAATGGGCCTGGGACCTCATGAACAATGTGTGGCTGCAGAGGCGCTGGCTGGCGACCATCTCCAAATTGGAGCTGGAAGAGCTGGATCCTGTTGCTTTGTTTTTTATTCTGATGTTTATATCCTCTCCACGCAGCCTTCCTTACGATTAGCTTTTATTTGGCCCTCGAGCTTAACATTTGGAACTTTTATTTGTTGCGTTTATTTGCAGCATTTTTTTGTTTGTTTGGTTTGTTTTGTTCCATTTCGTTTTCTGTTCTATACAAGTTCTTATCCAGTAGCTCATCAGAACGACCGAGGCAATTAAAGCAACCAAGTAACTAACATCTGGTGTGTGTTTGCTTACTTTCTTATCCCCTCTCCGGGCAAGAAGTGTGTGCTTTGGAATGGTTAGCAGTTTATTATATTATATATGAATACTTTTTGTTTCCAGAAGACAAGATCTAAAATGTTAATGCTGCACTTTAAGTAGAGAGTTGTGAAGTTTGTGGTAGCTCTGTGTTCTTAGGACGTTCATGACACAGGCTTTGGCACTCCAGGAAAGCTTCGTTTCCAGCTGGGCACAGTTTTGGTCTTGAATACAAGAGTCCGCTGAGGGGGTAAAGGGCTCCCCTGAGCAGATAGTGTATTGCGCTGAGAGAGTTTGTCATCTGGGGACCTTACCCTGGGGCTCTAGTCACTTGTTTAAATGCCACAAATTGTTTGGATGATGCTTGGCACAACAATGTCTTTGTCCATGGTTCATGGATCAAGGTCGTGCAAGCCAAACAAGAAATTCTTCAAATCATGAAGCTCACCACTGCCTCATTTTCTTGAAAATTTTCGGTGTCTTCTTGGCTTAATCTAAAAATCACTTAATAGTAGGACTGCAGCAGTTTCCAGATCGTGGCTTTCTGAAGCAGGTTCCATTTTCTCTCTTGATCATGAACAAATTACAGTTACAGTGCCCTCAAAGCAGTAAATTGTTGCTTACAGGGTTTATTATAGAGAACAATTACATGGAGGCACCGTTAACCATTTTGTAGTTTTTTTTTTTCTTTTTGCATTTTTTTTTGTTGCTGCTTCTCAGTTCTGATATAAATAGAGCTGAGATTTATCCTCGCTTGTCCTGTTCTTCTTTTTGTTATGGTCAGAATTCCCCCTTCCCATCTCCAAAAATTCTTAGATCTTGACTCTTTGTCATATTATTACGCTAGTGCTAATGGAAAGTGAAACAGAGATTTGGCTCACTAGAAATTCATCAACAAGTAGAATTTGTTTGTTTTTGAACACTGCTTTACACTCATCCAGAGTCACTTCAGTCCTTGAAAAATTTGGGGTGAATTCACACTTCTGTGAAAAACACAGTTTGGCTGCTGCTGCTGGGTGCCGTGCAATGCTGCCTTGCATCATGCCCTTCTCTCCCTTTCCCTTGGTAAGGTAGCCAAACCTAGCTGCCATTGGTAGCCAAGCCTAGCTGCCATTGGTAGCCAAACCTAGCTGCCATTGGTAGCCAAGCCTAGCTGCCATTGGTAGCCAAACCTAACTGCCATTGGTAGCCAAACCTAGCTGCCGTTGGTAGCCAAACCTAGCTGCCATTGGTAGCCAAACCTAGCTGCCAGCACAAGCTGCTGCAGCTTCATGTCTCCAGCTCCAGCCAGGAGCTGGCCTGGGAATATATTCCCAGGAGGGACACACACGCAAACTTTTGTTACATGTCTGGGGGTGCAGATCTACACAGGTAGGCAGAACCAACAGCTCATCCTGTTCTCACCCTGTTGTTGTGCCTCTGCTCTCCTCTGCTTGTGGAGACGAATCCTTGGATGGGCTGAGCGCTCTCCCATGGCCTGGGTCTAGTTGGGCAGGAGGTTTTCTTGGTTCTCCCACCTGCCTCTGCTGTTGGGAAGGGAGCTGAAAGGAAAGGCTTGGAGCCACTGAGTCTTACAATAACTCTTTTAGATAGCGAGTATTTCAGACTATGTACGAAGGTGTAAATTCAGTAGATAAATCACGTCTCTTTAGCCGGTTTACCATTCTGTTAAATGACATATTTTCTATCTTAGGTAATTAGAAATTAATATGTTTCAGACAATGTACTCTCTCTTCCCCTCTATCTTAGCAGGACAGGAACACATAGAATTTATGTTTTAAATTAATTTGGACTTAAGAGAAATTGTTTAAAGGACTTTGTAATGTAGCCAAGAAAAGAAGTGGTTTTCCACATTTTTCAAAAGGCCATTTTTCTTTCACTATATAAATAAAGCTCACTGTGGATACAGATCTGTTTTTACAGAGCTAATTACCAGAACAAATACATAATTTCAGCATCTTCTGGGCTCAGTTTTTCAATTGTTATAGGTGTCAGTAGTCTTTACATACAGGAAAATGCTCATTAGGTTCTCAGTAGCTTTGATTACAATGAGTGCTGGGAATTGGAAGTAGTAGAATATCAAAGGTTTGAAGCTTCAGACCCTGCGTTCTTACTTGTGTGTTGGACTATGGGAAAATAGTGCAAACAAACTAGTAAAAAGAGAGAACTGTCCTGATTTCTAGTGAAATTCATGACAATTCCCTCCAAAAAGTTGTACTTGGGAGGTTAAAAGTGAGGTGAGTAAGAAGATTGTGGGTTAGAAAGTCCTTTATAACTTCCCCCTGAACAGAGTTTGTATTAAAACCTAGAGTGACTTAAATAGTTTTTGCTCCTCTGCTACCATGAGCTCCTGGTGATCTTGTTTCTCTGGCTTCACCTCTCCTGAAGATGCACTACAGTGGCAAAAAGACGTTCAGACAGAAATCCTTACCTTTGGGTCAGCTGGAAGGAGGTGCTGCTCCTTTGAATAGTAGGTGTTATGAGGGATGTTTATGAACTTGAATACCAAATTACCCTGAGTGACTGATAAAGCTGTAGCTGGCAATGGAGGAGATGCAGACTTACCTCAGTACAGAGTATGCACAGTTGATTCAGATCAACAGATTTATTCAAATCTGTTAAGTTTTCCTTTCTCCGTGAGAGTCCTTGGCTCTTGTCATTTTTCTGGAGTTACAGAATGCAAACACTTGCAATCTTTACAAATTCATAGAGTGGGACTAGATGGCTCAAGGGAAATGGTTCATTTATATATGTACCTGAAGGCTGAATCAAAGCTGAATTGTTCTAGGTAAAAATAAATAGGATTGCTATTTTTTTTTCTTTTGCTTCCTGCCTGATTTGGTGTAAACTGGGGTTCACCCTTGAGGTCTGGTGTTTCAGCTGTCCATTCTGGTGCCTATTAAAGTACATAGTGACTCCTGTTTGAAGTAGATGCTGAGGTTTCTTTTGCCTAAAGAAGACCTGGTTCTTCTGTGTCTCATCCTGATATGCAACAGGGGTGCAACCAAGGAGCATGCACTCTGAATATGGAAATATGAATAACCTCAATGGCCTTCCCTAATGGAATCAAGAGACCCTTAGGAGCAGCAAAAAGTGTTCAAATTATAAGAGGTCCTAACTCTCTGAATCTTAACTGACACTGAGGAATTGAAAGGTAGAGAGGTATAGAAATTACGGACTGATTCCTGAGTAGCTTACCCCAAGACGTTAATGAACACCAAAGCGCTTCCACTGCATGATGCCAGCCCATCTGATAGCAGCTTTCTTGTCACATTTAAAATTAATTGGCTTCAATATTAAGTTGAAATATATTAGCTTATACATCAATTAATGATTAAGTATCAGAGAAAAAGATTTGTTCTCCTCGTCAGGAGTTATGTAATCTCATGACAAGGGTAAGAACTGCCATTTGTAGGAGATAGTGGTTTCTTAGGAGGAAAGCAAGGGCTAAATTCTTCAGGAAAGATTAACTAATTTGCTATTAACTAGATCTGTCTTTTTGAATTCGGTTTCAGCTGAATATTTTAACTTACAGTAAAATATGGAAATATTAAAATGTCAATTACTTCTCTCTGTCTGTAGGTATCCACAGTTACTTGCTGAGGCAAAATTTTTGTGGAAGTTCTGTTTCCACAAATGACGTTTCGGCACCAACTTGTCAGCATTACCACAGCGGCTGTGGCCATGCAGTGGGAGAATATGAAGAGCTTCTGGAACTGACCAAGGACTTAAGAGGATTGCCACACTCCGGGTGAGTAAGAAGGCAGGAAGTAAAATATCTTTTTTACAGAGATACCACAGAGAATTTTTGGCTATAAAAATCTCCAAATTCAGGAATTGGAAAGTTGCAAATGCTAACTTGACATGTTTTCAAGAATATAAAATAGTCTTCTGTGTATGGCTCAAAAAGAAAAGGGTTTGATATCATGACAGAAATAATTGCAGTCTACATTCATATAAATAAATTGAAAGCAAAGGATTACAAATTGCCACTTCATATAAATCAATACAGGTCTACTGATTCTGTAATTGAGAAATACTCTAAAGTTTTGCTCTGAATGTTTGATAGATTGACGAGTTTTCTGTCTTTTAACCAAAGATTTCTAAGATTGTTTCAGTAAACCTATCTAATGAGTATTAATTTCAGTGTGATAATAGTGTACAGAGACTAGCTTATTCATAAATTTCTCTATGTTAGAAAAATTAACGAGAGCTAAACCATGATGTATTTCTTTCAAATTTGCTAAAGCTGATTTAATAAACCATTAAACTAATTTAACCTTGCTTCTGTGAAATGCTGAATAATGTATTTGTCCTTTCATTTCTCTTTTGTTACACTGTTTCACACTAACTGGAAATGGAAAAAAGAATGTATCACATCAGCAAAACTGAATTAAATGCTCTAATAATGTCTTATATTCTTTGTAGGTTCAATGTAATCTTACTGGGCACCAGCAGTGGAACTGTTCTGTTCAAAATGGTTTATGGTGAATTTTTCCGCAGACCTGGCAAAGATGCCGAACTTATCAATTTGAATGTGGGTGGCTTTAAGCAATCAGTGGATCAAAGCACCTTGCTCCGATTTCCTCATACTAGACTTGGGAAACTTCTCAAATGCCATTCAGAAGAGGCTATTCTAGAGCTCTGTGATGATTATAGCGTTGCGGACAAGGAATATTACTTTGACAGGAATCCTTCGTTGTTCCGATATGTTCTGAATTTTTACTATACAGGCAAACTTCATGTCATGGAGGAACTTTGCGTCTTTTCTTTCTGCCAAGAAATAGAGTACTGGGGGATAAATGAGTTATTTATTGATTCCTGCTGCAGCAATCGTTACCAAGAAAGGAAAGAAGAAGGTCCTGAGAAAGACTGGGATCAGAAAAGCAATGATAGAAGTATAGATTCTTCTAATGAAGAGTCATCCATATTTGATAAAGAGTTGGAAAAGTTTGATAATCTGTGTCTGGGTGAAATAAGAAAGAAGATATGGGTCAGAATGGAGAATCCTGCATACTGCTTGTCTGCCAAGTTAATTGCCGTGTCCTCCTTGAGTGTTGTCCTGGTGTCTATTGTTGCCATGTGCATCCACAGCATGCCCGAGTTTCAGAGACTGGATGCTAATGACAGGGAGGTGGAAGACCCCGTGCTGGAAGCCGTGGAGATTGCCTGCATCATCTGGTTCACCGCTGAGTTAGTGATCAGGCTCATCACAGCACCAAGTCAAAAGAAGTTCTGGAAGAAACCACTGAACATCATTGATTTTGTCTCTATTATCCCATTTTATGCCACTTTGGCAGTGGACACAAAGGAAGAAGAAAGTGAAGATATTGAAAACATGGGGAAAGTGGTTCAGATTCTCCGGTTAATGAGGATATTTCGCATCCTGAAACTGGCCAGGCACTCTGTAGGACTGCGGTCTTTAGGCGCTACTTTGCGGCATAGCTATCAGGAAGTTGGGCTTCTGCTTTTGTTTCTGTCCGTTGGGATTTCTATTTTTTCTGTTCTGGTATACTCAGTGGAGAAGGATGATGACTCATCGGAACTGCACAGCATCCCCGTTTGCTGGTGGTGGGCAACCATCAGCATGACCACTGTTGGTTATGGCGACACTTACCCTGTCACTCTTGCTGGAAAGCTGCTCGGCACCCTTTGCATTATCTGTGGGATATTAGTGGTGGCACTTCCAATCACCATTATTTTCAATAAGTTTTCTAAGTACTATCAAAAACAAAAAGATATCGATCCAGATCAGTGCAACAATGATCACAAGGAGAAATGTAACGACCTACCATATTTTAACATTAGGGATATTTATGCAAAAAAGATGCATTCCTTCATTTCTAGCCTTTCTTCGGTAGGAATTGTAGCCAGTGACCCAGATTCAACAGATGCCTCCAGCATCCAAGATATGGAGGAAGATTATAACAGAACATCTTTAGAGAATGATACAGGAAAATGAGTTGAATCAATTTCTCTTCTCTTTATTTCTGTTTTCTGATTCTTGGTTAATGTGGACTTATAAACTTCAGTGAATTTATTAAGAGCAGTTAATTCTCAGGGTACTTAATTCTCAGCCATATTTGGACATTCTTTGCTCTGAGGATGCCGTACAAGCTTCATTGTTTAAATGAGGCTTTAAAATATGCCTCATATGGTAGTAAAGTTTTTACACAACTAATGTTATGCATTTTTTTGGGGGGAAAAAAAGTCATGAAAATGGTATTAAATGTTTTTTTTTTTCCCCTGCAGCAATCTGATGGTTTATACAGAGTGTGCTGTTATTAATTTACTGTTGTTCAAGTAGAGATATATTACAAATATGTAAGAACTATGGCACAAGTCAGTGAAGTTTTTACCTGCAAATATGTCTGAAAAAAAGAAGGAATTATGTACACATAAAACTGTGCTGTCTAACACCTATAAATAATCTTGGGGTTGGGAAGCAGCTTCCTGAGTCTAGGCAGAAAATGTATTGGTACAAACTGAAACTGTTTTTTACTCCATGGAAGCATAGTATTTATGAATTTCTTTCCAAAAGCACAATGCATTTTTAGTTTGTTAAAATAAATTAAGCCCATTGTGCCTATATTTTTTTTTTTCAGTGTCCCACGTCTAGCATGGTCAATTCTATCAGTTCAGAAAGGATATAAAACACTAGTCCCAGTGCAAAGCCTAGAGCAGGACTGGAACTTGTTGTACTTTTCAACCACCTTTTTCTGTTTTCTGCCTTTGCATTTTGAACCCAAGCAATACTGGTGCCTGGAGAGGATCCTTCTTTCATTAAGTCCAGCCTGTGGCCTACCCGAAGGTTTTTTTTATTTTTTTATTTTTATTTTTATTTTTTTTTTAGTGTAGGCACTGTAGCAAACCTCTTCAGTGGTCTCTAGAAGCTGTTACTCCCTGCTGCCTACTCTTCTTTCCTGGAGGTTACCTCTGTGGCAGCTACGTTTGCTAAAGCTCCTCTAGTGGGGATGACTTTTCTGTTTTCTTTTTTTTAATAAGTGATGGCAATCTGTTTTAGCCTCTGGATGCAAATCATCCAGAAGAATGATTCTTTAGGTGTATGTCAGGATTTCTATTGCAAAATACACCCAGTAGCTGAAGTGAACTGGTATTTGCTAAGGCACAGAGACCTAGGCCCTCTCCAGAACAGTGAAACATAAAAAGGTGGAATGCATCAACCTGTATCTATAAATGTGGTGTCCCTCAGAACTGTTGTGCACCAAAATAGTGATTCTTGAGGAGAATATTTTAAACTTTAGAGAAACTTTAGAATTTGGCTTGTTACTTGTTGAATGTCATAAATATACATAATGCTTCATAGCTAATTAAGGCTAATTCTTCTCATAGATACATCAGGAAAACTAGAAGGGAAAGTTTGCCTAAATGGTTTTCATTCTTTGTGAACAATTATCATTGCAAAGATGCAATCATATAAAATATTAAATATGTACATGCTATGAATACAATAGGAACCAGGAAAATAACAGCATAAAAATTACACTATGTCCAAAGAAATTCTCTTGGTAACCTCCATGTAAAAGTAGATTACATTGCTGCTGACATTCCAAAGCAATGAAAAATACTGTAGTGCAACAAAACCCGTAAGAAATTTGTAATAAATAGTTGAGAAAAGCTGCTATTAAAAAAATCTTATTTTACATTTAAAGCATTACCCAAGGATCATAGTATATGCAACCTTTTGTATTAAAACTTACTGAGATGGTGACAATTTATCATTAAATTGATAAATCCTTGATCAATCACATGAGCAGTTCTTAAGGTTGTGAGAAGATATTTAAATTCTTCTGACCTTCCTTATACATAGATAGATAAAATAGCAAAGTGAGGTATTTCTTTTGGAACATGTCAAGAGTTAGAGCATTCAAGTGTCATGCAGTCTATGCAATTATTTAGTTTCTGGGATAAGCTCTTGTCACTTTTCAAAACATTTTCCTTTGCTAGTGTAAATCCAGTACCTTGGTTTCCCAGAGGTGTAACTGTGAACATGAGGATATAAGCTCTGTGCCAAAAGATACTCCCCTCAGGCCAGAACATCAGTCCAGTAACCTGCAGTCTACTAAAAAGTGTCACAGATCTTGATTGACAGAACAAAGTGTATTAGAACCAATACTGAGAAACTGCATGTAGTTTCTACTAGTATTTTTTTTTTTTTTTTTTGAAAAATAACTGTCTAGCAAGAGGTGAGTGTAAGAGGGAATTGTTTTCTGTTTGTCTTTCTTCCTTGGTCTGGAGCTACATATTATTGACATATATTATCAGTATCAGTGGAAGGTAGATTATCAGTGGAAGGTGACTGTCTTTGTCTGTATTCCCTTAACGGATGTTCTCTTTAGAAATACTGCCTGGATTCTCTCCACCCAGCTGCTCCACTTCAGATATCAAAGCGCGGAAGCGGTTATTGTTCGGATATGCATTCCATTTTGAATGGGCGAGATTTATTTGTCTTTATACAAAACAGTTTCCTGGCATGTTATTAGCTTCTTTGTCTTGATGGCAAGCACTTTCCTTTCAGTACCCAGTACTTACACAGTAGCTCCCATCTTTGCAGTGTTTTACTCCAGCAAAAAAAAAACATTGCACTGTGTTGCACTTCCCTGTTTTGAAGAGCTTCCCATTGCTGGGTTGTAACGCCATACAACACCGTGGTTCCCACAGCCCCTGCCGTGCTGGGAGCCGTGGTGAGTCCCTGCTACCATCTGTGTGTGTGTGTGTGTGCATTTGGGGAAAAAAAGATGCAAATATAGAAGACCAAGAAAAGGGAAATGGATGAAGATAGGAGGTTGTCAATAGAAAAAGAATGGTAGAAAGGCCTGATATGGCCCTAGAAGAAAGCAAAAGAGACAGAACCAGGTAGAAAGAGTCCTTATAAAGTGTCTTTCTTTTACTTCTTCCTTTTTGCGCTTCTTTTGCACGCAGGCCATCACGGGAGCATCTCTTTCTGGCACAGTTGGGGATGCAGCAGTTCTGTTTCTGTCCCAGAAAGGCCCTTCCTGAATCCTGAAGGGCACTTTTCTTTCTCGTAGCTGGCAGCAAGCAAAACATAGCTGGGAGGAAATCAGTGAGGAATTGTGCTGCCTATGTAAGCAATGATTAGAACTCTTACGGGTTGTGCTTTTTTTGTAAGAAAAGTCAATGTGGCAAAAAGCAATGACTGAGCGTAAACATTATCTTAATAAATGGCACATCTGTGACGGGCTTGCAAATGAAATATCACTCATTGGCTTGGTAGAATTTAGTGTCAGGCCCCATAATGTGAAGTATTACCATCTGAAAGCGGACTCCATACTGATTTCCATGTGAAGGGGTTGCTGTCAGGGAATGCTGGAAGTCTCCGGCAGATCTAACTGGTAAGTGCAGCAGACAAGCTTGCACTGCGCCAAAAGCTCCTGACAGGATGCTGTGTATTAATACATTTATTCATTTCCCTACTTTCCGTAACAACTAGAGCAAGTGACAGAAAACTGCTAAGCTGTGGAGAGCTTCTCTAATAGCTTCTGATTAACTGACAGTGTTTGTGAAGCTGTTAATACCTCTTCATCCAAAGGAGGACATTTCTAAAAGAGAATCAAAGTACCTCTGTGCTCGATGTGCAATTTGTGCCTGATAGCAGTAGCTCCACTGCAGTCAGTAAATGTTGCTGTCTGATGTTCTATAACTGCACTGCTGTTGCTTATATTTCTGAAACATTTATGCTTTGTCAGTCAAGAGACAGCAGATGTCATTAAAACCATCTCAGCACTTTCCTGCTTCAAAGTAATTGCAGCATCTCTTCCAAGCATAGAAAAATGTCATGACTTGCTGAGACTTCTTTTTTTTTTTTAATTTCTTATGCAGTTGTAGTTAATTTTTCATAATGGGCCTATGGTCCAAAGAGTGTAACAGAAGAAAAAGTCACTGTCCCCCTATCTGGCACAGCTAAGGTCATAGAGAGAGTAGTAATTCATTCTGCTTTAAGCTGATAGCTGTTACAGATAGGGAGCAAAATCCAGAGCTCCTGAAGTGATGTAATTTACGTATAATTGCATATATGCCCTCTAGACTGAGCTTGTGGAGGGATATAATATAATTAGATTGATAGAACATGTACATGTCATTTCTTCTTAATGAATGTATTGGGTGGGGGCACTCTGATTAAGGTACAAGCAAAAAAGCGTAATGTCAAGGGGTCTCCACATACACATCAGTTTTCACCAAATCCCATATGCCAGTGGGATGAAGAGACTTTGCATCACACCCAATCTGCCCATGGACTGGACGAACTGGATGAACTTCTGGCCAAGGGAATGAGCTCCCAAGGTGAGGGCTCTTCATGGAGAAGAACCTGCCCCTGGTGCAAAGCTGAAAAGGGTCTATCTGATTTCAGCTATGGCGATTTGGCACTGGGAAAGAGGAAATCTTAACAGGTTTTATGTTGTGTAGATTAAAACCAATACTATGCGTTTTCATGTGGTGATTTTTCTAAGTAATCTGTGCTGTTTCTTCAAAACTGTTTCAAGACAGACATTGTATTACAATGGTTTAAACTTCAGTTAATCTTCTGCTGTTTAATGGCATATATATTGTCTAGGTTGCCAACTCTTTTATGGCATTCACTGTGATTTCTGCTGAAAAGCTTATTATAACTAGCATATGACTATGTTACAGATTTGTATGGCCTAATTTAGTGTCATTGTCCTAGGATCTCATTAATCAGTGGAGACAGAAAGGCACCGTGGGCAATATTCATCTCCCCTAACTTAAGCTATTATGTGGCTAGTCTTTTGGTTTCTCTCTACCACTGGAGGAAAAAAAAACAGACTTCTCTGAGAATAGTACATTCCTGTATGAGGGCCCCATTGAAGATGGATTGGGCATCTCTGCTGAATATAGAGAAAGCCTCTAAGAACTGCTTAGAGTAGTTGCCTGGCATTTGGGTAGATGACATGTTCCGGTCTGCCAGAGGTAGGAACCTGATTATCCTCTTCCCTGGACATTATATGTGTAGGAAGAACTGTGTTTCTGACACAAGCATCTCAGCTTGGGTGACATAGAGCCAGCACAAGAATATGCTTTGAAGGCAGGACAATGCTGTGCTGAGCAGTGATAGTCACTTGGTAGGGAATGATCCAGGGCAGTATTACTAAAAATAGTTTCCCGTACGAGAAAATTTGGACAAACCCCCGAAACTTTGCTAACTGTCTGTTAGAGTTGGAATAACCTGAAAATTGAAGTTCAGTCTCCTGAAGTAATCTAAAAGCACCTATAATAAATCACTGGATGGAGCAAACCGGTACTGAAAAAAAAAAAAAAAGTCCAGCACAATATGCTGACAGTTCTTTTGTGTCCCACATTTGCATTATTCCTTGGCTTCATATAGGCAATATAAAATATTTTTACTGTGCCGTGTGCTGTAAAATCTGCCCTAGTGCCCTTTAATATCAATATAATAATGGAGTGAAGTCCTTGCATTACAACTGTGAAGCTAGAAAAGGTACTGAGCTTGGAGCAATCCCTGAAATATGTAATACTGCTCAACTGCTAGTATAGGTTTAAGTTTGGAGAGGTCTCGGGGAAGCAAGGGAAATTGCCTGGGTGCAGATACTTGGGCTCCCCCTTTCTACACTCCATCACCTCCTGGGGACCGTTCTGTCTGTGCCTGGCCCAGCCTACGAGGGGATGGGGATGGGTATGGAGGAGAAAAGAAAGAGGCATTGGAGGAGCTAGAGCATTAACACGAATTTGGCGGCCCTGCTAAAGAAGAGACGGAGCATGCAGGAAAGAGGAAAGAGGATGAAGTTGTTCAGAGTTCGTGTATGTAAGTGCAAACATTTGAAGGCTCCTCTGTTTTGTTAATTCAAATGCTGTCACTGAATCACAGGCAGAGATTAGTATATAGCCTTGAACCAATACCATTAACTAGAGCAATATGTTTTCTTCCCACAGGTTGTAGGTACAATGTGTCCTTTTATTTTTCTAAGCTAGCTTCTAGGTGCAGCTGTGCGATGCTTTCACACTGCCTGGAGCTGAGGTGTTCCTGAGCTGTTATGCATGTATGCTTATAAATCATCCTTGCGGTTTCTACCCCAGTTCCTGGAAACCTGGAAGCTGCAAGTGTGAAAAGAGTTCAAACAGTTGCTCTAGTCCACTATTACTTTTTGACAGCATCAAATGCCACGCATTTGATTCTCTCTACTTGATTTTAGTGTTTTTATTTTTTTTTATCACTTATTTGAAGATCTGCTTAGGCCATGAGACAGAGAGGTAGATATGTTTAGCATTTTGTTCCAGGTGGTGTAATCTGAAATACACAAAATAAGTATTCACTTTTTTGGTTTCTGGAAAATGAGGTTGCATTCCTAATATTCTGATTGTGGGCCTTTGAAAAAAAAATGCAGTAAATACATAAATCAGAGTTCTAAAAAAACATTTTAATACTCTACAAAACACCAAAATTCTATATGAACCAGATGGTTTTTGGTGTATGACAGTCTGAACAGTCTGGTAAGTCTTCTGGGTAGAAAACAAAACACATTTTTTTCCTTTTTTTTCTCTAAGCATTTCAGGAGAACATGGAAAAATAGTCTTGCTTTGCTGTCATGATGAGAGTGTTCAGTGTAAAGAAGAGTACATTGAAGTAAAAGCTGTTAAAATAACAGCAAAAATGATTTTCTTCTGTAGCGCTCACCCCTATCCCCTATTCCCAACCTAGTGATAGCCAATTTTTGTGTTCAATTTTTTTTAGTACAAAAACGTCATATGCAGAAACCTCAGCAACCAACCTTTTCTTGATGGATTTTTTTTTTAATAACTTTAGTGATAGGTGTAGAACGAGAAATGGCTGGGGGGCTGGATGTGGGAAGTGTTTTAATTTTTGTAATTTATTTTGTAATTCTGTTTTTATGCCCTTGGCACTACACGCTAGCATTTTTTGTATTTAGTGAAGAATCAAGTAATAAAAATTTATTATTTATCTGGAGACTTTTTTAGACAATAGAATCTGAAGAAAAAAATAGGACATGACATTTAATTCTGGATAGATGTCATATGTGTTATCATAGTCTTCGAAAATTAATCACGAACTCATCTTTGCCAACATATAGATTCATGCATAGATATGGTATAATTAATACATCTCAAGCTACAATACTAGCTTTTGGCAGTATTCAGTGACTAAAAGGTTAATAGTTGGAAATTCAGGTATGAATGTGGTTCTGTTCTAGCTGTAGCTTTTGGTGCAGTAATGTGTTTTTGGCTCTTAGGCTGCCTCGGTAAATGGAAGGCTAGTGCTTTGGATATTTTGTTTATCTAGATGTATACATACTGATTGGACAGCTGTCAAAGCATTATTGTGTGGGCTTTTAAAAATCTGGCATGAAAGGTAGCCTCTTTTAATCTCCTGTGCTGGCTCCCATGGAGGAGTTGCTGCATTACAGTGGCGTGCGGTGCATGCAAAGCGATCCTATTAGGCAGTGCAGCGTGAGCGGGCAGCAGAGAACTGGTGTCTTTGCCAAGGGCTTTTTGAGCAAACTGTTCATTTTTGTTTGCTTCCTTTCACTGTGTTGTCATCAGCTGAAAACTCTCAGGTGCATCACTTAATGTCTTATGTAACCTCAGGAAGTTTTAAGGTCTGGAAGGGTCTTAGGAATCACAAATATTCCTAGAGTGTAAACACAGGAGGAAAAGGTGGCTCAAAGACTTTTTTCCCCCCTAGCTTTCCTATTTGACCGTAAGAGTAGTGACAGTGAGAATGAGAGTGGCCTAGTGGAATTTGGGCCATTCTTCAATGAAGCAAAAGTCTGTTAAGGCCACCGTAAGCCCATATCAGAATAAATGTTAGGGGTGGAAAGAGGAATCTGAGGTCAGAGTAGGGAGTCTCCATCCTGGACATGCCATGGAGCCCAGGAATGTTTCATGTTTGGGATGATAGGTTAAAAAGAGGACTAGGCTGCAGCCTTCCTCACACTGTCTCCAATGTCCTTCTGAAGCAGATACCAATTTTCCAAAGTTTTAGTGCTTCTGTTGTCCCAGAATCAGACACCCTGAAAGCAGCTGCAGGAAAGTAAAGGAGTAGGAGAAAGGGGCTGATAGCAAGCACCACATCTGAAGAGCAGACCTGCTACCAAGTTGCCTTGTCTGGAAATCTTGCCCCGTGTTTTTAAGCTTTGCCTGTCCTCAACTCCTACAGGAAAACATCTAAGGAAGAGTGCACTGGAGCTGTAGCACAGCTTTGGCAAAGGCATCTTTTTTCCTGCAGACATTTAATACTGGATGAAGCCCTGTGTAGCGTAACATGGGAGGTACATTGACTTTGGCAGGACTTACGATCCTGCAAGTTGTAGCACTGAAGCGGGCTTATCAAGATTTAGTCCCCTTTTAGGCATGCAGCGCGTGTTCAGCTCCTGCCTGCACTGCTCACAGCTCCTCAGCAAACTGAAAGAAAGGGCAAAGGCAATGAGGTCAGGAAAAAATGCTCTGTATTGGCAAAATTCTGTTTCTGACATTTAATTTCATTTTCCAGGTTTCTTTTAAATGCTGGCAACTTTCTCAATTAGAAATCTAGTCTACCTTACAAAACCACTTGCATTATATCTTTGCTGGGCTATTCGTTTATTTGGTTTTGCAAAGAGTTGACTATCAAAACAAAAATGCATTGTTTTTTTTTCTGGCAAAGAAAAAAGGCAGAATTTTTTTTTTTTAAGTAATAAATCTCACTGCCAAATATTTCCATAGTTATCAGAATGACTTTTCACAGAATCACAGAATGGTTAAGGTTGGAAGGGACCTCTAGAGATCATCTAGTCCAACCCCCCTGCTCCAGCAGGGACACCCAGAGCACGTGGCACAGGGCGGCATCCAGGCGGGTCTGGAAGATCTCCAGAAAAGGAGACTCCACAACCTCTGTGGGCAGCCTGTGCCAGGGTTCTGTCACCCTCACAGGAAAGAAGTTCTTCCTCACATGCAGATGGAACTTCCTGTGTTTCCATCTGTACCCATTACCCCTTGTCCTATCACTGAAATTTTGTTAGATTAAATCACCTAAAAAAAACCTGTATATACTCATATGAATTAAAAAAATAGTAATAAGGAGAGGAAGGAAAAATTGATGACTCTTATCTCTGTGAACTTTCATGGTAATTGAGAAACCTTTCTCTTGGCAAGTGAGATGATGAACCAATTGTTAATTAAGTGGTCAAGAAAAAAAGTAGCTGAACAAGGAGGATTTGTGAAAGCTTAATATAGAGAAAACCATCACTGTGATCAATCTTGTCTGGTTTTGACACCTTAATTAATAGATATGTTTGGCAGCATGAAGAAAGCTCAACTGCTGGTGAAAGGTGCAGCTGAGCTTTTTGTTACAGTTGTTTGGGAACAACAGCACCGAAGGAATTGGGAGCCATCCAGTTTCTGCTGGGAGGCGAAAATTATATGTATTGCAATGCAGGTATGCATGGATCAGGAGGGGCTCATCTGAGCAGGCGCAGAGATATCAGCTGTTGTGGTGGGACGATTGGCTTTGGAGAACTCTGATCTTCCCTTGCAACTCTAAGTGGTGTTCCATGTGATCCTACGCCAGCCATTCGGCCATCCAGAGCCTCTGGTTTCCATCACAGCCTTTGCCTCTCTTCTCTGACGTTTAATTTATTTAGTTCACCAGTTGTCTTCTTCCCTGAAGAGGAATGTGATGATCAAAAATCATGATTGTGTTGCAGAAGAGCTCAGGTTACTGAGGGAATGATGACTTCATGAACTGTGGAGGAATGTGAAAAAACTCAGGTCTTGCTGGAAAAGTTCCTAAATTTAGTTTTGGCCAAGATATTTAAAATGAGCTGCCTTTAATGAAATGTCTAAGGGGTAAGTGGAAGAGGAAGTCTTATTAGTGTCGGGGAAATTGCCATCCCTGTGTTGTTTGGCTTTAGTTATATAATAAATAATGTATTCTACTAGAGCAGAAAATAGGTTTTTCTATTTGGTTGCTGAACGACTTATTCAAAATCCATAACTTAAGAAGACTCCTCCCTTAACATTTTTATTTTCTTTGACTCAATGATTCCTTTGATTTTTAGAGATTAATTCTTTTGTTTCTGATTAAATTTAGGTTAGTTTTGAAATAAAAAAATGTTTCACAATGAAGAATTTTTTGTTGTTGTTGTTTAGAATATGTTGAAATGCAATATTTCAGCATCTTTGGAAACAAGATGCTCTTAGAAAATTTCACAATGAAATGTGCACTGTTCCCAAATCCCTCCTGACTTTTTTTGTTTTGTTTGGTTGTTTTGTTTTGTGGGAAATTCCCACTAAATGGGCTGGATTCAGAAATAAAAGTTGGTTTCCCTGTCACAGCCTTTTTCAATGAATTTGTTATTCACAAAAATTGTTTTCATCTGACTTCAGTGGTATTCTTTGGAAAATGCTTATGTTCCTTGGAGAATTCAGAGGGAGCAAAAGAACCCAAGTCACCTCCACGGTCGCTGTGGCTGATCCGTTGCCTTCCCTTATTGTGTTTGTAACGTTTGGTTCCAAAACAGGGGGCTGTAAAGAGAGTTGTTCAGGACTGAAAGTAAATAACAATTAGAAAAAAATCACATCCTGAGAAAGGAAATTGGCCCATCTTAAGTTTATGAGTAAGAACTTCATTGTGAATCCTAAAGTCTAAAACCAAAGAAAAAGCCCTCCTGAAAAACCCGTTGAACACCATCTGCTCATGTGATCCCTTTGATGGGAATCTGCAAGTTAATCAGTGGAGTAAATAATTTTTTTCTTTTAAGTAACAATTACAAATGGATAGTTATGTTCCTCTGGAATAATTGGTGAATATGTTTTGAAAATAACTCTTTCCAGTAAATAAACTAGCATCAACCAGTAACTGCTTAGTGGCTGGTAAGTAGAAGCAGCGTCCGAAAGTGGATAGATAGACTCAAGAGAGAGATCATTATAGTACTATTATTTAATATTTATGCTGTTTAGTCTGGAGAAGAGAAGGCTTGAGGAGATATAACAACCTTAATATAAGTGAAAGGCTTTTGCAAAAAGACAAAGCATATATTTCTCTTCATTGTTTAGGCAATGAGGGAGGTGAACTCAGGCAGGGGAGAATGAAGATGGAGGTGGTGTAGCTTAAGAGTTCCTCATGCTCCATTATGGCCCCTTGCCCAGCCTTCAGTACATCGTTATCCCAGTTGTGCTGGCATAACTCTGTAAAGACAGAGCAGGTTGCTGAAATGATCCAAGTTTAAGGAAAAAAAAAATCTCATCTGAGTCACCAAAATCCAGTGGGCGGAGATGATTTTGAAGCGGTCAAACGGAGAGGCCCTGGATTACCCTAGACTCTTGAAGGGGACCTGACTCTTTTTTTTAGTGAGTGCATAACTGCATCAGGAATCCAACACTTGGTATAAATTGTCAGATTTCTGGAGATGGGAAAATGTAATCCGCTGAGGCTCTGACTCAGTGGCTTCAGTAAGAATTTTACCATGTTCCTTTTTCATGAAGGCCATCACCATGCCAAAGCAGTTTTGAACCTTGAGCATGATGTGAAAAAACTTTTGAATGGCTGTTATAGCTCTATCCAAGGTTTAAGAAACTGATGTTCTGTATATTGTTAACTAACATTTCTTATGCTCTTCCTAGTGTAAAAGGAGAAAGGTCCTTGGTAGATAAGGCCCAGGAATGTGTCAATAGTGAGATATCTTCCTACTGAATAAATGGGTCCTTGGTAGCATGGTTGTGATACGGTGACAGTCTGTCATGAGCAAAATGCCAAGGCTGCTATCAGTCCTTGCCTTATTTGCCTAATTCTATTGGTAGAGCTCATTTTGGTGTGTGAACACTACATAAATTTGATTCATCTTCCAGGCAACACCCTTGAACAGATGTGCTAATCGTTATATTTCACATCTGATTTTGAAAGTCAAAGTGCAAAGCAGAAGTATTTAATCATCTTATCTGTGGTCCATTTGATTTGTTATGGACAGAATTGCATATAGTGCTGAAAAGTTATTTTTATGTGTATTAGGTATACATGTTATTTTATAGCTATTAGTATTTTCACTAAAAATAGAGGTGAGCTCAATTTTTCAAATGAAAAATTTAAAGCTCAATTCTTAAATGAAATTTTGATCCTTACACACATAAAACATTTCATATGTCAGAAGCAATGTATTTTGGTGGATCTACATCTATCTACAGTGATTTTTTTTTCGAAAAAATTTTTTCCAGAGGAAATTTCAAAATCCCTCCCTTCCGTTGTGATTGGGAGTGATTTTGGTTTTGTTTCAATTTCCATGGCAACAGAAATTTTTATTTTCTGTCAGGCTCTGCATGCAGAAATCTGATTTCACTGTGGTCTTTTGAATACATCAGCTTGCATTTTTATTCCTGCCATTATTTTGTACCTCCTTCCTTAACCCTTTAACTGTATTTACTTCAGTGGAATCCATTCTGTTTTTCCTTAGATGGGACAGCCATATTTTTCATATTTTCTTTTTTTTTTATTTTTATATATATAATTTAATTGAATATGATGATATGGTGAATATAATGACAATTTATACTTTTAATGTAAATCCGTTTCTTTCCTTACAGAACACTATTCCATTTTGAGTGATTGCTAAGCAGAAAACTTATTCCAAATCTGTTACCAAGGCTGCATAATATAATCTCCATTCTTTAGCATTTTTAAATTATGATTTCACTTTCTTTATTATTATTATTATTTTATACTTATACATCTTTCTTTGTTTGACCAGCTGATCAGCCAGTCCATGAGTGTGTTTGAAGTGTGCTTTATGAATAATGTAATGGCTACAAAATCATTAAACTCCCTACTAAATGTCCTGTAATATTGAATCAAATATTTCAATTAATTTCTGAAGAGATGCCAGACTTCTAAAGTCTGCGGTTTATAACGCTTCATCATCTGCTGTGTGAAAGATGAATTCTCATTGTATTTAACACTGATCTCACTTGTGCCCTGGAACTGTTCATTGTAAATGCTATAAAGCTTGAATATGCCTAGGTTAAATTTAAGCAGTTACTTAAATCTGAGTGAAAAAAAAAAAATCAGGGATGTGGTGGTATTCTTCTAAGTCCCCAAAACTCCTCCCTGCTATTGCCTTTCAACATAAGCCAAAGTAAGGCAGCACTCATAATTCCTGGCCGCGCATATCTGCACTCCTTCCTCTCTGATTAGAGGAGATAAGAACAAACCACCCGATATGTGAGTGATTGGCAGCAGGACAAGGCCTGGGGTGAATGAATGAGGCAAAACTTCGGACACTTCTTTACTACCACAACTGTTCAAGAACCTTACAAAAGATTTTAAAAAGCTGGTGTTCTGGGAATAGTGACTTTGAAGGGTACCACCTTTGGAGGAAAGCTGTTTCCAGCTGCTTGTTAACTCTTCAGAGAATGTTCTGCTGGTGAAAGGTAACTTTAATTTCATTAAAGCACTAATAACATTTAGCTTCCAGCGCACTCTATTTGGACAGTTATCTGCAGTCTTTCCTATTTGTAGGCTTCTTCTGTATTTATCCAAGTCATGGGTGTAATAGCACTCATTATTAATAGATATTTATATCATGTAGACTTTCTTGATACTGAAAGAATGGTGTTTTCCACTGATGTTGAGATATGAGCTTATTAAGGACTCTGTACTCCTATTTGAAAGTCATAATAAAACCGATCTTCGTTTTTTTCCATCAGTGGACTATAAGCAGCTTTTATTCTTCACTAGCACAGATATTGATATTGAGATTCAATCTTCATATCTTAGCGTGCACTGAGCAAACCTATCATGTTGCTCAGCTGATTTGAGAGTTCTTTTGCTTATAGATGAATATTTTTGAGACTGTATCTATTTATGACTTTATCCCCTTGTGAATGGTTACTGCAGATCATCTGTTGCTGGTTCAGAAGTATCAGCTAATCCTACAGGAAACAGAGCATGGGCAAAACTCAATGATCTCTTTGTGTGGGAAAATGCATGATCTTGTTCATTATGGGCTTCAGGCAGCAGAAACTAGTGAAACTGGATTCTAGTTTATGCCTTTGTAAAGATTTGAAATAACTTTTTCTAAATTCTGAGGGTGCAAAGAAACAATTTTTGAAGCATTTATTCCAACTTAGTCAAAAAAACCCTCCTAAGAAACATAGCAAAGTCACTTACAATCTAAAATCAAATGTCAGCAAAAATATATTGCTCAAGTTTGCTGGAGTACCATGATTTTTAATGCTTTATTTTCATGTCTTGATACTTCCAATATCTTGACACTTCCAGTAGGGAGTCTTCAATTAATTCTTGAAACCAAGAATTTTCATTGAGTTTCAGATTAAATGGACATCTTTAATATATATTGTGGATTTTGGAATTATTTCTATCAGAATATCCTCACTTATTCTGGACTTTTCCATAAAAATAGTATTAGAAGTAGATTGGAAAGTGGTGACCTCCTTTCCGAGCACATATTCAGATGACATTACACTTCCGCTCATTTTTGAGACAAAGTTCTCCATCTCCATGAAAATGTGCTTGTCTACTATGGGTAGATGGCCATTATTTTTTTTTTTTCCCCTACAAACCAATTGCAGGTATACCTAATAACAGCAGCCAAGTGGAAGATTTTCCCAGCATATCAGCTGTGTATAAATCTGACATGATCTTCATGATTATGAACATATTTCCTTGAAAATAAAAGAGTTTTGTTTAATACTGCATATGGCTTGTATAGCAGTATATATACTGCTATATGACTTGTTGATGCAACTGCTATTCTGGTAATAAAACTATAAACTCAACTGCATGTGCTAGCAGAAATCGTGCTTGAAAACATCTGAAGAATTTTGTATAGATCTTAAAATCCCCAAAGATTTGTTCATCTGTGTTTGTTTTTGTTTCTGTCTTACTCTCCATGTGATAGGTTTGTTGTCAGATTTAGTAACATAATCCACTGTATTTCAAATTAAAGTATAGTTGAAACTCAGTGCAATGATTTGGCAACTAAATAATTCATCTTATTTTTCAAGTTCATTTATGTATTAAATATTGGTATGAAATTTGGTTTCTTATAAATGTTTTAAAATAAGCCTAATCAGAAATACAAAGTATCATATTAATTCAGACTACTTAGAAATGAGAAAAGATTCCTTATTATCATTTCATTCTTTTTCTGGATTGCAAACTTTTCACTGAAACTTTTTACCTTTAAGGTTTCTGATTTTGTAGTTTACCATTTTGATTCAGATTACCAGAAGGTACTCCTAAGAATGTATGATGTCTGTGTTCTTAGGTTTCTCAGAGGTATTTCACTTTTCATTTTCTGATACGATAGAAGCAAGCAGTAGTTTTACTGTGTATGGCAAATAACCTTTTCTTTAAAAAAGGAGTTTTTTTTTTTTTTTTTAAATATACCCCTTTTCTACTAACTGTTGATAGCAAGGGCAGTATAAAATTTTCTGAAACATGATAATGAAATACTTACAGGACTTCTGGGAGAACTCTTCCAATGCCTGAGAAGCAATGTGAAGGAAGAATAATGTTATTTGCAAGAATAGTATATTTCAGGAAAAAATGATCTATATTAAAGTGATTGCTGTTCTCCTGTAAATAAGCTGCCAATACTCTAATTTTCCATAAAAATGGTAGAAACAGGAGACTCTCTGTTTCATGATCAGATATTCAAAGGGTATTTCATATGGCTATTCTTGCTCTTGGCCTCAGTGTCAGTGAAGACTTTGTACTTGTCAATGAAGAGGGCACAGAAAGGTTATGCTGCTATGGGAATTTCTAGAAGCAGTTTTGTGGGAAAATTTGGATAGACTGCAGCCCTGGTGGCTGTCAAGGATGGGCGGATGTGCTACTATCAGCAATAGGAGACCTGATACGGGCTCGGGCTGGAGCAAAGCCAGACTTGAGGACCCTGTTTGAGTCCTCAGAGTCCTCAGACGTGTACAGGAGCGAGGTGAAGAGTTCTTCTCCTCCAAGCTTGAAGAACAGCAGGATGCTTCTCCTCAGAGGCTGCTAGCAAAAGCAGAGCTTGCCTGGTTCCTGGCCAGAGAGAGGTCTTTTGGGGAGCTGTGAGGCGGCTTTGAGAAAGACATGGGAGCCCAGGCCTCTACCAGGCCAAAGAGCAAGAGCTGGGGACACAGGGCCAAGTGGTGAGGGGAGCTGCTGAACCACTTTTTCCTCCGGTAAGGACTTTTTGGATGGGGAGGTGTAGTCTAGAGCCAAGTAGTGACTTTCTGAGTTAAATTTGCAATAACTCTATGACATACAGGTTTTTAGAACTTCACTTGTTTACTGCTATTTACACTAGAAGAATTTCTTGCTTTTCTTTTCTGTTGCAAATATTCTCAGAGATCTACCAAAAAAAAAAAAAAAAAAAAAAAAAAAGCAAGAATGGCAAGTGCAAGGAAAGCTATTCACAGCTATGCTCAGTGAGCTCCTGTATCCCCGCACCACAGGCCTCTCTTGTCCTCCTGTTTCTGTTCTGCATGGATAAAATGCTGCTAGTAAAGCTGCATTTGGAATGCCCCGTTGTTGCAGGTTGCTGTGATCCCTGCCACTTTCCTGGAGGTAACATCAGCCCAGAGAGCGTGTTGGCTTTTGCAGGAAAGGGCAGTGGTGGGATGCAGCTTACCTGCTGCATGCCTCGGCCTCCCTCCTTCACTGAGACTTATCTCCAAAACTATTTTGTCTTTTTTCACCCACCACTGCATGGCATAGTAGCAGTCAAAACAGCTTTCGAGCTGTTCTTTTACTTTGTTACCTGTGACTTCTGGCTTTCATAAAACCACAGATTCATTTTGTCTGGTCAGAAATTTATTCCTTTTTTTTTTTTTTAAATCTGCAGTGCTGGGAACCTACCTGAGTCTTGGAAATGCATCTGGCCCCACTTTCAAATGACATATTGTTTCATTTTTATTTAACAGGAGCAAGTATGAGCCTCTAAATCATAATTCAAATTTTATGCATCACAGTCCAAGTAGTAGTTACTCATCCCTGGTCTCCTAATTCTCTCCCCTCCCCAAAGCACACACTGGCACAGTTCTGTAACTGTGAGTCTGCTCTAAGTTTTCCGAATGATATTATCAGACCTGAAAGACTGTGCAAGGGAAACGTTTGCTTCCTTCCATGAACTCCTATTTGCATGCACAAGCTCTCCTTGTGAGTGCTGAAGATAAATTTTGTTGCTGATGTTGTCAGCAAAGCTCTCTTTGGGCCTGGTGATTGCCGTTCTTCGCAAGGTCCTTTTAGCTGCGTAGATAGCAATATGAGACCTGGAACGTGCCTGACAAGTTTCCTCTTTGGATCAGGCAGCCTTTTTCATTAGTTTATATTAATGTTTGTGAACTTCCCAAGGGTTTCTCAGCACAATTAACCTAATTTGAAGAGTTAAAAAAAAGATTGAAAATACCTGTATTTAACATCTTTTGAATACCTTAGGTATTCATAGTAACACAGAGCCTAAATATATTTATTGGTAAGTGGGCTGAGTTCATTAGTCCGCCTTGTTATAGCCTAATGGCTTTCAATTAACTTTTGCCCACCATGGTCAGCACAGAGTCACAGCGAAGCTCTGTGGGAGGCCAGAGAACATCACAGAGAAAAAAACAATCAGTCACGTATATCAGCAAAACAAATGCAAACTATGTTCTGTATTAGTCATAGTCTGAACTGTGGCAAGGTGGGGGCAGAGCAGGGATCACTGACCTGTCTGAAATCTTTGTACCATGTTCTGGGCTCACCTGCATCTATTAGGAGAAAGTGTTTGCTTTAAGGTATTCTTTAATGAGTGCAATTCCTTGTAGAGTGCATTAACTGCCAAACTAGCTTTGAATGGCTTACTAACGTAAATATCAAATATGAGACTCACAGTGACTGGCAAATAATCCTTTATACACCCTTCACTTTGAAAAAAAAAAAAAATCAGTCTATGATAGAGATAGAAAAAGAAGTTAAGAGATGTAGCAACTTCAGTGATGAATGAATTGCATAGTAATACATTTGTGGATTGCATTTGGTATAGTTGATGGCTATTGACATGTACATGGTTTATCAATAAAAGCAGCAAAATATTTTGTTATTTGGGGTCTCTGAGACTTATTGAAACAGATATTCTAGGTTAAACATAGTTTGTTTGGCTTATTAGCAATTTAAACATATAACAGGATGGAATAAACTTGTCTTTGCTGCTCCTTACCTCGGCATTGTATGACTTTCAGATTGAAAGTCTGCAACCTCCTCTATCAGGGCAGTTGAGGTTTGATATTTATTAGCCTTTCAGTCTAACAGTTAATGCAATTTCTGCAAAAGATTTTGGGCTGTTTCCAAACGTCTATCTATGGAAAGGAACAGAATTATTTTGAAAACAAATATTTGAAGTGATTGGAGTGTTTGCTTTTGATATGCAGCATCCAGATTTTTAATAGCACTGTTAAAATGCTTTTACAGAGACACACCGCTCTATGATGCTGATTTCCTGCTCATCTCTAAGCAAAAGATGTTTTGAATCAGGTTACTTACAGCCTGCTCCAGAAGGACACTGTGTATCAGTAGGCACAAAAAAAACAAAAACAACAGCAACAAAAAAACCTTCTCAATTATTTTAATGTTGGCTAGTGTATCTCACGTTCATTAATGCGTCTATCACTGGACAAGAAACCAAACCACATTTTATGTTGTCCTTTGGATTACTGGATAGGAGCTGGACTTGCACTGTTATCAGTTAAAATTTGAACTAATGACCCTTTGTACGAAAGTAATGTTGTACAACAGTATCTTCCTTTCTGTGGACATAAGAGAGATTTTCTTGAGCAGCTGGATATATTAGTATTCATAACTGAAGTAGGTGATTGTGATTGTTTCTTGGTGCTGAATGAAGCAAGATATCATAAAACCAAAATGCAAAGCTTTTAGCTGTACTGTCAGCTAGTTGGAAATGAACATCTCCTTAACTATGCTGGATATAAAATTGCACAAAACAACTAACTCATCTGCCTTCAAAATGAGATAGATTCTCCCAGAAGATGGCAGTGCACTTATGAACAGTGTTCTCCTAACAGCTTTGCAAGCCATATGACCTATAGCTGTTTTTTTCAGTAACATGTTCAATAAACAAACAAGTAATAAAAACAGCTTTATTCGAGTGTGGATGCAAATGCAACTTTTGGTTTTGAAATCTGAAGTAAATGTCAATATTCCACAAAAGTCACCTGTCCTACATGGACTGAACATGTTTGTAAGGGTTGGCAACTTACTTAGCCTTTTAGTACCTCTACCATCAGGATGACAATCCCTTTTCCATGAGATTCTTTCACATAATCCCTATGAAAAATCCACTGACTAAATCTAGAGCTTTAAAATGTGTCTCAGTGCTTAAAGGGTGAAAAGAACAAATCAATAAAGGGTAATGGTTGCTAAGAAGTGGATGAAGTTATATGATTTAAAAGTCTTGCTGGGTTATGTTTTTTCTCCACTGTTTTCATGCTGAAGAATTTCTTCATTTAGACAGAGATCAAAAGCAGATGTTCAGAAATATCAAAAAGTGCTACTCCTGCATTAGTTCCAGTCTAAGAACAATTAGTAACTGATGCAAATTTAGGGATATTGCTAGTTCAGTTTCCAAAACAGTAGTCTGAATGCAGATTTTCAAATATGTAATCAGAGCTGCTTAACCTTTTAGAAATTAATCCACAGCTTATCGTTTTATCTATCTCAGAAATAGCAGTGGGGAATGCTAATTTTCGTTTTTAAAAGCCTGTCTAAATCTGTATCTAGTTTGCAAATAAAACCTGTTACCTGTTCTGCAGTGCTTGTCTTTTGAACTGTTTGATGTGAATATTTCTATGTACAAACAAGCCCTTTTTTGATGTTCATGCATAAAAAGATGTTTGTGAAGAGGGAATACAGAGAGGGCTTTTACTCATGTGGCAACAATGCTTATAGGTAAATTTTGGAATTGAGCTTTTCTGCAAATGTTCTGTCTTGACCAGGGCTACCACCAGTTAGGTAAATAATGCTTAAATATTTATGCTCTGTAACTTAGATTGGAAAAAAAAAAATCTCATTTGTAACCCTTTATTTATTTTTCCATACAGCAAAAATGCACTGGCAGCAAAAAATACTAAAAATTGCAGATGTTTCTTTAACATAAAAAAGAGATGAAAAATGATTGTGTAGTATCCTTGTTCTGCAGTCAAATATAATTGCATATTCTTGTCCTACTGCTTAGATATTGTGAGTGCTAATTTTACTCAATTAACATGAGCTGCATCATTTCCTTTGCACAAAACACACAAAAAAACACAAGAAATTAAAAAAGTCTGTTTTTTCTTTTCACTTAGTTTCCATTTTGATCCTTTAGTAAGTCATATATGACTGTATGATACATTATGGTTTTTTTGCTTGTTTGTTTGTTTGTTTGTTTTTAGATTTCTACTCCTTTTTAAGAGTATGTTTTTCTTCTTCATAGAATGAGTATCTTTAGTTTCTTCGAAGACTCATATGTGATTGGACCATACCCTACTGGTTACTCATGACCATAAATACAATAAAATGGACTCTTCCCTAGGGCCTGGAGAGACACAGCAACACCTTCCCATTCAGATGGTAACAGAGCTGTCTAGCACATCCTGAATGGACAAGATCACAAGCAGTAAGTGCCATAAAGGAGGCAACAGTGACAGATTTGATTCTGTTATGCATTCACTTATAGAACCTATTAGGAATCCCATTTCACCACCTAATAATTTACCTTTCACTACTGGCAGGCATCATTCTCTCATGTCAAGAGGTTAAGAGGAGACTGACACTAATTCACATGCTCTCCCCGCTGGGCCCTGCCACTCCAGTCATGATTTTTATGATCCCCTCATGATTCAAACTAACCATAACTGAGCTTTTGGGTTTTGTGCAGCTCCACAGACTGCTCCTTATCACAATGGTTGACATTTACTGTTGCCATTGTATAATATGGAATATCATGGTGAATAAATGCTCCTGCTTGCTCTTTCCTTGCTTCTACTGTGTACGCTCTCAATAAAAGTGAAATTTATCACTAGACAAACTGTGCAAATATCTCAGCTGACTTTCATGATAATGCAAGCTACCTCAGCAACAATAAAATATTGACATTTCACCTTTTGTTATCTATTTATTTTGCTCTCTATTTCTAAGGGAATTCTCCATCTTTAATGTGACTTCTTGAGGTACAGCCAACTGGCAATCTGGTGTAGCATAGGACTATCAAGCCAAATTCTAGGACTGTTACATGGGCGAATGCTATTTACGTCAAAGGGAGTAAAAGCATTAAGTGAAAAGCAAGCAAGGATCAGAACATGTGGCCTAAGGCAGATAAGGGAAATTTTACTAGGATAGAATGATCATGTAGAGAATGACACCTTAGTCAAGGCCTTCGGAGACCCAGTTGGAAGAAAACAATTTTGGCTCAAAACTTCTCTCTCATCACTTTACTTTCCGCAGTTAGTGTTTGAGTGTTTGAGATCACACAAGTCTCAACTGAGTGTCTCGCTGGCTGATAAAGGGTCTGTGAGGCCAAAGAAAAGTTAGGAAATCAGATGGAAAATCTTCACCTAACTAATCCTATTATTATCATAAATGGCCAGTGCCAGACTGGTTTGTGTTGACCTGTCTCTTCTGTTGCTGTAGTCTCACAGCCTGCTTCTCATGCTCTATTCCAGTGCTGAGCAGCACCAGGCATCCCCCTGCAGCCTGTGTCCTGCAAAGCAGTTACTGGCGATCTTCTGATGTCAGACAGGGTAATCTGAAGGTCCTGTGAGGAAAACCAGTTCCTTGCTTAACGCAGCTGCCCTTCTGCACATGCAAGAAAATCATATTGGAAGCAATGTGTGAATTTTGTGGGTAAAGTGACTTGCAAGCCCTGAGCTGCCACATCTGTGTATCAGAAATGAGAGCCCAGAAGCTGTCACTATGCCTGTATGATGTGTTCTGTATAGATGCCAAGAAGGTCTTCAGCACCTGCTAAATAGAATATCTTGGAAGACAGTGATCATCGTCTGCAATAGACAGAAAATTCAGAGATGGATTCAGGCTAGGGCTACTTCAGAAAGACCTGAAAGAAAAGTTAGTGGAATGTTAGTGAGTCTGAGTTTAAGCTTCTTGAAGTATAGTGACATGAAGCAGATGCAAAAAATCAGACCTTAGTGAAGGAGTGTAGGCTCCCCTGAGCCATGGGACTTGACAGTCTTGATCCTAAACATGCACCCTCCTCCTGAAGGCCATATGAGCTTAGGACTCAATAGGAAATGTGGATGTTTCTAAGTCAAAAGACTACAGTGCAGTGTAGGCAACTAAATCATTTTAATGGCTGTTTTACATTCTTAATATCACTTTCATTTGAAGCCTAAAATTTTAGTGTTATAAATAACTCTCAAGTTAATATGATTTCTTGTCTTTCTCCAGCAATTTGCCATTAGATTTGAATAATTTGAAGTGTAGATATATTGGAGTTGGAAGGAATATTGCATTTTTGATAGGGATTTTTCGTTCTAAATTCTCGTATCATGGCCTTTACTAAATTGTTGCTAAGACAAAATACCAGTCCAATCTCTGAAACCAACAATGCTTTTGTAAGTTTTGCAAATGAAAAATAATGCAGTTGCAGTTTTCTTCTTTGGGTTGAAAGCAGAGAGTTTTAAAAAGGAGGTATATCAGAATATTCTGATTGAAATATCCTCCATAAAAGAAAAAAGGGATGATTTTTGCCAATAAAAGTCTACATGCTCATACTCACACTCTTACTTTTGCGTACATGTATTAAAATGTATATGTATGAATTAATACCTGTGTGTTAAATTAATTGACTTAGCACATGTGCATAAAGTAAGCTTCTGTTCTTAAGCACCATCCTTCATTTCTCTCCATTTCATATTAATGGTTTGATAGAAAGTTTTTGGAAAATTTAATATCCATACGTAGTATCCATAATGTTCTTGTTCCACAATGCTAATGTATGTGGTGTTCACTATGCATGTTATTGTAGTAGTAATTATTGATACTGGAATAAAAAGTAGTAATTATAGACAATGCAAAAAATATTGCCTTATATTGACTTTTTTTTTCTTTTTCTTTTTTTTTTTTTTTTTAGTGATAGTAATATATTGATAGTTATGTACAAGAGATTTTGGGGAAAGGAGAAATTAAAAGAGACGGAATTTCTACATAACCAAAGGCAATTTTGTGGTGGAGTGATAGTGGAGTGATAGACATAGTGATAGACAGGTACCAAAACGGTTTTATAGATCTTCAATTCTTCTAAGATGTTCTGGTGTTTTACACATCATGTAATTCTTTCTCTGATGGTTTGCATACCTCAAGGAATGAGGAGAAAGAAGTTTCTTACATTTACCAAGGATGCCTCAATATTCTAATCCATATTTTACAAGAAAGGTAAGCCTATTTTGCAGACCTTATTTGATTAAAGAAGGAGTGGAGAAAGATATATGTAAACTTGAGACCATCATCTTCATATAACTGGCCCACTGATACAATGTTTGTTAACCAGACATTTTGGCAGTAAGCCAAATCTTTTATTTTCAAAAGGGGTTTGATTAACATCACCACCCAAAGAAACATCTTTTTCCCAGATATTCTTGGGTCATATCAGCTATTGGCTTCCAGCAATGTTCAAAGGGTTTTATAACTATCCAAAACTATTTTTTTTACCCTATTCCTGGAAGGCAGTAAAATAGGGAAGGGAATGAAGATGAGTGATTTTCTGCCACTGAAACTCCAGCTACATCGAGTCCTGTGAGGGAATCCATGGTACTGGGAGGATTACTGGCTAAGTCTCATTGAGTGTTTCCTGTCTGTGACCTTAGATAGCAGCTGGAAGATAAGAACCTGCTACTTTATGAGTCAAGTCAGATTTTCTGCCTTTTTCCTGAGAAGTTGTCTGGAAGGAGCTGTGGTGATAGCTAATGGCAGAAGATAAGCAAATGACTAGTGTTTTCAGAAATATCAAGAATGTAGAGATAGGTTTTCTATCTCTAAAATGCTGCCAGTATTTCTTAATGGTAGTCATAGGAAGGTACAGAGAAGGGCAAATGGGGAATGAACACTGTTGCTCATCTTACAAAATTGGTTTCTGTTAAGCAACCATTATATCTTGATTGAATAGGTCCTGGCAGGTGGCACATCCCTCCTGGTGTGTAATTTGGTGCAGTAGACACACTACCCACACGTTGCGTGTTACATACTACCACCATGTTACACACTAGCAGAAGAATCGTGCGCTTGGAAAATGATCATCTCCAGGTAAGCAAAGGTGATTACTGCCTTCAACTAATACCTTTGGTAGACACGGACAAAGTGAAGGTACTCCTTTTTGACGTATCACAAAAGCTGGCCCAGTACAACAGAATATATTGTTACTACCATTTTCCAGGAGCCACGCTGTGCAATTCACATATTTTGAATTTTTACGTAAGTTTTGAGATAAATGATGTTTGATACCTAGTAGCCATGTATACAGAGAGACATTGCATCTTATTTAGTTAGTGAGGCATTGGTTAACAGGAGGACACCACAGAGTTTGTTAACATGCATCCAAAACTTTCTCTCATTAGCACTGCTTGAAAAACTACTCTCTTTGTCTCACAGGATACAGTTCCCTTTGTACCACATCTTGCCCCTGTTAATATCACTGTCATTAACTCTTTATGTTAATGCACACTTGGCTAAGGCTACTTTATGACTGAAAAGTGTCCACTGGTTTCAATAAAAGATGCTACTAAAGAAGGTGAAAACATTTCTTAAATTGTTAATTAGCAATCTGCAGTGGAAATGTGATTTTAGTAGTTAGCTCAGGAGTTGAAACGACTATTGGATGATATTTCTGGCTTTTTTGATGGGTCACTGTTTGACAAACAATTAAAGCATTTACAAAGAGCAAATGGCAGTGTTACCCACTCTGCATGTCTAGTACATTCAGTGCGCTGTTTGAGCTCTGGATGCTGGAGCCGGTAGGATATCAGCTAAAAAGAGACCCTTATATGACTTCCTCTGAAATCTGTGAAAGGACAGTGGTGTTTTCCTACCTCCCTGTGATCTAGGAGACAAAAATGATTAATTATTGCAAAAGATGCTGACCTCCTCTGCCTAAGAGTTCACTATATGTGAAAAATAATCAACTAGCTCTTATAAATTGCTCCAAAATCCTAGGGTGATTCAGTGGAGGAATTTAGAGTGATGTTTGCTGCCTTCTGCAAACAGTGTCTCCCACTACTGAAATGTTCCTGCAAATCTTTATGCACATGCTTAATTTTAAGTAAGTGAATGATCTGTCTCTTTCAAGTCAACTGGACTATTTCTATTTGTGAAAAATGTAATGCCCTTTTATAATCTATAGATATCATCACTTTTTGCATATTCATATTCATTTTCTTCACAACCTGCTTGGACGCAGTCCTATGCCACGTGTGTGACACAGGTGACCCTGCATGTGCAGGGATGTTGGACTAGATGATCTCTAAAGGTCCCTTCCAACCTTAATGATTCTATGATTCTATACAAGAACATATTTATTAAATCAACTTAAATTCACACAGTGACTATTACTTGAAGCAAAGCATATTTTAAGGATATTTTTACAGAATGGTCATCATTTAATTATCATGGACATCATCTAACTCATTCATGAACGCATAGTTTCTTAATGGAACTCTTCAGCACAGTTTTATTCCAAAACAAAAGCATTACAAAAGATCCAGGAAGTCCTACTCACAGATAAATAGTCTTTTGCCCTAAACCATCCATAAAGGCAGAACATATTATAGTCTGTGCTTTATAGGCAAGTTGAAAACAACAGTAGTTCATCCTGAGTTTTTGTTCAACAGGTGAAAAGGAGGTAATAGGCAGAAATACTGAAGGTTAATAGTAATAGTAAAAAGACATGGGAGACTGTAAAGGAATCAGGACTATTTCCTTCAATGATAAAGCGAAGCCTGCCGTTGACTAAAATGGCAACTTCTACTACTACTACTAATCCTTGCTGTTAGGATTTTATCTTTGAGTTTAGGAAGACATGAACGTGAGCTCAGCCTATGAACACTTGTGTTCAAGAAGAACCCCAAATCATGGTTTCTTCTAAAAAAATCATGATTCTAACATTTTAGGGTAAATCTCTACAAGGTCATGGACTGGGTAATTACTGTGGCTATGTTGCTCTGTGCGCTGGTCCTTAGCCTGCAGATGCTGTACGAGTTTGTTCTCATTTGTTAATGGTGTGGTTCAGAGAGGGAAAGACCAGGGCACAGCCTGGTGTGATCCCACACAGCACAGCCACACCTCTACTAGAAAATCATGTCTACACCTGTGTCCAGGTTTAGCTGTGCATCATGTCCCATAGGGACCACAAAGCAGGTTTCTGCAACGTGGTCCCATACTGCTTTTTCTTACCACATGCACAGACAGCAGAGTGTGGGAGGGCTTTGCAGCCCCATTGCAAGGGGCCATAGAGGGAATGGGGGTGTGTGATGGCAGCTTTGGTTCCTTGCAGAGGGTAACGACTTCAAGATGCATACTGAAAGACACTAAATGCAATAGTATAGACTCTAGACCGGGGGACTTTTGATCATCTTTTAGCACAGAAAGAGAGAATAATAGACCATTTACATACTTTCCTATAGAAACTAATTTAATTATCTCCTTACCTTTTCATAGTCTATAGTAATAAAAGGAAAACTGAATAATTTTGATTATAAAAGTAACCATGGAATTACTTTAGAAGGATAGCACCATAACTTAAGATGATGCTAGATACCACCATCTATAAACCATCTCTCCAACATGTTTTCAAATTGCATGTCAACAGAGTCAATAGGTTTCTGCTATACTTTTTTTTTTTTTTTTTTATGATGGAGGGCTGTTTTTGTCTTTTTAATTTCCCTCAATTTTTAAAATAGTATTTTAACTTTAAAAGGAGCACTAGAACCATCTGGCTCCTACCGTTGTAGGCAAATAACATTTCTTCATGATTGATTATGCAACATAACCTCAGGTAAGTGTAGCATGACCAGTTAATTGAAAATTGCTTTCCATTTAGAATTTGTTCTGTGCTAGCCAATGATAAATAATTATTTCATATGGCTCATTTCACTTTAAACACTTTAAACACTCAAGCCCCTCACAGACTTTAAAAAACAAAGCTATTATTCTCTATTCCACAACTTCTCAATACTCTTTTTTGTTTCATTCTCCTATTTTATAGCTTTATTATTCAGACAGATGTGAAAGGCAGCCTATTTTATCTATGCTTCCTTATATCTCTGAAGATGGTTCTTTATTTGAAAAATATTAAGACAACAAAAAGAACTATTTGACTTCACTATTGTGGAGTGGGTGCTATAATCTTCAAAGGTACATTGTGTTTTCAGAGGAACTTAAATGATCATGTTAGTGCCTGGGAATGGAGAGCTATGAACTATGCAGAACAATCTAATTGAGTAACGGAAATGTTACAAAATTTGCATATGCTTTATTATCAACTGCAAGAACTTTATGGTGTCCTAGAGCAATTTTCAAGTCAACTGAGGCCAAATTATAGTCAGATAAAATTCCCATATGAAATAAGAAAACATAATTCCGCAGATTGTGTTCCATTTGAGATGTTGGATTTGCTTGATCCAGTGACAAAGCTATAGGTGATATTTAAATATTTATGTCACTGAAATAGTCATAAATCTCATCTCATTTCTTCTAACTTTCATTCATCTCCAAGTAGCACTGTAAGCACTTTAGTAGCATACCAAGTAAACTTTCAGTATGTATTTATTCTTATGTGGCTTTACAGGTGCTACTGCAATTATTAATAACAGGTATTTTAGTATTTAGATACTGATTTTATTTTACATTCAGCTTGTTGCTGACAACTGGAAGATCAGTATGCTAAATAAGGCACTCAAACTGAGTGCTTGAGTTAAGCTGAGTTGAATTTATGTCATGAGATTAATGAAACGAAATAAAATCTAAAATTCAGATTCCTTAAACTGCCTCAGAAGATTTACTGCAATATATGTATATAAAAGAGAGACAGAAAATCATAATATGGTTAGTGATCTGCATTTGATGGGAAAAGATAATAACTGAAGAGCTCAGTGGAGTGATATCACATAAGCCATTACGTCCCTTTCTCACCCGCTGTAAACAAAGCCCTAGGTAAATTGGCTCATCATCACTGTGAATGTCATGACATTAAAGGATGAAAAAAAAAAAAGACCATTAAATTCTCTTTTGCAGATAAGAAATACCTTTGTTTTTGAGAAAAAAAAAAAATGTTTACCTTTTTAATGAGGTATATTGTCAAGTTTGTTTCCCATACAGATATGTGAACTTCAGGTAGGGAGAAGAGAGGAAAAGTCACATCTACACTAGATATCAGATTCTCCATACTGTGCCTGAAACTAAAGGAAACTTCTATAAATGGACTCAGACTATCAGAGGGTCAGGGACCATTCACATTGCTAGGAATATCTGCCTGAGAAAAGTAATAATTCCCTTAAAGAACAAAGACTGTCTTTTTTTGTTTGTTTGTTTCTAGCCTAATTTTCATACTAAGAGGACCAAGTGCTTTCTGAGTACTTATGACTTAAAAAGCACTTCTGTGTCTACAAGTTTTAACTGAATCTCTGACTACAAAAGAAAAGTCCTGAGGCAGATGCTATTATGCTATTATTATGCTATTATAATAAAAATCATCATCTTGAAGATATATTGACTCCAGCAAACAGAATAGAAATAGTACGGTGCAAATTAATACATAAAAAATATATGGAAAATATGTGAAATAATTAGAAAAGGTTCAAGTTGAAATGCATTCCTCCTTACTTCTCATGACTGCTAGTACTAATAAATAATATCATCCCAGCCATATTCCACATTTCCTATTAATCTTACCATTCCTACAATGAAAAAATAATAATATTCTGACAGGTCTGAGCAGGGTCCACACTAATTCATTCTATAAACATGCTTTTATCCAATAAACTATGTATTCCTGACTTTTTTTTCCCAGTTATTGGAGAAAGATTCTGCCCATTAAAAATTGAAGAATTTGGAAAGCTGTTTTTTTAATTTTTTTTTACATAAATCTTTTCTCATATCTTACTGCACACTATAATCATGTTTCATATTAAATCTACAGTTTTAAAGAGAAAGAAGCATAATCAGAAAATATTAACATTTCAGCAGTGCATGGATTACCTATTGCATAACCTGGATTGACCTGTATTTAGTGCTTATAAATACAAAGACTTCAGCTAGATACAGACAGCAGAAGAGTAATTAAACTTTTAGTTATTTGTGCAAACAACAAGACTTCATAACAGCAGTTTAACCATGGTTAGGTGTTGTGGTAAATAAGAGTTTTGGGGGGAGTTTTTCTGTTGTATAAGAGTTTTTCTACTGCTCTGAAAATTTAAAAATGGATGCTGGTAGCTAGTAGAGTTGCCTAATCAGAGATTAATGTTCTTGATAATTAAATGGAGCTTATACTTAGCCAAGAGTGACTGGAGACGAATAGCTATATCCCTAGGTTCTCAAAGCAACTGATGTCCTTCTCCAGTTCTTGCCTAACATTACGTATTTTAGCTACTTGACTGTCTGTATTTTTGGAGCTATTATCTCACCTTCTAGAAAAGATACTCCAGAGATCATAGTGCCAATATGATCAATGGATAGGTCAAACATCACAAGTACCTGGAAAGAGCTCAAAATAAATCTGATATTAAATTTCTTGTCCAATATAGTAAATATTTTGGGCATCTTGTACTTTCTGCTCATTGCATCCCATGAGACTATGATTAAATGGTAGCGGAACCACTGTTCCTAGATTAACTGCCTCCAGTTTCAGTGTGCAATCACACTTAGAGGATTCACAAATGCAACCGTCACTCAGGAAAACACCACTGAAAGATCATGGTTTTAAGAAAAAAATCATTTTCATATTGACATGAAAATGTGGCACAGGGCAGACAGATATACAGTGACCTACATTTAAGTTTGAAAATGAACTACAAAGACTTAAAAAGAACTGGCATATTTAAAGGACAAATTGCAATTCCCACTGAAATGGATAAGTTATAAAACATAAATAATGTCAGAATAGGCAAGCAGAATTTCAGAGTATCATAAAAATGACTTCTGGGCAGTGAGTCTTTAAAATATACTTTAACCTCCTTCACACATTTGTGACAGAATGCCAATGCAATTCATTCAAATGTTGATGCTACACTATTGAAACTGGCAATAAAAAAAATGAAAGCAACTTCACTTCCTGAATAATTTCAAGGCACTGAAGTGAATGTGATTCTTCCCAGTAGTTTCACCAGCGACTTAGGTCCTCGAACAAGCTGTAGGCAAGACTCATAAATCATCCTGCTCCCTAGAGCTCTGGAACACTTTGCAGATCTAAACATTTTTGTCAGATAGACTAAAGGCCAGGAAAAAAAAAAAATTACCCGGTTTAAAAAAAAAATGGCAATCTCCTGTGATTTGGAGAACATAACCTCAGATCAAAACCTGGTGAAAATATGTATTTACTCAGCAATCAGGAAATTCATTTAGACTTATTTGCATTTGTAGAGAGCATTAAAAGACTGACATTCTAACAACATTCTCATTATTCAAGTCATATTCACTATGTAGGACTGACTATTTCCTTGTGATTTTAATCAGGAAAAACAGCAAAATGAGTAGCATTCATAATCAAATATGATATAGAGTCCTGTCTGATAATTATTTTATTGTAAATATTATTTGCACACAAATACTGGATAAAATATATCTCCTCAGTTCAGTATCTTGAATAAGAGTAAGTTTAAATGAGTAGGTTTTACATTACATTTTACCTCCAGTGTTTCATTCCTAATCATATGGCTGCTCTTACAGTTAGTTATAAAGAAACCATAGTAGAGTAGTGACATGTAGTGCTATAAATTAGAGTTTTGAACCCCCAAATGTGGGACACATTGTTGGTAATTTTAATTTAATTTCTCTCTCCTTTCAGAATCTTGAGTAGAAAGTGAGAAATAAAGAATCCCCAAATCCAGTCCCCCTACTCATAGCCATAAAGAGGTTATTTGTCATATGTTTCATTTGGCAAGGAGGAAGGCTGAAAGTACTGTAGAGACAACTGATAATCTTGTTGGTCTCTGACTTTTCAACTATGCTTGCATAGCTGTTTGTTTATTCAGCTATTTATGTCAAACTGCTGCTTGGAATATGCTCAAAATATGGCAGAAATTCACAGTAAAATAACTTAATTCAGATGGACCGTCTCCCAGTATTCCTTACTTAAAAAGGGGAAAGAATCACACAAGTAATGTAAATCAGCAAAGCACATGTCTTAATTTTGCCTACAGCAGAACATTTCTGTCCAACTTTAACCTCGCTAATGCCTGCCTGAGGGTCTGATTAACAAGTACCATGCTCTGAAGGAGCCTGCTTCATTTACGGGACCTGTGATTTACGTTGTTCCGTGAAGAATCTTAAAGCTCCACAGGGAAACTGTTTAGGAAGTCTAAACATTTCTAAAAAGATGACTTTTTAATGGTATGAAAGAGGCAAAATACTGGTCTAACTCAGGATTAGAACAGGACTAAACTGACAGGTTCAAAGTATAGTTTAGAAAAAAAGTTTTCTTCAAATCATTATTCTTGTGGGACTACCTCCCCCAGGTCAGACATTTCCGACATTTGATTTAAAGATTAGGATCTAACTTTTAAGTTTTTACTTTTAAGTCCTTTAATAAGAAATAGTAAAACCTGCTTTTTGTGCAATCTGCGTTTGTCTGATCATCAGGCCAGAATGGGTTGGAAGAATTTGTCTTCGGATGATTTCAGTAGATAATTTCCAGTGCTAAGGACTGAGATCTTGTTAGAGTGGTTTCGTGGCCTCTTATTGAGGGATGCTGCTTTTTTTTATGCCTTAACCAAAACATTCAAAACATGTACATTATGGAATTTGAATTTTGTATCATTTCTATTCATCATGGAAGTATTCATTTGAAATATACTTTCAATTGAAAGTAAGGACCTACTTTAAGTAACACCATGAAAAGATAAGCTTTGCATGAAACTCTATTCAAATCTCTATTCAAATCAATCATTACAATAATAAGTTATTATTTGAGTCAAGACATGCGCTTGCGGAGATCTGAGGGACAAAGCAGACCTTTCCCATTTCCTTTAATGACCACCTTTAGTATGGTCTTCTACATTTTTCCTTTGCTATATTTTCTAGTTTTCTTCCTTCCTATTTGAGAGACAATTCCATTCTGAGTCTCCCATTAGGTCTTTATGATGAAAACAATACCACTTACCAGAATTTCCAGCAAAGTGTGCTTTGATGGTCTTGGAGAAAATTTCATCCAAGCTGTCTTTAACACAGTAGAGAAAAACTGCCACGTTTTCAGTAGCTGTACTCAAAACCCTACCCATGATCAAGGAAATGCTGTTATCTGTAGACAACATAAAAAACTGGGGCAGAGAAACATGGGATCACCGAAACATATAAAAGCTTCAAGTGAATTTTTAAAGGGGATGCAGTTAGAATTTAAGATGAGGAAATCTAGGTTCATATCAGAATCCTTTAATTAACTTTGCTACCTGGTTCCTTGAAAGAACTAAAGAAGAAAGAAGTTCAGAATATATCTAGGGTGTATTGTGGGAATGACCACAACAGCATTACTTTTATTAGACTTACTAATTAACTAAGTAACTTGAATCATTAGGATAACTAGAATAACTAGAATCACTAGGACAAATGACTTGATTGATAGCCATTTTTTAGGCAACCCACCTTCTATGAACAAGTTCAAAACCAGTCATCAGGAGAGTATCTAAACTGGAGACGATAGTAGTGACTTTTGGATTTTCCCCCTTTTTCCTGAGGCAAATAACTGAAGATTCACTGAACTGGTCAGAAAATGCAAAAGCAAGCATGAGTCTTTAATGCTGTTATCAGGAATTTTGCCTAAAAGGAGGGAGTTGCAGATTCCTCTTCTTGTCCCAAGCAGTATTTATGTATTAAATATTAAAAAGCTACTGAATAAAATAAATAAACATGCTTCAGAGCTGGAACTGGAACCTGGGACATAACCTCCGAGGCAGTGAATTTTGCTGTCATTCGCTGGCCTAGTTAATCTTACACTCTTTCCTGCAGAGCAGAAATTCAGAATAGACCCTCACACAGAAATGATTTCTACACTGCAGTCTGAGACTCTCAGCTGGGAAATGGGTAATTTGCCAATACCTCAAGCTGATAAATCTGCTCTGGCATGTTGTAAGAAATATGTGTGCCCAGGTCAAAGACATAGCTTGCACTCAGAGCCAAGGACCCATGCGTGCCCTGCTGTATGCCAATATAGTGTACTTGGTATTAAGTGTAGCCAGAGCTGTTTTCTGGCGCTGAGGTCAACTGCCAGTGTACAGTCTTCCTCAATATCACTAGGCTCTTTTACCTTTCAAGCAGGGCATCTACGTAAAAAGTGGCTGTTGGTAATGGTCCCTGGCTCACGCTATCTTTCAAAGCGTGCCCAGGAACCATCTGGGAGACATCAATTTGGGTCATTCTGGCAGTGTAGCTGCATGGAGAGTCGAGGTCCTGTGCTTGGGAACATTCCCCTAGCCCTGTTTAATTTACACTTTTCAACACAGGCTAAGTGATTAGGAACGCTACATGCGGGAAGTAGCTTGCCATTTTGCTGTTGTTGGTTTATTGCCCTAGGTGATAACTAGGACTAAAAGCAGTGGCCTTCAGCAATCTGCCTTGTCCTCTGCATGGGGATAGCTCTGCATTTCATGGGCATGTGCTGGATTCTACCCCTTACTGCCTCATGCAGCACGGCAAGCAGGTACAGCTTGGTGTGCAGCAACTACCTCGCGGTCAGCAGGACACTCTTCAGGAAGGATGGAACCCTTAGGTAGAAGGAGTGGAAGGACAACAGTAAAGCAAACTGTGTGCCCTGTGCACATCTCTGTGCCTTCATTGGGGGGTCTCTGACTGCCCACATAAGCGTTACATGCATAGAAGCAGCACTGATCATCCTAACATGCTTCTGTTTCCATCTGTCAGTGGAAGGGATCTGCTTAGGCCTTCTCAGGGCCTCGGCTAATTCCAGGATGCATGAAACCCATTTTCATGGAACACCAATTAATGATTTTCACCAGCTCACAAAACCAAATTGAAGCGCTCTGAAGTCGTCAGAAAGACCATTTCCTAGCTTTAGATGCCAAAATATAACAATAAATGTCCATTGAATTATTGGAGCTGCCTCATGCAAAATCACCATAGAATATTAGGCTATTTATTTAGAATTCATGTATATGTTTAAGCACTTTAGCCACCTACATTTTAAAATATAGCAACTTATTTATTTCATGCTATCCACAATTTTATGTAGCACTAGATTAACAGCAGGACCCAATGAGCCACGTGCTGATGGTGTATGTGTGTCCATGAGTTACAGCCAGATAGTTCATTATGGGTCAGCTTTGACTGTTGCCACCAGACTTCTGTCAGTGCTCTAAATCAGGGCAATACCACTTTATTGCTTATCATGAATATTAATGCTCACAGAATCCACTAGGTGGTTTATCTGCCTTGCTGCAGAACTGTCAGATATTTTGAACAGCAAATGTAACACATATCTTTCTTAAGTTTGCCTGGAAAATCCTGGAGATATATTGATATTTATCTGGATCTTATGTATAAGAAGAAAACTTCTGTCAAGGAATAGAAGTGATTAACAGCTTTGTGCATCTCTTTGCATATATTACTCTTATCATCATATCTACTTGCATCTCAACTTGCCATATCCTTCATATATCCTGGAGGATATATACAGCTTACATGTGAGCCATGGATCAGCTGGGAGAGCGTGTGACTTGAGGTAAGTTTGTAAATTCTTTAGAGATACTTGGGCTAAGTGACTTGCATAAACTGAAGAACATTTTTCATCTTCACCTGTTCTCTGGCCATGCATATCAGATAGCAGCTGGACTTCCCATTGGGTTCTTTTGGACTATATGGACTGCATGAAATATGAACTTTCTACTTGTGAAAAAAAAAAAATCCAACTCCACTGTATCTATCATTTATATGTTTACTACAGCAACACAACTCCAGGCATGAACCGGTCTTGCTATTCTGCCCAATGTTTGCTGTGAGTGCTGAGGCTGTTGGAATCCTTGGTAGTGCTGGTCTAGCATGTAATTGCTGCCTCGGACCAGACGGGAGGCTTAACTATTACCACATTTCTCTTAGCTGCTTCTCCCTCAGAAGGACTAATACAGTTGGATCTCACCTTTTCCTATTGCCAATATTCATGATATCTTCAAAAAATACCATGATTTCGACTTTTTTCCTACGAGGAGTAAATGCTGGTCAAAAAATATTTCCTTAGGAAACTGGGAGCAGCTGCTTTCCCCCTTTCCCTTAAACTATCCTATTACTGCTTCTTTTTTAAAGTATCTTTTGATCTAAAAGGGGATGAGCAGACAAGAAGTGTACAGAAAAAAATGTGCAATTGTCTGTATTTTGTATTTCTTTTCTGGTAGCATTGTGTTTTCCCTGACATAGAGCCAGTGACCATTACTCCATGGTTCCATGACAAATTTTCCTGTTAAGCCAGAAGTAAATTAGACAAAACATAAGTTTTAAAAGAAAAGTCGTATAGCCTTATGGCAAAGAGAAGGGATATACTCGGTATTAAATGTTACAATATTCCATGTTCCATTTTTTTTTTCATAATTTAGAATATTTTTATGATCACTTTTTGACCATATTTGACTAGATATTTTGTTTCAAAATTTACTACAGTGAAATGAATTAAAGCATAAACAACACAGAAATCCTGTTTTGTATAACTGGTCTTTTGGGATTTTTTTTTCACACAAAACCAAATCTTCAACTAATTTGATATGAAATGAAAAGTTATACACACTAGAGAAGCAGATTCTCAGATTCTTTTATCAAGATGAAGTTGCACAGAAATTAAGCTAAGATTATGAATATAATAGTAAAAATCACATAAACTACAGTGCTACAACTTCTTCTAAGTCCTTCAAACTACTGTATTTTTGCCTATACTTTTGACATGTTCTTCTGGCACACTTAATGTCTGTTAGTATGGCTCTACAGACCTTAGTAGTTCCTTTATAGACATTTGTGACCTAGATGTTGTATCTATAGTTTTCTTCTAGATATGAGCACTGCATTGTGACGCTTAAACTATTTGCATCCCATAAGCTGCTTTTTATTGGCTGATTCTTCTAAGTATGTAACAGTTCTTATGAATATAACAGAAAACTTTCTAACTTTCAACTTCAGTATTGCTTATCTACATCACTCAAGATCAGGAGCTGAATTTTAAACTCATATAAAGCGAGAGAGGGATGATGAATTATGAAGTTCACTTTCCTATTATAAAACATACTTAAATGCAGAGATAGAGCTTGAATTTATTACCTGGGGAAATTACAGCACATAATTCTCCCATATAGGACTTTATAACTTTGGAAAATCATGCAAGACACCAAGGAAATTAGTCACTTCTGACATTCAGAACAGATCTGTTTTCTTAAAGCTTTGTTATTCTGAATATATTGTCATAGGTGTGCAAGGTGTTTGAGAAATAGTTTAAAGGCAGCTGGCCAAGTTCTCCTTACATAACCAGAGGAAAACTTTATCTAACTGGTGGATGAAACCACTTCTTGCTTATTAATGTTGTCTCAAATGTGTATGTTGGTCCATGTCATAAAGAAACCTATATTTGTCTGAGAATAAAAGGATTTGTTCACAACTTCAATTTAATATTAGCATTTCAGATTACAATCAGCTTGTTGATGAATACCTCAAATATATTCCTTCCTTATTTGAAATTTATCTGAACAAGAGTCCCTGAAGACTTCTTTGCTTAGTTATGATTGAACCCCAATTTTGCTAAGTTAGTTAAAATTCACACTTGGGGTCAATTAATGATAAATTTGCTATTAAAAATAAAGTAGAAGGAAATTGATTGGTTTTCTTTAGAGAAAAGAATATTCTTAGCAGTTTCATGTTTGGAAAAATTAGTTACAGGGTTACAAAGATTAATTATTTTCTCTGTCTTCTGTTTCTAGTTAAAAAAATAAAAAAAAAACAGAAAGGTTGTGGTACCCATATCATAGGATGTGTTTAAGTGATTAACTCAAATATGTGGGAATAGCAACCGACAGTACTAAGACATCATGTGGGCAGATTTTTAACAATAAAAATGCAAGGACTATGAGCAATGGCGCCTTGAGAGACTCAGAGAGGCTTTTCTCTGCAAAGGAACAACTTGCAATTTTGCTGCATGCAGGGGCAAAACAGACTAGGTCAATAGGAGAATCCTTTCCGACTATGTGTGTAAGTGCAGGATGGACTGTAAGACTGAGTCTGAGACTGGGGATAGGGGAAATTGGTCAAATGGGCAAAATCAAATTGAGCTCAGGAGTGAGAGAGAAGGGAGAACTAACATCCAAATATCCTCTGTCACCTTGAGAAAACCACAGCTGTTTTTTAAGCAGGATGGCAATGAACCAGCAAACAGGACCCTTGTGAGATTTTCAGAAACACTTGTACTTAAAATGTCCAATTTTTCACCTGAAATTAGAGGTAGAGGTGATTTTAAAATCTCATAAGAGGCTATGGGAGTCTATAGTCTAAGCAATACCTTAAAAATATGGCCTCTCTGAGGCGCACTTGCCATCTTTTAAAATGAAATAATAGCAATAACAACAGTATCATTCTCTTGCAGGATGGCTCTGAGGACTATTATGTTAAAAAAGGGACTGTGGGATTTTGAGAATCCCACAGTCCACAGAAAGAATGTGAGAAATGAAAGCTTAGCAAGTCGCAACAAATGTGGTTCTCCTTGATGATGTTCAGGTTTAAATGTGGACTCCAAAACTCAGCTCCATCTCTGAACTCATGGGAGCCAGGCTGTAGGACACAGTCAGTGATGGGAATTGTGCTGCCACCTAGCAGGAAGCCCTCCTACCCCCACAAATGAATGGTCGTGTGCGTTTCTTTGCTATCTCAGTAAGGATTGCCTTCTCCATTAGCAGCGTAAAATCAATAAAAATGTAAAGGGCATCTCAGCTGGAAGAGCTCAGCTGTAGAGTCACAGAATCACATAGCTCCTGCTGACCCCAATGCCTTTAAAACAAAATATGAGGTGCAGTTCTTGCTATGACCTGTGCTATTGTACTGATCAAAATTTGGGATGGGATTTAGCCTCAGGTTAACACATCTTCAGATGTTTACACATAGGTTTCTGCTTGTGAACTAATGTTAAGAAAACATGAGCCTGGAAGTCGGTCGAGAACATCTGAAACACAGAAGGTGCTTAAACTGAGGCATCTATTGTTATTTAAGACATCTTTGGGCATCCAAGATATCTACTAATGGCTGGCAGGTATGCACAAGGCTTATGGAGGTTTGTGTCTTCTGGACTCACATGCAGTGCCTCAAATGAACTAGCCAGCTACGTTTAGGCAACTGAGTCTCTCCCTTATTCTTGCTCAGACGACTACATTCCTATGGTGGCTGTACTGAGAGCTTAGACATCTCTTGACATGAGGAAATCCACAGGGAAACAAAGAATTTAAATGTCTTAGTCTGGCATGTGTTCTTAGCCATGGTCTAGTAGAAAATACGATATCCCATTGCAAAATGGGACCATGTCACGTAATTAAGGTTCATAATTACACCATGATTTCAGCTACACCACCTCCTACTGATCTACAGTTTTGAGCACCATGTAACAAAAATACGCCCTTTCTTCTCAAAAGAGAGCTCTCTTGGCCTGCGTATGTATACTTCAGTTTCTTTTGGTTTCTTTCCACAGCTGTAGGAGATAAAATGACTAGCAACCCTTTTTTGCGCTGTGATTGTCCTGTGCCCCTCTGGAAGCACGGCAATGCGCTTCCTTGTCATTCCCTGTGCATTATCAGATCCCTTCTAGACTGAGAGCATAGTCCAACACGTAAATATGTTAAAATTTGAATGCGATTCCTGGTTGTTAAAACTTTGCAAACTGGTGACCTTTATTGTGACTTATGCTCCTCATCAAAGCCATTAAAATGTCTTACATCTATATATAGAAAAAAAAAGTATTAAGTTAATATCAAATACAAGTATATTTTAATAGTTTTATAAACTATTATATATAGTCACTATTTAATTCTATATTACATATCTACATAAATACATATACAAATATAAAAATATATATATAAATGCCCCTCACTCTAAACAACCTCTTGTTCCCCATTTGTGAGCCTCTTAGAGTCTACAAAGGCTCTTCTAGGGCAGCAGAAGTATCAGTCAGTTGGGTTTGAATGTATGAGCAGTTATCAGAGACCCTGCCCAGAGATATGCTCAGGGAGCATATGCTCTTTTTTAACCCTTGTTTTTGGTTTGCATTTGTATTATCGTGCATGTTATGTTCCAAGATACTTGATCAGTAATTCAGAAAGTTCCAGATATGTTTTTCTTAATCCCTTTTTCTCTCTAGTTCTGTTTTTCTTATTTTCTTCCAGGCTTGATACAAAGAAAAGTCATATTTATTCCTACTAATGAAAGACATACATACCAAACTGACATATTTGGTGAGTAATTTATTGGCTCTACAGAAAGATTGTTTTGGCTACATTGCATTTTTGCTATCTCAGTTTTCCCAAGGGAAAGGAAGGAAGGAATTGGAAGGAAAGAAGTGGTAGAAAATAGTGTGGGGACAGTAGCAGACCAAAATCCTAGCTGCGAGCCACCTGCACTCCCTCCTGTTAGCAAACTATGTCAAAGTAGTTGCAAACTCCAGCAAGAAATGTAGGCGGAAAGGGAGGCTCATGGTAGGCACAGTTTGCATAGTGGGGGTCACATACGTGGACACTTCCCAGGATGGTTATTCACGTGCGACATGGCAGATGTTTTTTTCAACATAACATGCCTGCATCTACATGGAGTGGGACTGGCTTGTAGTAACTTGCTCCCATTTACAAATCCTAACTCCACGGTCGAAATAGCCTGCAGAAAATTTGGCTGATAATGCATAGAAGGATTAGAAAGAAGGGACTATTTTAGTATTTCCAGTACTTGTATGGCTTTCTGCTTAGTCAAGCCTTTCAGAAAGCCTTAAGTAGGAAGAGATATTTTACTTGCAGGTAAGTAAATTTTTAGGTAGAACCCAAGACACACATTTGTGTCTGGACAGGGCACAGTCATCAGCAGATAGGTAATACACTATATGCAGAGGTATTGTTTAGGAAGAACAGCATCCTTAGGGAATTTTGGAGGAAACATCAATTTAAGAATGGAAGAATTGTTGGATATTTAATGACCCTGTGAAATAGATAATATCATAGTCTCCTCAAAAGGGCTCTACAGAAAAGTCTCTACTCTTTACTTAGCAAAACTATGTTGAACTCCGTGTGAACTCACCTGCGTTCACCTGCGTATTTTCTGGAATTTAATTTTGCAGAAGACCTGATTTAGCACTGCAGTTGTTTTTTTTTAGGAAAGACACTATTGTCTTTCCTATTTTGTTCTCTGTCTGCAGGTCTTGTGAGGAACTTCTAATATTGCTGTCATGGGATCTTCTTCAATCTTCTTGATATGAAAGAGCAAAGACCATTTAAATAATAGGATTGGTAGATGATAAATGTGTCTTTTTACATTGTTGATAACATTTCACTACTGTCTGAGTGGGTTAAATTAGCCTGCTCTGTTTGTTCAGTGCATTCCAAGGCATCTAACATGTACAAAGGGGAACAGTAAACCTGCTTGTTTTGGAGAGGACAGTAAAAAATAAATTCCTGTCAAGTGACATGATTTCAGATTTGTTTCTAAAAGAAGAAAAAGAATAAAGGGGGAAATATTTCTGAGTAATCATTTCGTAGAAATGTTTCTTTGAGAACATTAACATAAAAGGAGAGTATGATACTATAATAACAACTTCTACTGCTGATTTTACGTAATAAAATAATTGAAAATTTATGGATTTTATTGGCCCATCAGAGCTAATGGCCAGGCTGGTATACTACCTTCCTGTGGCAAAAAATAACCCTCTGTTTTGTAAGTTTCATCTCCTGTGTGATGAGATTTTCAATTAGTTACCTAAAGAAATACACAAAATAAACCCCAGAAGTGTTCACCAGGCCCCTAGATCCTGTTTGAGGGAAAGTCCCCTGAAAATGAGTTACCACAATACAACATACAAATATCTTCATGGAACTATGTCCCATATCTCTACATTTTTTTGGCTAAAGACTGTGAATTGATGTTCTTCATCATCACTTCAAAAAAGCACTATTACAAAAATAATTAATCTCAAAATCAATTGTTTTACGTTAAAGAGCTGTTTTAAATTAGGTATTTGGTCTAAGCTATATATGCGCTTCCACATCATAACTCTATTAGCTCTAGAGCAGATTAGATGCCTAGTTTTGGGTAGCTAAGGTAGGCAGAAGGAATCCCATTCAAAAACTCATCTTGCTGCAACAGTGGAGATGAACTGACATTTTAATGGTGAAAAGTATTTTGAATAAGTTCCAAGCTAAAGACAGGGTCAGGAGGCAAACACTGTTCTATGATTCTTATCTCTGTGTATGCCAGGACATGCTTCCAGACTGCAGGCAACACTATGCAATTATCAATGATAAATTATAACAATTTAACGGCAAGTGCCTTAAATAGATTATCAAAACTAAAATATTCTTAAAGGTACCATCTGTCAAAAATATGAAGGAGCCATCTGCTAAGCTTCTGTTAGAGTTCCAGTACTGCCAGAGAGCCTGTGAGAACCCCAAAGAAAAGAATGCTGCCTCTGACATTATTCCAGAAATGACTGGCCCGTCTTACTGAAAATGTTTTAAAAATAACTTCTGGACTCTTAACAATAATAACCATTTCAAGTGCCTCAGCCATAGAACTTAGGATTGACCACACATACAAGATGATATACATAGAGGTTGCTTGAAGTTTTCATCATGAAGAATTTTGGAATAAAGGAAAAATTTTCTATTGAAATAGAAAGGTAGTAACTTTTTCAGAGTGGCGCGTAATACAGAACTGTCATCTGTGGAGGAACACCAGTTTATACTAGGGTCTTCTTGGAGGATATTCAACCTTCACACAGAAATTAAGCCAAAATTTATGAAGTCTAGGATTCTAGTTCAATAGCCCATGCTATCTCTTTCAATATTTAACACCATGATCTAAATATCCCAAATTTAAAGCTGTTTTCACTGATTCAAATTTACCAAACTATGCATCTCACACTTCAGTTAAAATCCTTAAAAATTAAAAAAGAAGTGGCTGCAGCTAGGATGGTGTCTTTTTAAAAATAGTGAAAAAGCATGCTAGAAGATTATTTCAGGGAGATACATATGTTATTCATTACATATAACAGAATCACAGAATCACAGAACGGTTGAGCTTGGAAGGGATCTCTAGAGTTCATCTAGTCCAACCCCCCTGCTCCAGGAGGGACACCTAGAGCATGTGGTACAGGGCGGCATCCAGGAGGGTCTGGACAATCTCCAGAGAAGGAAACTCCACAACCTCTCTGGGCAGCCCATTCAAACATTCATTGCAAAAATATTTGAAAGAGTTTGTCACTTGATCAGTACTTCAGATGAGAAGACTTGTGGAGAAAGAAAAGGATTATGTGGAACTTCAGTTTCTTTCTTTGGTATAGTAAACCGCATTATGGAGCATCTTTGATCTAGGACTTGTAAGAATGTATGAATGTTAGAAAGCAGACAAATTGTATGGAAACAGCAAAGAATTCTGACCTGTCATTAATTGCAGGGAGGTTCAGTAAGAGATTCATGAATATTCAAAAGAAGAAAAGATTTATTCCATGGAGTAGTGGGATGGGACAGAATGTATGCATTAGTTGTAGTACTAAATTTATTGGGGAATGGGTTTACAGTCTGTGGGAAACAGCCTGAATGAAGGAGAAGCCTCACACCTAGTGACTCTGACTTCAGTGGAGGGCAATCAAAAGCAAAGATGTTCCTTCTCTTCAAGCATATTTTAAAAGTTTTATACAGTAGCCTGCAATGGAATAGATCCAGACAGTGAGAAAGATACTAGTGAAAAATCAGGAGACTGAGGATGCTTTAAAATGGTAAATGAAACACATGTATTTAAAGTAATGTGGATTTTATGATAAGAGGTTTCACCACTGTCAATTTAAGTGTTTTAAAATATTAAAATGCAATGAGACTGGGAAGGGTGAAAGTATTTTAAATTTGAAGCTATTGATTATAAACCTAAATGCAGAGGTACTCTGTAATAGGTTCAGAAGAGGAAAAAGTTAGAGAGGAAAAGCATAGTCATAGGTCTTTAAAAGGACTGCTTTTGATCTAAGCACTTAACCAAAAATAGAAGAACTCATGGGTTGTTTCAGTCATTTAGGATGATTCTTTGATGTTCACTGGGAAAGAAAAAAAGCAAAGTCTTTCTTTTCTTTTTTCTTTTTTTTTTTTCTGAACAAAGCATACATCAAGCAAGAGGAAACATCACCTTTACTCTTCTTAAGGATTTTTTAGTCAAGACCAGTCCCCAGATTACCCTTTTCTCAAATCCTCTTATGCAGGTTTGTTCATGTAGTAATTTTGATTCTTCTTTATTGCTCTCTATTTTTTTGCTATAGTAAGTTGGAAAATATGGTTTCTGCTCAACTTTGCCTTGCAGGTTCATGTGTAGTGACCAGAACCAAAAAAAAGTGTCAATCTGCAACCTTCTCAGTGTGCACAGAAGTGGAGGAATACTATATTCACCTGTTTGAAAGAAGTTTTACCAATCCATCATGCTACTGTAAACATTATACAGGACTGACTTTTTTTTTTTAGTGGAGTAGCTGATTCCTGCTGCCTGCAGGATTTTTTTCTTCTTCTTCTTTCTTTCTTTCCTCCTAGAAGTGCATCATCCTACATCAGTGAAAAAATGTGAAACTTTCTCAACTGATGGATGAATGATAGACTTCTCCAGGGCACAGGGAAGCTTTTCTATCTCAGTGTCAAACACCATGAATTTCCAGGTCTGCAAAATAGTAAATTTGAGGAAGTAGCAAGTGAATTTAACATGTGCTTAAAGGCAAGCGCATGGCTGAATGCTTTGCTAAATCAGGGCTCAAGATATTTGCAGAGTAAAATGTGCTGTGCTTAAAGGAAGGGAATAGACTATTTGTATTCCGAATGTTTGTATGCTTTAAAAAGTCTTATTGCATTAGCCTTTTCAATATGACTTACTTTACTGGCTGGTCCTTTCTGCATGCTTTTGCTGACATTTCCAGTCTTTTCATGCCCTACAAGAAGTTACTTACAGAGTATATCTTACACTGATTTATGCCGTCACGTGATGCTATGCTTCAGTTCCAAGCAGTTTCAGGGAAGTATCGGGTTTTTCACTTTTCCTAAGTTCCCTGATTAATGCCCATTTGGCTCACCTAGAATCACAAAGGCTCTTTTTGCTAAAGTAAAACTTTGCCTCATCATAATATATGAAGACTGTAAAACAAAGAGTGAAATTCAACCCTGTGCTGCAAGCCTTTTTCCAGAAACAATAGTTTTTCTTGTATGTGGTATGAGGAACCCTTTTGCTGTGTTGGTAAAATTGGGCAGAATCACTGCATTTCCACTAATCCAGGTCCTTAGCTATGCATCTTGGCACCCATTCCCACTGTCTGCAAGGATGCCACCAGAGAGTCACCAACCACCATCTACTAGTGTGCCCTGATTTATCCTGGAAAGAAACCTGGATGTATGTGCTGGAACGAGGCTACGGATTTTTCTAGAAAGTCTCTGGGTCTGTATATTTGTGGACCGTGATCACGTTGTGGTAAGCACTTAGCCAGTGGTGCAAACGTGTTGACTGAAGTCTACAGGAGTCATACCACTGTCTTCAATGGGAATGTTACATACAATGTGCAAGCTATAATTGTATAGACATTTGCTACCTTTCCAGAGTAATCTTGGCACTTCATATATGTATTCATTGTAGCAGCTGCAGGCTACGCAGGAACAGAAAGCAAGGACAGTACGGTAAGTCTTGGTGAAAGATTGCTGAGCCAGTGCCATTCATGCTGGCATGGTGGCGCAATGAGTGAGGAAGGTAAGAAGGCTCATGGGCACTGCTGTGCCTTGTGGATGGTCCTCACAAGCTCTGGTTACATGAGGTGCAGCATGGGCGCAATCAGTTGCCCTGATTAGAGTTGTGGAGATTGTGCTGTTTTTGATATTTCTGTGCTGTTTAGTTAGCATCCCAGCTGTGACAGATGTGCTCCTTCCCCAGCTCATCCTGACTTCTCACATGTAGCCGTATTCAGGTGTTAACTACCACATTATCTGATCCTGGTGGTTGCCTGCTTGATTTCTTCCCCCACTTGCACATTAACCATCAATAACAGTCCTGATGGCTGCATCCTGATGGGGAGATAAGGCTAATGTGCGTACACCAGCCAACAGGCTTTTCTGAACTGAAAGAATGCCTATAAGTCAGTCATCTTATCCCATAAATATGGGGACAGCCCAAGAGCCCGTTGAGCTCTCCTCGCATTGCAGGGGAAACACGCCAGGATCTGCCCTTGAGCAGGGACGCCTCTCGAGGATGCTCTGTGGAGTTAAGGGATCCTTGCCACTACAGATTCATGGTGACTATAGTGTGCTCTCTCTCTTTCTGAACTTATAAACTTTACTTTGTAACTGTGCACAAATCCCTTAGTCATAAACCATTGATCGGGTCTGGGACTAGAATTGAATCCAGCTTCACCCAGACTCCTCTCAGAAGGAGTTTGGAAAGCAAAGGGGTCCAATCTGAACCTCGTGACCCAATGGGAGGGTATCCTTGGTAATTCTGTGTGTATCTTGAACCTCCATGCAGTAAATAATAAGTGACCTTGCCATAGAATTTCGTGAAACCATTGTCATTGTCAATAAACATATTACTATTTCTTTCCCACAAGTGAAGTGCGTTGTGTCACTCACCACCATCACCACTCGTTCCGTGACACCTGCTTAAGCAGCTAGGTCAGGCACATGTTACCGGTGTCCTGAAATCAGCTCTGGTTGTAAAACCCATCTTGTCTACTCTGAGCTGCTGGGACTTAACTAATGGTTGACTGTTCCACGGTTGCTCAGGCAAAGCTGGCTTAGGTGTAATTATACAAATTGCAGTCTGAAAATGTAGACCTGGTCCTAGTGTCCAGGCTTGAAGACTTTGAGTAATGTCCTGGTTCTACTAAGATCACTGAGATTTCGCCACTAACTTGTTTTTCTCTTCATAGCCACAAAACTTTATAGTATCTTTCTCACTGAGGCTAAGGTAACTGATGTTAAGGATATGTTTTTGCAGATTTCAGTAGAAGAAATAAATCTAAGATATATTTTTGCAGCGCTCAGCTAATTCTTCTGTGCCATTTTGTTTATTTCTCCATTGCTGATTTTACTGGTGTTCTTTAAAACATGCCAGTAATTTTTCATACATTATTTGAATATAATTAAGGCTTCTAGAAAAGTCATTTAGATATATTTAGTGTTTTTCTTTCCCTTTAGAAATTTTCCAATAAAAGAAGCAATCAACCAAAAAATCATTACCTGGTTCTTTGGTAAGTAATGTAATATTTTCACA